>JAIFZK010000005.1:21872500-21877500 GCA_027481765.1 Tenualosa thibaudeaui
AAAGGGTTTTTTTTAAGTAACAGCAAAAAGCTCTGTGTCGAACGGTCAAACACTTTTATTGGTCAGTATTTGTATGTATTTGTGTATGTATGCGTTTTCCTGCATTCTACAGTAATGTGTTCTGTGTGTGTGTGTGTGTGTGTGTGTGTGTGTGTGTGTGTGTGTGCAGTGTAGGCTGGGTGAGAAGAGTGAGGCTAGCTGAAGATGTGCTGAGCTGATTTGCAGTCATATATGTTTATCACCCCCCAGCCCTCTCTGTCACTAAGTGACTCACCCTGTAGCACTAAGGGCTGTCAGCTGTTCCAAATGTTGCCCTGCCGTTAAAGTGGCCTAAATGGGGCTTCCATCCGCACCCCTCTCTCCTGCCAGCATCTGCATAATGTAAAGCTTCTTAAAAAGTGCCAGATCCACTTCTGCGCTATGCAGTGAGTCAGAGGACTTAGCTACCCCCCCCCCCCTTCACTCTCTTTCTCGCACTATCGCTCTCTCTCTCTCATTCCTTCTCTCTCAATTTCCCTCTCCTTAGAAATTAGCTTTGGTGAGTAAGCAGCTAATTGTTTGAATGACTGTAATTATCAGAGGTGAGAGTTCAGTGAAGATTGAGAAGTTGCTGCTCTCAAAAGCTGCTTATCCTTTTTACAGAGAAAAGCGGCCAGGAATTTTACAGTACTTAAGTCAAATCACTTATACATTCACTGATATATTATATTATATTATATTATATTATATTATATTATATTATATTATATTATATTATATTATATTATATTATATTATATTATATATGTTTTGTATTTCTCTCTCTCTCGTTGCTCTGCTGTGGCCATCATGCTTTGGTTGGCTGACTGTGGCTTGTGTCTCACCTCTGCACAATTCCCCCTGCTGTCTCTCTGATTCCTTTATATCCTGCTCTCTCTCCAAGGCCCATTTATATACATTAAACTGCCATCTCCAAAGGCTTGAATTAAATCTGCTCTGTATTCCATCAGCTGGTCGTTGGGTGCCTGGTGCTCTCCCCCTCTTCTCCTCTCCCTCTCTCCTCTCCTCTCTTCTCCTCTCTCCCCTCTCCTTTCCATCTCCCTCTCTCCTCACTTCTTTCTCCCTCTCTCTCTCTTTTCCTCTCTCCTCTCTCTCTCCTCTCTCTTCTCCTCTATCCTCGCCTCCTATCCCTGTCTATCTGAGATCCCAGCGGTAGTTGCCGCCTCTACGCCAAAAAAGGCCGTCTGCTGAGTGAGAAAGAGAGAGAGAGTGTCATCGTCAAACACATGGAGCATGGTGTGGTGCGAAGCGGAGCGGTGCCTTCTTCGAGAGCCATCATCTTCAGGCAGTGCGGGGGGCTGGAGAGGCTGAGGGTGTCTGGAAGGGTGGGTGATGAGGAGTGGGAGCAGACAGCCTGGGACAGGGCCCATAGCTCATGATAGATAGGATAGGAGGACTGGAGGTGTGTGGGTTGGGGTATTGCTGGAGGGATTGCTGGAGAAGTGGATGGTTAAGGATGGGGGTGACATTAAGGATGTATGAGGGCCGAGGCTGGGGAATTGGGAGGGTTACCCACGCAGGTAAGCCTCATCACACACCCCACAGACACTTAGGCTCTACTTGTCTCATGTGCCAGAAACAGAAAGCCCCCCCCGCACCCGGCCCCCCCCCCAACCACCACCACCACCACCACCACACACACACACACACACAAACACACACACACACCCATCTTCCCTTTTCTGGGATGTATCACCATATCTCCTATCTATTCCAATCTGTTTCATAGTCCATCATCCGCCATGTTTTCTCTCTCTCTCACCTCTGCTTTTCTGTACTTTTCTCCTCTCCTCTCCCCTCCTCTCCTGTCTGCATCTCATTCCCCTGCATCTGCCACATTTTGTCTTCATCTAGTGCTTACTTCTCTTTTTCTTCCTCTCGGCCCCTGCGCTGACTTTAATGAGCTCAAACGATACCTTCGGCTCCTCTAAAGCAGCCCTTCCAGGCCACAGGGGAGGCGGTGTCGGTGGCGTCGGCAGTGGTGGTGCTGGGGGGAGCAGAGGAGTGAGGCGGAAGGCCAAATGAGAAGATAAATCGAAGAGAAAGTGCATTAAATTAACACTGAAGGTTTTTTTCTTCAACCCAACACACACACACACATTCCTAGCCAGACGTTCCTGAAAAGCTGCTCAGATCATCCTTGCTCTGCCCTCGCATTGCACCCACCCCCCACCCCCCACCCCTCACCCCTCACCCCTCACCCCTCACCCCGGTCCCTGTTACTTAATGCACCCTGCAGATCAGTTGGATTTTCCCTCCTGATGAGGAGGAGCCACTGATGCATTGCGACACTTTAATTTGATATTTAAAAAAAGAGGAAGAGGAGGGGAGCAGCCCGAGGAAGGGTAGAGTCAGTTGAGTCAGCAGCTTGTATTGTAGCAAAAAGAGTGAAAGAGAGAAGGAGGGATGGAGAGAAAAAAAGAGAGTGAGAGAGAGGAGGGGGGTGAAGTGAGAGAAAGAGAGAGAGATAGAGAGGGATGAGAGAAAGAGAGAATAGTAGGCCAGGGGCCATTAATCCATTAACTTGCTACTATAGGGAGCTGCCTGGACTCTCCTCTCTCTCTCTCTCTCTTTCTCTCTGGCATCTGTTCCACCCCCCCCCCCCCCCTTCTCTGCTATTCTCTCACTTTTTCCTGCTCTGAACTCTGACAGCAGGAGCAGACCTAGCTCAGTAAATTGCTCTCTTCTCAAAGCCGATTCCATTGCAAGGTGACCTAATATCAGGCACGCAGGCGTCCACACGTGTGCATATTTTTGCTATTGTGAGTGTGGGTGAAGTACCTCTAATGGACACACACGGTTAAAGGGGTTTTACAACGGACGAGTGGATTGATGGTATCCCCCTGTTCTCGCTCTCTTTCTCGCTCTCACAGTTAACATACCAACTCATTTAGGTAGAAATTACAGCTGTGCTATGATGATGCTATGTGTCCTCAGGGTTAGTACTGAACGTTTGTGAAGAAGTGGCTAATGTGATTGCAGATTGATTCCTTCTGGCTACTTTATAGCTCAGCGGAGACACAGACAGAGAACCTCAGACACATGCACACACATACACACACACACAGACACACACACATTGTATGTATGTTTTGTACTGCCTGTCCACTTGGTGCTTATTTCCCTTTGGCCAGGATGTATTGTTAAGAGTACAATATGGCTGTACTCTATAGGCAGATATGAGCGCCATAACACAAGTACCTCAGGAAACACACAGTGAGGGGGTGGGAGTGGAGGCAGGGCAGCTCAGAGGCAGTCTTACATCAGACATATTGCATCTTCAGATGTTGCACATAGGAAAAACAAACGTCTATATGCAATAAAAGCCATCACTGATTTAGAAGCTAATGTGTATTATACTGCTCGTGTTGGAATTGAAAACAAACTGAACTGACCTGGATTTATGATGCTGTGTGTGTATTGGTGTCTGGGTGCATGCATGCCTGTTTGTGTCTGTGTGTGCGTCTGTGCGTGCATGCATGTCTGCATGCCTGTGTGTGTGTGTGTGTGTGTGTGTATGTGTTTGTATCTATGTGCATTTCCTGTTCTTGTGCTCTGCCAATAGACCTTGCCCAATGGCACTTGTGGGAACTGTGAAAATGGAGTTTTATTCAAATGGCCTGATATGAGCACTACACAAAGTGAGTGCACACTCTCAAAAGCATACACACACACACACACACACACACACACACACACACACACACCAAATATGCCAAAAAAGTACTGCTGCATTTATTTTTCTCCCTACCATCAGCAAAGTTGGATTGGCACAAGGTAAAGATGCTTTCAGCAATTTTTTTAAAAAATCATGATCATAAAAGAGGGGAAGAGAGAGAGAGATAGAGAGAGAGAGAGAGAAAGAGAGAGAGAGAGAGAGAGAGAGAGAGAGAGAATGAGTGGGCAGGCTCCTCTGTCGTGCTTAATCCCATTACTGTACAGCACTCTGAGCCAGGCTTTCAGAGGGTATCTTTCCTGCGTGTGTTTAAATGTGTGTGTGTGTCTGTGTGTGTAAGTGTGTACGTGTTTTATTGGAAATCCTTTGCTGTTGTAAAGCGTTTTAGCCTTTGGCTTTTGGCTTTGGCCTTTTGCCCTAATAAATCTGCTCTCCCTAGCCTAGCAGGCTAGCAGGCCTCATGAAGGCTAGATGCGACAGTGGGAAACAGAGGAAGACGGAAGAAGCACGGCCTCATCTGAGAGGCGCTAGCTTGAACTCTATTATGTGGTTAGCCTCAGTATCAATGAGCTCAGGTTCAATGTCCTCACTTTTTCTCGATGAAGAGAGAGAGAAAGAAAAAAAAAGACTGAGATAGACAGAGAGAGATAGAGAGAGAGAGAGAGAATTGTTGGAGGCGATCGTTTAATTTGAACCTGTCGTGGGTATGAATGATTCATGATGAGCCTAAACAACACAGGTTAATGAATTCACCATTCCTTGAATGTGCCCAGCTCATCTGATCACTTCCTCTCAATCTCCCTCGTTCTTCTTCCCATATCTCTCTCTCTCCCTCTGTGTCACACATACATATACACAAACGCACACATGCAAACACACTCATGCGTGCACACAGACACACACACACACACATGCACTGTCCCTGGCTTAATTCAACTAATTTCCGTTTACTGTTTCCTGTTTCTGAATTCGATTTCCCCACTTGCTCCCTGCTCCCAGTTCTCTCACTCCCTCTCTCTCTCCCTCTCTCTCTCCCTCCCTCCCTCTCCTTCTTGCTCTCTCTCTCTCTCCCTCTCCCTCTCCCCATCCCTCTCTGTCTCTTACTCCCTCTCCCTCTCCTTCTTGCTCTCTCTCTCTCTCTATCTCTCTCTCTCTCCCTCTCCCTCTCCCCATCCCTCTCTGTCTCTTACTCCCTCTCCTTCTTGCTCTCTGTCTCTCTCTATCTCTCTCTCTCTCTCTCTCTCTCTCTCCCCCTCTCCCCATCCCCATCCCTCTCTGTCTCTTA
>JAIFZK010000005.1:21880000-21887500 GCA_027481765.1 Tenualosa thibaudeaui
TCGCCTGCAAAGATGTTGCCCTGAATATTTAACTGCAGCGAAGTGTTACAGAGGCGTGTGGATGCTATTTAAAAGCATTGCCCTGTATAATTTATGCTTTATGATTGAGACTGTGGGACTCCCCCCCTCTTTATCTCTCCCCTCTTCCACCATCATGCTTGCATGAAGAACGACATGCTACCACTCCGTTCTTGTTAGTTGATTTATTTATTGAAACAAATATCGTTAGCGTTCAGATCTGAGCTCCAGCGTGGCATGCCCATGTGGGTAGATGTACTGCTACATGATGAGTAATGTACTACTATGTTGTAACAGGCATCTTGATTTTGTTGTTTCTAAGAACACTATTCCCAGCTCAGAGAATGTCTGAATATGTGCGTTTTTTTTCTTTTGTAGGAGGTATTTGGCCCGTAGTCAAGGTGCTGATATTGATGCTTGTATCTGCAAATACAGATAATGGTTGAACCACTGTGATGTGTTGAGGGGTTTTGCACACAGAGGTTATGCGGTATGGGCAAAATATGAGCCTGAAAGGGAGAGAAAAAGAGAGAGAGAGAGAGAGAGAGAGAGAGAGAGAGAGAGAGAGAGAATGAGAGACTTTGCTACAAAAGGAGTGAAAAAGAGCAAGTGGTAGGCTGATCCTCTCCCGCCTGAGGTGGTCAAATATCAAAGGGACAAAACAGCTGGTCAGCAGAGTCTGAGCTCTTAAGTGGACATTTGACCTTGAAGTGAAAACAAATGCACGTCTCTTTTCTGCTGGATCAGAAATGAAATTTCCACGCAGTCCATTCTATTCTTTCACAGGAAGAATTATGCGAGAGTAGACTTCAGCCTCCAGTAAAATTTTATGAGGCCCCTCACCACCCCCCCACCCTGTGCCCCCCTACACCCCTGCCCCCAATACACACACACACACATTTTGTCAGAGTTCAACAGGCAGCCAAGGCAGTAAGAAAAAATGCCCCACGGCCGGAACACGAGCACATTGATGAGCTGGTTGTGAGAGACTAGCAGGGACCCCCATTTATTTTCATCACTGTCCGTCTGTCTGTGTGTGTGTGTCTGTCTGTCTATCTGCGGGTCCGCCACCTCGGTGTCTGCTCCGAGTCAGTCCGCCCAGCCCGCTCATTAAATCTCAGACAGAGCCCACATGTGTTTCTCCTCTCCTCCTCCTTTTCTCCACCGACACCGGAGGAGCGCTGATTGGATTTGCAGGCCCTCGCGGTGAGCCACAGGCGCTAACGCTAGCAGCAGACGCCAGGGTGGGGAGGCTTGGCGACGGGGCTGGCATGCGGGAACGGGAGGAGGGCAGCATCTGCTGCTGCTCGCCAGTGAGCACCTCCGCTCTGGCCAGTGGCTTTCCTCCAGCACGGAGAGAGAGAGAGAGAGAGAGAAAGAGAGAGAGGGAGAGACAAATGGAGAGGTGGCGAGTGATTGACTAAGAGTGAAGAACAAAAAAGAAAGACGAGACAAAAGAAAAAAAAAGAAAAAAAAAGAATGCATTGATGTATGTGTGTGTGTGTGTGAGAGAGAGAGAGAGAGAGGAGGAGGTGAATGAAGAGAGAGGGACTGGCTGTAAAAGACATAAAAAAGTCAGATAAATGGGCAACGACAGCCGGGAGAAAACTGAGACTTGGAAGGAGAGAGGGAAAGGGAGAAATCAAAAGAAAGATGGAGAAAGATGGAGGGCGTGAGAGACATGGAGGGAGTGAGAGAGAAAGAAAGAGAGTTGTGTGGAGGGAAGGAGGGAGGAAGGGAGGGAGGGAAGGACAGCCGTCTGGCACACAAGGGAAATTTTTGGCCGGGGTCGTCCGTGGCTCACTGCTACCACCGCCGCCGCTACCAACACCAACACCAACACCACCGTCACCGCCATTGCCGCCGCTGCCGAGATGCTAGCTTCATTACCCTTTTCATTTCATTTTAATAAGCCGGCCCAGTGAGGTAACACCGCACTAAAATAACACTTCGATATTAATAGAGATGTCTGCTGTCCTCCAGGATCCTTTTACGCTTCAGGTACAGAGACAGTTAGAGAGAGAGAGAGAGAGAGAGGTAGGATGGAAGAATGTATAGGTGAAAAGGAAAAGGAGAGGTGACAGAATGAAAGAGAGATGAAATCTGAATAAGGAAATCAGATAGAGAGAAAGAAGAATAGAAGATGGAGTGAATATGTGATTGTGGGCTGCTGGAGAGAGTGGGGGAGGACGAGGGCAGTGGTGGGATGGGGTGGGGGAGAGACGCTGATTTGATATGCTTCCTAGCTGCGCTGGGCTCTCACTGCGGCTGTCGTCGCTGAAGCGTGGGTCCAGATTGAGCTTGACAACTGGGGCTGCTCCCCAAGACCCGGGCTTAACTGGGCCGGGCGTCAGGGTGTCTGAGGGGAGAGAGGCTGTCCATGTCTTCATCTTTTTTTCCCTCTCTCCTCTCTTCTCTTCTCCTCTCTTCTCTTTTCTCCTCCTCTGTTGTCTGTTGTCATCTCTGGGGAGGAGGGTGAGTCACTCATTTCAGGGATTGTCTCCTGTCACTTCCCGTTTGGCTCAGCGGTGGCAGACACCTCCTCAGAGGCGTGTGTGTGTATGTGTGTTTGTGTGTGTGTGTGTATGTGTGTGTGTGTGTGTGTGGTCTAGGCCTGTGTTTATCCTTTCTGCTCCCTTGCCTCTGAGTGTGTACTTACATCTGTACTTGTGTGGCCAGAGTTTTTGTGTCTATTTTGTGTGTATGAGTGTGCGTGTGTGTGGGTGTCACTGTGTGTTTATTTACATGTGGGTGTGTGTACACGTGTGTGTGTGTGTGTGTGTATATGTGTGTATGTGTTTGTGCAGCTGTGTACCTGCATGTCTGAATATTTGTGTATGTGTGTCTGTGTGTGTGCATTTATCCTGACGCCATCCGACTACAGTATCTAGCAGTTGGCTAAGCCAAGGGTCATGCACCCCCCCCCACACACACACACGCACACACACACACTCCACACTACCCCCCTCCCAAAGCTGAAATCACCATGACTAAGTATCTGCAGTCAGCACGTTCAGCATGTGTGTAACCTGATCGCACCGGCGTCCGTCTCGTCTCGTCTCGTCTCGTCTCATCTCGTCTCATGCTGACTCGTGCCCCACCCCCACTCTCCCTCACCCAGATGAGTGAGATACGGCTCACGTTTGGTGGGCCGCGCCGTAACTGAGCTGCCGATTAGACACCCGTCTGCTTTGTTTTAGGCCCAACAGTCCCCGGGGGAACCAAGGAGTGGAAAATAAGGGCTCTCTGCTGTCAACACAGTAAACAACCTGCCGTAAAGCTGTTGTCTAGCCCAGTGCAGTAATGGGGGAAATGTTTGTGCTATCAGACATATATATGCACAGGGATGGAGGCTAGGTGGAGTGCGGTTTTGGGGGCATTTTGTTTGTAGAATGTGTGTTTGTGTGTATGCATGTGTATGTGTTGGTACCATTCTGTACGTTAGTCTATTACATAGGGAGAGATAAAACTCCTTGTCCAGTCTCCTGAGAGCCATGGAAGAACTGTCTCTGCTGACCACAGGATGTGTGAGTTATGCTGTGTGTGTGTGTGTGTGTGTGTGTGTGTGCTATTGGGTTTGGTGATGCTCAGACGTCAGACTGTATTCCTTTTTTGTCTGACATTTCCGCTACCATCTCAGCACTTAAAGGCTGATTAGAGGAGGTAAGCATCTGAAGACTTCTACACTGGCTTTCAAAGAAAAGAAAATGGTGCCTGTTGACTCAGAAAGCTCTTTTGAGAGCTTGTGTTCAGCACACTAGTGCTGGGGACTCACACACGTGTGTCTGCATCAGGACCTGACAACTGCAGATTGGCTGAGGGTGAAAAGAAAAAAAAAACAACATTGCGGATTGAGTTATTGTAATAAATAATCTAACAACAAAACTAACAAATATACTACAAAGAAAAACACCAGGTTTTGTCTTTAAAACAACAGCTTTATTATTTTCAGCAGTAGGATTTTACTGAGAGAGAGAGAGAGAGAGAGAGAGTGAGAGGGAGGGGGAGAGACAGAGAGAGGGAGAGAGGGAAGGAGAGAGAGAAAGTGAGAGAGAGAGAGAAAAAGAGAGAGAGAGATTGTGGATTGAGTTGTAATGAGTGGTCAAAAACAAAACAAACATATATACAAAAAAAAACAAAAGAGTGGGCTCTATTCATTCTCTTCAGTATTTGAATTGTAATGCTGAGAATTGAATTGTGTTTGTTGGCAACACAGGTGTGCTTCTTTGTGTTGTGTGTGCTGTGGGAGGCTCGGAACTGATAATGGAATAATAAGACCTGATGGAGTTGTGAAATTCAGTGCAGTCCTTTAGGTACCTCCGGGCCACTGTATGGTCTGGACCCTAACCTACGATTCTGAATTGGAGGGGGCGCGGGACATTTTTTTCTGCGGGACATTTTTTCTTGTGGCGTTTGTGTCGTTTGAGATGCTGCAGATGATGAGGGGAGAAAGGGAGGAAGCACTGCACCAGGAAAAAAGAGGAAACACTTTCGAGAAAAAGTCAGGAAAAAGAAAAAGTTCCCTTTCACTTAACCCCCGCCGTGCGTAACAAAAGAAAACAGTAAACAGACTAAGAAGTGAAAGCTGCCTGTCGTGAAATTCCCATCTGCTTCACGGCTGATTTCTGACACACTCAATCTGTTCCCTGCCGCTTTGCACCCCTCCTCCATACACACACACACACACACACACACACACACACACATACTTCTTCATTCCTCCTCCCTTCTTCCCACACGCCCCTATGGATGTTGTTCTAGTCCACATCTTTCTGTTTATTCCAGTCAACTGTCAGAGCCACTTCTCCTTTAAGTTATTAGAGCGTGTGCCCACTTTTCCAAACTCTTTACCATCTTTACAGTCTCTTTACTGTCTCTCTTTAGCATCTCTCTCTCTCTATCTTTACTATCTCCCTCCAGCTTCTTCCTCTCTCTCTCTCTTGCTCTCTCTCTGTGTCTCTCGATTTCTTATTTTTTTTCTGCTCCTTTGTTTTTGTTTGTTTCACGCTGTTTTTTTCCCAACCATATGCCATAACAGGTCGCTCAGCAGAGGCTGAATTGAGAAGAAACGGAAAATAGAATGTGGGAATTGGATGATTCCCCCCCTCTTTCCGCCTTCCTCCTCCTTTTCATTGCAACTTTCTTTTTTTATTATTTTATTTTGTTTTCTTTCGCATGTCTCCCCACCATGATAATTCGTTTGGCTTCCTGTCAACCCGCTAAGGAACGGGAGATGAGAGGCAAGGGTGGTTTTAGCACAAAATAATTAAAGAGACTCAGGACATGGCATTTGTTTGGTTTTCTTTTGTTGTTGTTTGTTTATTTTGGTTTGTTTTTGTTTTATTATGTTTTGTTTGTTTGCAATGTGAATGCGACAAAGACACACACACATACACACACACTCACACACAGACACACACCCAGGCACACACTATATTCTTTATGAATAGAGATGGAAGGTGTGAGATGTGTCAGTTGTGTGGTTGCCAGAGAAGATCTGCACCTCCTCCGGGATGTGAGGTAAAACTGTGTGGAGATACATAGCCTTGGCATCCAGAGCTGCACAGCCAAAGGAACAAGTGTGGCAAGTGTGGCATTTTTTTTGTCAACACTGAAACACAATGCACACACAATTACGCATACACACACACACACACACACACACACACACACACACACACACACATACTCAAAATCTTGTATGCGAACACAGACATGTATACCAGTGTATGCCAGTCAACTGACGGTCATAAAACAAATATATATATATATGAATAAATCATACATATATCACATAAACATATAATGGATCCAGTCTGCAGAAGGTTGTTTATATTTAAATGAAATAAAATGAATTGTAACTGTTATCAGAACATGCAGTGTAGGATGTGTTGCTGGATGGTAATATTGCACATGTTGGTTCTTTGCCTAGGACTGCATTGTGATTCTAGGGTTAGCATTTCGCTCACTTTTTCTATCAGTAGCTTTCGGCCTCCCTTTTGTTATATCCTCTGTTCCCTCCCCTCGTGTGTGTGTGTGTGTGTGTGTGTGTGTTTGTGTGTCTTTTTGTGTGTGTGTGTGTGCATGTGTGTGTGCATATCTGTGTGTGTGTGTGTGTGTGTGTGTGTGTGTGTGGTGAATTTACTGCAGTACTGTGTTACCAGCCTGCGGTCTGCTTTTGATGGATGACTCTCTGTGAGATCCAGATGAAGTGGAAGCACCTTGCCTGCCTCCAGCCTCTGCTCCACTCTGCTGTGCTCTGCCTGCACCGTCAGCCCCAGCCCCAGCCCCAGTCTGAGCACCAGCACCAGCCCCAGCCCCAGTCTGAGCACCAACACCAGCCCCCGCCCCAGTCAAGGCCCCAGTCCCAGCACCAGTCCCAGCACCAGTCCCAGCCCCAGTCAAGGCCCCAGTCCCAGCACCAGTCAAGGCCCCAGTCCCAGAACCAGTCCCAGCCCCAGTCCCAGCCCCAGTCTGAGCACCAGCCCCAGCCCCAGACCCAGACTGAGCACCATCCCCTGCCCCAGTCAAGGCCCCAGTCCCAGTCCCAGCATCAGTCCCACCACCAGCCCCAGCCCCAGACTGCTTCTCTGGTGAGTTCTTGTGTAGCCTTGAACTCACTCAGAATTTCTCATACACACACACACACCTTGAACTCAGATAGCATTTCTCACCCCCCTCCCACTGGATAGCAGTGGCGGTCAGCTGTGTGTCAGTGAGTAGGTAGGAGACAACATCCCTCCTTCCCTCCCTCCATCCTTCCTCCTCCTTCCCTCCCTCCATCCTTCCTCCTCCTTCTCCTCTTTCTCTCCCTCCTCCAAAACACAGTGTGAGGCATGGCGAGAGATGCCCACTCTTGAGAAATTGATCTCCCTTTGCCTCTCGTTAATCCTTCCAAAAAGTCACAGGGTTTGAGTACCTTCACATGGGGGAGGGAGAGAGAGGGAGAAAGAGAGAGAGAGAGAGAGAGAGAGAGAGAGAGAGAGAGAGAACTGGAATGCATGGTGCCATGGTTCGTTGGGGGAAGATGGATGTGAGTCAGTCTTGACCATCTAAGGTGGTTGGTCTGGGAGCAGCTCCAGCTCTGGCTTGGGAGGTGGCAGAGAGGTTGTGGCAGAGAGTTGAGTTGTGTCACTGGACCTGCTGAGAAGTTTTTTCAATTCAATTCGATTTGTTATTTTTTTTCATCTTCAGCTTTTTTCACCCTCTGTTGTTGTGGACTTCTGCGCAGTGAGTTAATTTCTGGCACTAGAGTCGTGCCTTCTTCCTGTGTTCCAGAGAAGCGTTGATCCTAACACGGACATTGACTCCCATGTATTTTTAAACTTACGAAAAAAAAAAACCACACACACACACACCACAGAATGTTCACATGGCTTTTTCTTCCTTTCTCCTTTGGCTGGCTTGCTGTATAATTAGTGTGTCAGGCATGAATGCATAGCCACCAGTCCCTTGTATTTACTTTCTGCTTGAGTGACTGAC
>JAIFZK010000005.1:21892500-21902500 GCA_027481765.1 Tenualosa thibaudeaui
ATGGCTGTCACATCCGCCCCATCAGCCAACCTGCGTTGCACAACACAACACAGCACAGCACAGCACAGCACAACACAGCACAGCACAGCACAGCACAGCACAGCACAGCACAGCACAGCACAACACAACACAGCACAGCACAACACCACACCACACCACACCACACCACACCACACAACACAACACAACACAGCACAGCACAACACCACACCACACCACACCACACCACACCACACAACACAACACAACACAACACAGCACAGCACAGCACAGCACAGCACAGCACAGCACAGCACAGCACAGCACAGCAAACCACAGCACAGCACAGCACAGCACAACACAACACAACACAGCAAACCACAGCACAGCACAGCACAGCACAACACAACACAACACAACACAGCAAACCACAGCACAGCACAGCACAGCACAACACAACACAACACAGCACAGCACAGCACAGCACAACACAACACAACACAGCACAGCACAGCACAGCACAGCACAGCACAGCACAACACAACACAACACAGCAAACCACAGCACAGCACAGCACAGCACAACACAACACAACACAACACAGCAAACCACAGCACAGCACAGCACAACACAACACAACACAACACAGCAAACCACAGCACAGCACAGCACAGCACAACACAACACAACACAACACAGCAAACCACAGCACAGCACAGCACAACACAACACAACACAGCAAACCACAGCACAGCACAGCACAGCACAACACAACACAACACAGCAAACCACAGCACAGCACAGCACAACACAACACAACACAACACAGCAAACCACAGCACAGCACAGCACAACACAACACAACACAGCAAACCACAGCACAGCACAGCACAGCACAGCACAACACAGCTTAGCATGGCAACATGGTGGCACGGCATCTACACCACCGCCACCACGGCCTGGGTCAAACGTGTTTGCACAAGCTCTCGTGAAAATCATTGGGCTGATGGGGGCACACACACACAAACACACACAACACACACAACACACATGCTATCACAGGTTCTGATAATTTTTTAACAATTTGAGTGTTTTATTCAACTTTGTTACACCTGTGGTGTTCTGGTCAAAAATGACCGGGCTATAAGAAAATGACTGAGTGAGACCACAATAAATGTACAAAAATGTTTTTGTATTGTATGCTGTATTTTTTTCTAAATGTTATTTTCAATACAATCTCTCCCTCACTGAATAACATTGGCTTGGTTCAGGGAGGCTGACAGGCCATAATTAATACAATAAAGTTTTAAATTTGTAATATCCAAGAGAGCATAAGTTGATACAGAGGTCTATCACAAAATCTGATGATAATCAATGATAATATATGTATTATCTTGTTAAAAATGTTCTGGTTGTTTTTGATTGGAACACCAAAGTTGTAAGCATGAAATGAACATAACAGGAGGGATAAATATTAAAACTCTGCATATGCATTCTTATGCCATATATAAAACAATAGCAGTTATAACATATTAAAATAAAAAAATAAAACAACATCTTAATATCACTCTTATTTAGGTATTGGGTTCTATAAGCATGGATTTTTTCATACACAATAAAAAATAAATCCAAATCTTTGCAACAAATTTATCCCCCTGAGGTTTCATCCCAGTGGCCTCGCGTGGCTTTAGTTTCTCATGATGCATTGCAGTTGGGGGCTTTGGCTACAGTAAAGACTGGGAGCCGCGAGCGACAGGCCGAGTAGGTCAGCAAGTGCCCTGTGCACGCAAGTGGAAAATGCCACCTTTTATGCCACTCAGGTGTGGGGCAGAGGGTTTAGGCTCCAGTGCTCGCGTGGTGCCTGGCGCTTGCTTCTCAAGGGTCAAAGGGCACAGAAAGAGAAAGGTCGACGGAGATGAGTTGCATGCTGGCACGCACTAGCTTGCCTTGAGGGGTGTGTGTGTGTGTGTGTGTGTGTGTGTGTGTGTGTGTCAGGTATGGGTATCTGGTTAGGGGGCAATGAGAGAGGTGTATTTCATGGGCCTTTTTTAGTGTCTCTGCTAATTATCTGAATGTGTTCAGTGGCTGTTAGGATGCTGTTTGGAGGCTGTAAAATGCTTCCAGATTGTTGGTGTGTGTATGTTTATAGCAGTTGACACAGTGAGTGTGCATTTGTGTGTGAGTGTGTGCACACGTGTGTGTGTGTGTGTGTGTGTGTGTGTGTGTGTGTGTGTGTGTGTGTGTGTGTGCGTATTTTTGTTTATTGCAGAGGACAGTGCAAGTGTTTGGTATGTGTGTGTGTGTATGTGTGTGTCCGCAGTAGCATACTGTAACCTGGTGTGTTAATCAGTGCAGCTTCTCTCTCTCACTCTCTCTCCCTCCACCACATGTCCTCCTAATGTCCTCCTGCGGCCACCGTAGCCAGCCCCTGACTGTGCCTCTGTTTACAAACCAATATATTTATTTACTTTCATCTAACCCCTGTGATAAGTGGCGGACTGGCTGCCACCGAAGATTTCCTTAATCTTTATGGGTGTGGGCGAGTGCCAGGCTTGGTGCTTGGTTTCAGTGCACTGTGCGTTGCGGTGTGGTGCGGTGAGTCTGGGCCCCACCGAGAGATAATAAAATAATGGAGCTTATCGCCAGCCTGCAGACCAAGGGGGAGCTTCTTCTGCGCCTGCCTGGATGCTGCCTCCTATGCCTCCTCTCAGCCTTCACTCCATGTCTCTCTCCCTTCAACTCTCTCTCTCTCTCTCTCTCTCTCTCTCTCTCTCTCACACACACACACACAGACACACACAAACACACCTATACACACACACTGGTTCTCTCCATGTCTCTCTTTCTCGCTCCCTTTCTTTCTTTCCATCTCTGTCCTGGTGTCCTGGTTAAAGTATAGGTAGTTTACCTATCCTACCCTACCCTATTTTACCCCCCCCCAAAAAAAAAAAAAAAAAAAAAACCTCTCTCTCTCTCTTTCTCTCTCTCTCTCTCTCTCCGTGCCCATATGCCCCAGCTGACTCAGTCCTTTGCTCCTGGCTGCCCCATCTGTCTCACCCTCTGCCCTGTCTCACAGCCACTTCACATTTGCTTCATGCCCTCCCTCCACTGCTCTCTCTCTCTCTCTCTCTCTCTCTCTCTCCCAGCTGCTCTCCCTCCCTCTCCCAGCACACCACTGTAATCTATCTCCACTTGACAAGTCAATACTTTTTCATTGGATATTGCATTCTGTTGTACCAAAAAATGCGAGATATGCAGGATGCTAAAAGCAGGTACACAAATCCTGGTTCATTATGCATCATTGTACTGTTGAAGAGATTCCGGATGCATTAATTTGCCGTTAAAGAGGTTCTAGCGGCATTTAAATTCCATTTCAGAATCATTTGTTGACTGAAGTGTGCATGAGTGGTTCTCTGACCAAGAATGAACCTGAACTACACTACACAACTACAAGAGAGTTCAAAGAAGTGGGGACTGAATGCTATTAAATGGAGCAGAAATGAAAAATAATAGCAATAATTTGAGACTGTTTAGGAGGGAGTCGGTGTTCTGTCATTGCGGTCTCTCTCCATCTTACTTTATGTCTCGATTCTCTTTTTTCTATTGTGCCTGCTGTCTCCTGTCTCTCCTTCCTCTTGCTTTTGTACCCCTCTCTCTGCCTCTGTCCCAGATTCTCTCTCTCTCTCTCTCTCTCTCCCTCTCTTCCTTCCATCAGCTGTCGGTGATGGGCCTCCTCTTCTCCCCTGGCAGGCTCTGGCTCAGTCTCAGCTGCAGTAGCTCCCAACACTCATATTCCTTTAGGCTGAATTTACAGAGTGGTTGGATATACTGCGTGACCCGCGAGATGAAGATAAACACTCTGAGTCCAAGTGTGTGTTCTTGCTTGTTTTATCACATGGATATCAGTCCCTCTTTTGACTGATGCTCTCTCTCTCTCTCTCTCTTCTCCCTTTTTACTCTGTTTCGCTCTCTCTAACTCACACACTCACACATACACACACACACACACACACACATACACACACACACACAAACCACACACGCAACACTTGTATGCATGCATATTGGGTCAGAGGCACTCGAGTGTGTTTTGAATCTGGGAAAGTGGGGCTTCATCAATGAACTATTGTGAGGCGACAGCCACGACAGCCAAGCACCAAGTGCGAGCTCCTCAACCCAGAGAAGATAAAAGACAAACGGCCTGCTTCTTCAGAATGGTCGACTGCACATCATTAGTCCAAGAACAGTGGAGCTTCCCTTCCCATCATTAATAAATCATTCAGAACATGTCCCTAAACAAATGAGTTGCCACCTCTCTTATGACTCCCCCTACCCCCTTTTGCCTGAAGTAGTGCTTTACAGCGTCGGGGCACCCATTGTGAGATATGGCAGACTTTAAATAAAGGACAGCTCTTTGTCACGAGTGTAATGAAAACCAGGTCTTTATTACACCACTTTTAATGGGATTTTTTTTTTTCTTTTCTTTTTTTTTTTTCTGAGCCTACTTGCATGTCTCACTTCTAATTTCATTTAGTGGCAGATAGAGGTCCTGGGCAAACAGTCTTTTTTCATAACCTCCCCACTGTTTCCTTTCTCTCTTTTTCTCTCTCTCTAACCCTTTCTATTTAACTCTTTTTTTATCTAGCGTTCCTCTCTTCAGTCAGGGATGAGATGTGACGGTCCTGTTTTGGGGGCCCTGTGCGGTCCTCTCCGCTCGTCAGTTGCCACCTATGTTTCCCCTTCCGTCAGAAACTGCATTAGAGTGGGGGGGTGGGCAGTCGCAGCGAGGAGCAGCGTGGGGAGCCGCCATCAGGCAGGCAGGCGGGAGGGCAGGCGAGGGAAAAGAAAGGGGAGCCTAAGCAACTCTGACAGGGACACATTTGCTACAGAGATGTGGGATTGTGTTGTGTGAAATTGAAATGGCGGAGCATCAGGAGCAGTTATTTGCAATAAATTTCAACCACGACGCCACGGCAAGCCTCTTCCCATCGTCCTCTCATCGTCCTCACTCTCCTCTTCCTCCTCTTCTTCCTCATCCCGTCTTTTCTGGTTCAACCTTCACCTCCTCTTCACCACCCCTTCCTCTTCCTCATAATCATCTTCATCCTCCTCCTTGTTCCTCCGTCTTTCTCTCTCTCTCTCTCCCTCCCTCCATCCATCTCTAGAGATCTGCCCTCCGCCCCAGTAACTCTCTGTCTGACAGGTAGGTGATGTCCCTGCTCACGCCATCAACACACACACACACACACACACACACACACACACACACACACACACACACACACACACACACACACACACACACACACACACACACACACACACACAAATACACACACACACACACACACACACACAAATAAACACACACACACACACACACACACAAATAAACGCACATACACAGGCCGATACACCATCACCACCTTTCTGCTCAACCCCCCCCACACACACACACACACACACACACACACAACCAAACCCCCTCTCTGTCTCCCGCTGCCCCACCTCGGTCCTCTCAGCTGCGTGCCGCTAAGTGGTGGCGACAGCCGCCTGCACCGCTGTCAAGCCGTCAGGCGCTCAGAGAGCAGAATTAATTTGTTTAATTTTCATACCTTTTCATTAAGCCATCGCCGTGGCCAGGGCATGCCCTGTCAAAACATCCAATAAATTTCATGCATTCACTGGTTTGTTGAAATAGCCCGTAGAAGAGGGCTTAGGTTGAACAGAGATGTGTGTATGTGTGTTCATGTGTGTGTGCAAACGTGTGTGCGTGTATGTGTGTGTGCGTGTGTGTGTGTGTGTGTGTGTGCATGTATGTGTGTGTGTATGTGTGTGTGTGTGTGTGTGTGTGTGTGTGTGTGTGTGTGTGTGTGTGTGTGTGTGTGTGTGTGTGTGTGCTTGCATTCGTGCGTGCGTGCGTGTGTGCATGTGTGTGTGTGTGTTTGTGTGTGTGTGCACGTGTGTGTGTGTGTGTGCGTGTGTGTGCGTGTGTGTGTTAGAGGGGAATGGACAGGGAACATTAGCACCTTTTCATAGATTTAATGTATTTATATCAGAGAGTAATGGAGTGTTGCTAATAAAAAAAGGCAATTTCCCGAATCATTTTAGCCAACTGATTATATTGGTCCATTTGAGCTTTCAAGGGCTTATGATAACATCACCTGGGAACCTGTTACTGGGGAAATGGGAAGTGACATAAAGTTTAGTGGCGTGACCTCATCCAGGTCTGTCGTGTTTTTTAAGGAGCTTGTTCCCACGGTGATGGACTTATTAATTACCCCCAGGCTTGCTTCAAAGGGCCTCTTGGATCAGTCTGTGACTTCATACCTCCCTCCTGTTTCTCTCTTTCCCTCTCTCTCTCTCTCTCTCTCTCTCTCTCTCCGTCTCTTCCCACTGCAGACGCTCACGCTATCATTAAAAAGCTGTTAGACTAGTGTGCGCTGCTGTCTGACTCCATCTCGTTCCCTGCCTGCCCATCGGTAATGGTCGATGTATTGGATGAGGAACACGGTGATAAGCGAAGCAGCTCTTCACCGCTAGCGTAATCTGAATATGAATATCAGGACTTCTCGTCTGTTTTATTTTTTTCCCTTCCCTCCTCCTTCTTCTCTCCGATTTGAGATTTTTCCCTAGACACAGTGATGAATTTGTTCTGATGGAAAGGGCATTGTAATGTCTCCCCAAATGAGTCAGCTGACTGGGTGTGATGACTTACTGCGCAAATTAGAGTGCAAGATAGAGAGAGAGAGAGAGAGAGAGAGAGAGAGAGAGAGAGAGAGAGAGAGAGGGGGAGGGAGCCTTGCTGTTGTTATTATTGTGTTGAAGTTGCTGTTGGAGCAGCCGTCGTAGCATGTTCATAATCAAAAACAGCAAATTAAACATTCATGTGTTCATGTTTTTGAGATGCTTTTGAGCATGGGCTTTTATTAGTACGCTACTCTGGCCTGGGATTAGAAGGCAATTATTTGCAGATTTGATGTGGAAGACATATTTGGCTCATTGATTTTATTTATTTATTTATTTTGGTTGTTGTTTTTATGAAGGAGCTTTGGAAGGGGAGCAATATGCTGAGTAAATGATTAACTCATTATATACTGTGTGCACTGCTGCATTCAGCTATAGGTCTTTATTTAATCAACACAATCATTCATATCCAAATTCATGACATAAAGACAGGGCACGTGTACACACACACACACACACACACACAGACACACACTCACAAGACATCCAGTTCAGGGCCACAGTATGATAGAAGCTGTTACAGATGTTTTGGTTTTCATGATCTGTTGGCATTACTCTCCCTCTCTCCCTCTCTTTCTCTCTTTCTCTCTCTCTCTCTCTCTGGTTCTCTGTCATAGCTTTTCTCACATGTGTGAGGTCAGTAGTACACTCTCACTGCTACTGCGGTGCACATGACACACTTGACTTCCTCTGGAGCACTGATGGCCTGGCTGGCCCTTAAAGTTAGCTGAAACAACACTTGTTGGAGCCCAATCACACTCCGTGCTATGTGTCCCAGGGCTGGGTCAAGGATAGGGTACGGGTCAGTCAGATACACTCTCTCTTTCTCTCTCTCTCTTTCTTTCCATCATATTTTGGGCCTCCCCTGTTGGGCTCCTGTGACACATTTGAATAAAATGGAATAAATGAAAATGCACTCAGGGTGTTACTGCTTTTTCTGTCTCCCAGGGCCGAGAAGAGACGGAGAGATACAGGCAGAGTGAAAGGAAGATATATATGTAAGCGAGAGAGAGAGAGTCAAGAGAGCAGTTATTATTATGAACACCCTTTGTGCGGAGAGCCAAGCCTCTCAGGCATAGTGGCACATTGCAGGGTTGAGGGGGTGGGGGGGTGGTGAGGGGTGTTTGCGTGCGTGTGTGTGTGTGGGGAGGGGGGGTTGTTGGAGGAGAGGGAGGGTGTTAGCGTGCCAGGTTTGATTCCAGACTCGGAGACAGGACCTCCCATCTCCCTCTCCCCTCATCTCGAGGATGGATCGAAGCAAACACAACACTTTGAGCCATCGCCGCTGCTGCTAACGCTACTGCTGCCAGAGAGAATTACACTACCACTAGCTGACAAGGAGCACTCTTCTCTCTTCTCTCCCATTCTGACTGAAAAGCTCATTTTCTTTAAAAAAAGACAGAAAAAATGGCTTTGACCGCCAGCAGCTTATCTTTCATGGCCGAGGAAGAAGACAATGAATATGGGATTAGCTAATATTCCAAGCAGTGGTTTGTGACGTGTGGTAGAGGAGGGAAAGCTGCCATAGAAGTTGAAGAAGAAGTAACTCCACTGGCTTAATGCTATGGTCTCGGGTAAGCACCCGGGATACACCCACACTAGTAAAGGAATAGATGTTTGTACGACATTAGAAGTGGGTGCAGATGAAAGCGAAGCGGTAAATTCGTGGTGTTATTTTCCACTGAGCTTAGTATAGTCCTGGGACAACACCTCTGTGCTACATAAAGAGTTGCCAACTCCCCTGAGGGAGGAGTTTGTGTGTGTACTTTGTTTGTTTGTTTGTTTGTGTGTTTGCATCCCTCCCGTCCGCAGTGGGTTCACATAAAATAGAAATTGTTGTAGGTTTATTTTTTTTTATTAAATATATGAAAGCAGAGAGCCACGTGCATAATCAGACATTAAAAGCATATTAATCAGAGCATTTCTTCTATTAATACTGATGCTTTCATGAAGCTCGGGCCTCATAAGAGGAGAGTGGACCTCTGCGTCTTTGAAGCCAGGACTGTGGGGATTTCTGTTAAATATGCATGAAACATAAAAGTAATATGCAAAGTTTATTAAGTTTAAAAGATCTTGGGCACCCCTAAGACCGTGATTAAATAACAGTAATGAAGACTGGGGGACGGGGGGTGGTGTGTGTGTGTGTGTGTGTGTGTGTGTGTGTGTGTGTGTGTGTGTGTGTGTGTTGGGGGGAGCGGGGGGTGGGGAGAGGTTTGGAATCTAGGGAGATAGCAGCTGGCTAACACACGGCCCCTGCATTTGGTCCCATGCTAGCTCTCTGGTTGTGACCCCTCTGTACGGTTGGGGCCCCCCTACAAGAGCGCACTGCCTCGGGTCCCTTCCCAGCTGATATGAATCGGGTTTATATGGAAATGGGAGGCATCTACTGTGCTACTCTCCTGCAGACTCCGCTAAGCCCTTTTTGTTTCTGTGAGGGAGAAAAATGGCTGTAGTTATTAAGAGTCACTGCACTTACATTTGTATTGATTTACCAGTTGTGTTGCCTCCTCTGTATAGATATGAATGCCTTTGAAGTGAGGCCAGCTATTTTGGTTTGGTTTAAGTGAACAAACAACAAGGGCCCTAAATATATATATATTTTTTTGCAGGAGGCTGTCAGAACATGTTGTTGTCGGTAGCGCCTGTTAACTTGGTTGAGAATTCATCAATGCTGTGTTATCAGCATCTTGCAATGATGCAAAGCTCAGGGTGTGTAAATTAGCTTGTCTACATCCACTCCTGGAGTGCCTGGAGAAAAAAAAAGAGAAAGTGCCAGTCACGAAAGTCAAAATAAACAACAATAAGTAAGTGAACAGAGAAGTAAGAGAAAGCAGAAGTGGAGCTATGAAGTTGCCTGAGCTGGTGACAAACACACACACACACACACACACACACACACACACACATACACCACACACACACACACACACACATACACCACACACACACACACACACACTCACACACAAACTCTCTCTCACACATGCACAAGCCTGACAAAGGTAAGGTGAGTCTCCTGGACTCTCTCTCTCCCTCCTGCCCGCTGCTGGGCTTTGGCAGTGTGACATGGCCATGGTAGTGGGGGAGTCATCCAGTGGATGGCATATCAAAACAATGCTGAGTGCCGGAGTGCCGAGCCGAGGCGAAGCAAAGCGGTACCGCGTGGTGAGGAGACGGCTCCAGCCTCCCGTCACACCGAGGCGAAGGTAGCGAGGAGTGGGGGGGTTCGGGGTGAGGTGGAGAGAGGTGGGGACAGGTGGAGAGGGCCGCTGGC
>JAIFZK010000005.1:21912500-21915000 GCA_027481765.1 Tenualosa thibaudeaui
AAATCAATACGGGGCCTCGGCCCACGGCTGACCCCAGCTGCACACAGATCACTGGACGCAGGCCCCTAGTTAGAGTCCACCGCCCCCCCCATCCCCAACACACACACACGGACACACACACACACACACATACATACATCCCTCCTATCAATAATGAAGAGATCCCCTCCCCTCCTCCTCATCTGATTCATAATTCACTCGTCCACTCACAGGACAAGGCGCTATGTTCCTCCAGAGCGCTCCTTAACATGTGCATAGCAGGATGCCTGGGTGCATGTGTGTGTGTGTGTGTGGGTGTGTATGTGTGTGTGGGTGGGTGGGTGTGTGTGTGAGCAGGATGCCAGGATGTGTTTGTACATGCACACAACCACCTCCTTCCTGGAGTACTGAACCGGGACACTTCTCATGGAAGTTAGGTAGTTTGCTTTTGATTTTGAAAAGACCCAAGTCAATATCAGAGGGTTTCGACTTTTTGAAGTCACTCGTCTTCACAGGAGAAATATTTCAAGTTGAGTTCACCGCAGTCTTCTTCAGATGTGGATCATGAGTTATATAAACTTAAGACTGTATTACTCTTCCCTTATATTTCTCTATCTATCTATCTCTCTCTCTCTCTCTCTCTCTCTCACTGTCTGTCTCCTAATGAGATAGAATGATGTATAGATGGGTGTAGAAAGCGTTCCCTGTGTTGGTTGTGCATCTCAACCCCCCTCAGGCTTCCTCGAGGTGTACACCCCCCTGCCTTATTACAAAACTGCTCTTCTCTCAGGCTATGGATAAAATTAGCCTTTCAAAGAAGGAGACACTGACACCAAGCTCCAGTGCACAAAACACACACACGCACACACACACAGGGCTCCATCTCACTTCTCATGAGCCGTTAGCAACGCCCAGTATTAACGACAAGAGGCACGGCTAATTAAATCCCAAAAGCGCTTGTCCTCCTCCTCCTCCTCCTCCTTCTATTCTTCTTTTGCTCTCTATCCCTCTCTTTCTGTCTTTGTTTCTCTCTCCTTCTCTCTCTCTTTCTCTCTGTTACTTGCCTGCCGGGCTGCGGAGGGATGAGAGATGTGAGGACCCCCGCCCTTTCTTCTTTCTCCACCTCCTCCGCCCTTTAGCGTAGAGTTAGCCTTGTGAATACTACTGTCTCCTGTGGCTCCTTCCCTGACTGTGCTTGAGGTCAGCACTAACTTCTCTCTTGGAAGTCCTAATTGATGACTGCTGTTGATTCACATTGATGGATAAAGGGATCCTGTGAATGGTGTCGTTTCTTCTCTTTCTTTTCTCTCTCTCTCTGTCTCTCGCTTTCTCTCTCTTTCAGGCAGACATGCCATGTATCAACTGTGTCTTTGAGCCACTTCCTCCCTGTGAAACCTACAAATTATTTTGTTAGCACTTTGTAATTTAAATTAAACAAAAGAAAGTCCAGGAAAGTTATCTTGCTGGGCCGTGAGAACAGTGCCTTGCTCTCATACACACACACACACACACACACACACACACAAACACACAAACACAGACATCCCTGTCCATTACTCTCTTTCGCTGGTGCTGTTGTTTCATCTCTGTCGTTTCCTCTCACACTCACCCTTTTTATTCACTCTTTCTTTCTTGGGTTCTGTAATTGTAGTTCAGCCTGTAGTGGCTTCCCACATCACTTATCATTAGGTTGGGGAAAAAGAAAACATTCTTTTGTAAACAGGCCTTTGTATGTTGCAAGTGTACTTGAATTATTCTGTCAAGTGTGTATGTGTGTGTGTGTGTGTGTGTGTGTGTGTGTGTGTGTGTGTGTGTGTGTGTGTGCATGCACATGTATGTGCATGTGTGTATGTGTATGTGTATGTGTGATTGTGTTCAGATCCTGCAATTCTTAGTTCTATTTGTAGAAGAGCCTGCCGCAATCTAGCCACATTACAGGTTTGGACAGGTCAAGGATATACAGTATTATATATTTTTTCCTCTCCTCTCCTGTCATTCAGTTTCCATGAGGCTATTCTCTCCATTATGAGCCGAGGTCGCTCACAGTTTACATCAGCTAGGAGGTCAGAGGTCAATCTGGCACCTGATAATGGATCATCCTCCAAAAGCAGGGATTATCAAGAACTTGTCGATCAATATTTTATTTATTTATATTTATACTTTATGTTTATACTTGTATTTATTTATTTATTTATACTTTGAGGTCTATCAATTTGCAATTCCCAGGTCCAATAGTCAGAATCAGAATAGCATGCATTTTTCCTTTCTCTCTCTCTCTCTCTCTCTTTCTCTCTCTCTTTCTCTCTCTCCCCCCTCAGTGTGTACTGTATTTTATGGGAGGCAAAGAAACACAGTATACCATAGAGTGCAATCTATGAATACCAAGTGTGTGATGGGGCTCTGCAGCGGAAGTGGATGAGGTGAGGGGGGAGGAGGGGGGAGGAGGGGGTGAGGGATGGGGAACACAGGATGCAGCAGAGGCAATCACTCCTGCACAGCGTCTCTCATTCAGAACATGCGT
>JAIFZK010000005.1:21917500-21927500 GCA_027481765.1 Tenualosa thibaudeaui
CACACACACACACACCGCTGGGGTCCATGTATGACACCAGTCTCTCATGAATACCACCAGTCTCTCACCTACACTCTGAAAGAAATACTTGAATGCACACACACTAACACACTCGCTCACACACACACACACCGCCACCACCACCACTGGGACAGTGAATACCACCAGTCTCACACACTGTGGATATACTTGAATACACATATCTAAACACACCTGCACACTGTTCACTTTCACAGAAACACAGACACACACACACACACACACACACACACACACACACACACACACACACACACACACACACACACACACACACACACACAGATACACACACACACACACACATATATACAAGATGTACCTCTAATGGGCAGCAAAAAGGAGAAAGTTATGGCACAAGTGAAGATGTAGTATTATATTTCCCTGAGTGCTTTTACAGGGCCCTGATCAGTGGTGTGTGATGGGTGGGGGCATGTGAGTGTTGACGTCCATGGCCTTTGTTAGATAAATATGCACCTTGCTAATGGCCTCCCTGTTGGAAAGCGTGTGTTTGAGTCCTAAAGTGCAGGTGTAGGATGAAGATAAAGCAACGCTCAGCTCAACCACTCACACACTCACTTTGGCGACTTGTATTCTGGGAGAGTTTGCAGTGCGGGGCAGAGCAGGAAAAAAAAAAGAAAAAAAAAAGAATTGAGGCTTGCTGCTTTCTTTAATAAGCCCAGTTGCTGCCTTTCCTCTTAAAAGCCTGTGTACATTGTGGACTCACTACTCTTTAAGTCTCTCTCAAAGACCCACTGTGATGGTGAGCGTGTGTGTGTGTGTGTGTGTGTGTGTGTGTGTGTGTGTGTGTGTGTGTGTGGGAGGGGGGGATTGGAGGGAGACTGCATCTGTACGGGAGGAATTACATTAGAGTCATTATTTTTGTGGAGAATGAAGAACGGTTATGAGAAAGCGTCGTGTGCAAGAGTGGCCATGAAAGAAACATGTTATTTGCCCTTGGACCTATTAGTACGTAGCAGACCAGCAGGTTTAAAAATTCTATACTGTTCATATGCTATGCTCTATGCTTAAAGTCTGTGCTCAGGTCCAGGTCAAAATGTATATTGTTTTATATTTATTCACTTACATGTATAAATGTATTATATTTATTCACTTTCATGTATACAACTATTATACATTTATTTTATTTATGAAAGGTTGGGTATGAATGTTGAGTCATGTGTTGTGAAACAGTCATGAATGCTTTGTGAGCATATGAATGTATTATGTACTCACCCATCAAGCCTCACCACCTGATTAACCTGATCATTAACCTGAACCTGAATGGCTGCTTGAATATTATTTTGTATGAAACTTACACTGATGTTCTGATTGAAAATGCAATGATTATTACTCGTCAGTGTAGAGTCATTTAATGTTATCTCTGAACAGGCATGTTGAGGAGAATGTGTCAATAACTCTTTTTCTCTCTATTTCTTTTCATGTCTCCCCTCCATATGTGTCCTCAAACCAGGTAAGATAACCATCTCATTATTTTTCTCAACACCTCCTTCTCTGTCTTTTTTCCCCTGACTTCTCTTCACCCTCTACACACTCCAGACAGCACCTAAATGTGTGTATGTGTGTGTGTGTGTATGTGTGTGTGTGTGTGTGTGTGTGTGTGTGTGTGTGTGTGTGTGTGTGTGTGTGTGTGTGTGTGTGTGTGTGTGTGTGTGTGTGTGTGTGTGTGTGTGGAAGGCAGGGAGTGGGGTTGGGTGGGGCAGCCTGGAGGTATCGATACTGCGTGCTCAAAGAAAAATGTCAGGGCTGTTAAAGGCATTGATTTCTGGCAGAGTGCAAAATGGCCTGTGCTCGGGCCCAGCAGTGTGACAGCGGGCCTTGGAGCAATGCTGCTGAGCCACTTCTTAAAGACAGAACATTCCGGGTCCAGACACTCTCATACACTTTCATGCTCTCTTTCTTTCTTTCTCTCTCTCTCTCTCGCTCTTTCTCTCACACTCTCTCGATCTCTATATATCTATCTCTCTATCTGAGTATGAGTGCTATATGTGTATACGTATGTCTGTGTGTGTGTGTGTGTGTGTGTGTGCGTGTGTGCGCATATGTATTTATTTTTGTTTATAAATGCATATTTATATTTATGTTTATGTTTTGTGTGTGTTTGAGAGAGAGAGCGCTGTACAGCTTTATGTTATATTGACTCTCTCTCTCTCTCTTTCTCTCTCTCTTTCTCAAACTCCCCCCTTCCTTTGGTCTTCATCTCTGTCTCCGTCCCTGTCCCTTTTCTGCCCACTCTGTTAAGCCTAATTTATGGTTGTGCGTATTTGTCAAACATGCAGATACACAGACCCTCTCCCACACGCTTTGTCTTGACCTGGCTTTGACTTAGTCAGCCCACTGTGGGGAGAGTTAGCAACATAGCTAGTTCACAGTTTAAGCTAAATAATCTCAGACATACATTTGAATACAATGGAGGGATTTCCTGATTAATCTATAACGTATTGCCTATATTTCAATAAAGTTTTGAAATCAGCGCTTCATCACCTGGCAGTGCTTTATATGTGGGTATGAGAGCTCACATGCTAACAGAGGATACATTGACTGGTGGAAACCTCATAAATATCTTGCCTGTGTTTTTTTGCTACAATAATAAAAAATTCATTGAAAAATGCTGTGTCTATAAACTATGTTCAGTAAATGATAGAAAGGGATTTTTTTTAAACATTGTACTGGTATGTGGGTAGATTAGTGTCACTCCAACCAGTGTCTACGGACACAGACACGCGACAGAAAACTCTAAAAGTTAAAACGGCTGTGCTAATACCACTGCGTGGCTTTGAATTAATAGAGTAAGAAAAGTTTGACACCTTTAGCTTTATCTGTGACTCAAAACCCTCTCTTCACATTGACACACACACACTCACACACACAGACACACACGCACACATCACCACCACTACCCCAAGCCCCTCCCCTCCCACTGGGATGAGAGTAGAGCAGGTTCAATCCAGGTCAGTGCTTAACACCCCCCCACACACACACCCTCTCCCTCCCCGACACACACACACACATATACACACACACACATCCTCCACTCCACTGATTAGAATTCCACACACTAGCCACTGAGTCAGGAGCATCAGGTTGTGGGGTTGAAGGGGGGGTTAAACTGTGTGTGCTCCAACCAAACATCTGTTCAACCAAAACTAGCTCATCTCCACTTGTCTTTCTGTGGAGATCTGACCCTGAGCACCCAGGTCAGTTTCACAATACTTATGCTTTTAAATGTATTCTCTGAGGAGTCATCAGCCAACATTAAAGCTGAAGCTCAGATAGACAGTGAAAGTGTCCAGTCACTTTAAATAGTGGTGGTGGTGGTGGTGGTGGTGTGAGGGGTTTGAGTTAGGCCACAGTGATGTATTCCCTGCTAATTATTTTCACATTAGAAGCCATTTTGTGAGGAGATTCTGGCTATTATTTGCCAAGGTCCAAAGGTGGTGCGAAAAAAGGCGAGACAAATCCCCAGAGTTAGCGACGGTTCAAGGCAGTAATTAGCACAACACCAGTGGCACATTATCATAATGTATTGTAGTGTGACGAGGCCCACTTGAGAGAGAAAGAGAGAGAGAGGGAGAGAGAAAGAGACAGAGAGAGTGAGGTCACTTTCCACCCAGGGTAATGAAATATTAGGGAATGAATAGCCTGGTCAGTGACTGATCCATTAGCGGAGAGAACAGGCTATCGGTCAGCCATCCTTTCCTTCAAGTTACAGTATGCAACAATTTGGTCTCTCTCTGAAATATGTCTTTAAAGGCCACAAATTCCCATATATGCTGGTCAGTGATTCAATTATAAGACCACCCTCGAGAAATGTAAGACAAGCTCTCACAGCTAGACATTGCCAACAAGACCTATCTAGCCCAGAAGATGCTAGTTCAGCTCAATAGCTTTTTTTTTACTATCTGCTGTGCTTGACTTTATGTTAGCGCACTTTTTCCGTAACGTTTATGAAGTTAGCTCGCCAGTGCCAGCCCCCCAAACTAATTATTGCTCTTGCTTTGAGGCAGATAAATACTATAAATACTGATCTCAGTTCGGTCACTGTTTGGTAATTCATAGCATTTATATCCTTCTGGCGTTCCTTTGATGTATTGCTAGGTTCATAGCCATTTGTTATCAGTAAGCATGCAATAGAGCCGTTAATACACATTGCATTTTGTTTCATGCTCCAGTCTGTCGATGGAGTTTTCTCTTAGCCGGTGCCTTAATGTATGTTGATGTATTGAGGCACTTATAAATGCACTGTCATGGATACAGGCCATGTCTGTAATGTGGTATTTGGCATTCAGGTCATCTGCAGTACCACTTATGCATTATTAAATGGATGCGCACAGGACAAGGGGGAAAGGATCACTGCTTGTGTGAATTTGAGGGTAAACAGGAAGTTTAAACATACATCAAAACACGGTTTATACAGTGTGTGAATGTGTGTGTGTGTGTGTGTGTGTGTGTGTGTGTGTGTGTGTGTGTGTGTGTGTGTGTGTGTGTGTGTGTGTGTGCATGTGTGTGTAAAGCAAAAGGGGGAAAAAGTAAAAAAAAAAAAAAAGAATAGTTGGTGGTTCTTGGAGGTGGGGGCAGTTGAGTTGTTCGTCCCTCTGAATCAGAGCAGAGCCAAGCAGAGCCAAAGGACCAGTCAGTGCCTGACAAACACACACACACACACAGACACACACACACATACACACACAGACATATGCACACATGTGTGCCCATATTGCCCAATATATATATATATATATATATATACACTCCACGCACACAGCAGCACAGAAGATCTCACTAAGAGGACTAGCAGGTGGTGGGGGGTTAATTCGTTACAGTAAGAGAGAGGTTCTGATGGCTGTTTCTCCTTTTCCAGCATCTATTGAATGTCTGTTATCATCAGAATGAATTTGTTTATTTGAAGCAAGGATGTGTGTGAAGAGTGCACATTTGTGTTTTTTTTTTTGTGTGTGTGTGTGTGTATGTGCGTGGGGGAGGATTTCTTACAGTAAGAGGGAGATTCTGTCTGTTTCTCCTTTTTCGGCATCTATTGAATGTCTGTCATCGTCAGCATGAATTTGTTTATTTGAAGCAAGGATGTGCGTGAAGAGCACGTGTGTGTGTGTGTTATTTTGAAACGTTGGCACGTTTGAGTGATGTGGAACCTTGGAACTACCTTTTAGGCTGAAGGGAAACTGCTTACACAGAGGAAAGGTCTGGCATCCTGATTGTTCAGCAAACACTGCAGGAGACTGAATCTTTTTCAATAGCGTTTAAGAATGTCTTTGAGGAAGTGGATATTGACGGCATATTCCTGGTGTAATGCTCACATACCAACAGAGAGAGAGAGAGAGAGAGAGAGAGAGAGAGAAGATGGAGAAAGTGAGAGAGAGTGGAGGGAGTTAGAGAGAAGAGAGGGACACAGAGATGACATCTTCACTCACTCTCTGACAGGATGTTTAGCGTTATCGCCTTGGCGACAGAACAACATGCCTGAATGGACTGATAACGGCAGGGGCCAGGGAAAGGCCGTTACTGTGAGCTGCCTGCCATGTGTCCTTATCGCCATCTTCCTTTTTTTCATTTGGGTTCCACAATGGAGAACTGATGGCCAACGTCGTCCAAGCGCTGGGAGGAAGGAGAGGCAAAGACAAAGAAACTGGGACAGGGACCGGACGACTCCGCGAGAGAAACTGTTTCAGTGATGTGAGATCAGTGGGATGGTGGCTGAGGATTTTGCGTCCATTTTTTATCAGTTGCCTCCTCCGTCACCACATTAGCATGTTTACTGTACGTGCAACGCATTTTAATTCAGATTTGTGTGACTCGGCCTTGTCAACCTGCCAGATGTGATTGTGTTTCATTGAGATAACGAGAGAATTTGACTGGCAGCCTTCGATTGCAGTTTAAGAAATATTAAAGTTACGCTGTTGAAGGATGTTTATTACACCACCTGCTACTCTTTGTCTGCCTAGAAATTAGAAGAGTTTGGAGGTTAAATGTCTGAAAAAGTATTTGAATAAAACTAGCAGTAATACTTTTTTTGTTGAATATCTGTGTAATCCTCTTCAGTACATACTTGTAAATGAAAGTCCTCAGACCTTTGTCTTCAGATGAATAGAGCTTTTCAGTTCTTCTCCAAGATCATTTATGACTCATGGGAACAGGACTTTGGGAACTGTTTTAAGTCAAGTGTTTCTTGACTAAATGTAACTAAACCTCAAATCGCTTGACTTTTAGTGAAAGAGAAGCAGTTACAAAATCAAGGGATTTAGATAACTGAAGTTGTGCTGTCAATTTTGCTGCTTTTCTTAAGCTTATTTTCTTTTTATTAGCATGAAGCTAGTCAGGGTTAGGATCAACACCAACAACTCCAGCTTAAGGGAGGCCCCTGCTAGGACCGACTCTCCATCCTAGAGGCCCTTCCTAGATGCCAGGACCGACTCTCCTTCCCTGAGGCTTTGTGACACCCCCCCCCCCCCACACACACACACACACAATGGCGCTGACACAAAAATGGACCCTTATTGTTACCCCCAAAACCCATCTTACTCCTTGATTTTCACAGTATGTCTGGCTGCTACTACACTGCCATAATTCATAACCACCTATTGATTGACTACCATGTGATGTTATGGGGCAATATTTTGGAACTATTTTGATGCTGAAACCATAGACAACTTGTAGTCTATCATGGTTACTACTGATTGTACTTTTCCCACATGACACCTGGCAGTTGGGTTAGCCCCTTGAGCCGTGGATCTGCCCAAGGTTTCTTCCTAGACTAATTACCACAAGGAGTTTTTCCTTGCCCATGTTGCTCTTGGGTGTTGGCAATACTGATAAATGAGACAATACTATTGTAAAAAGCACTGTATGAATAGAAATGAATTGAATTATTCCACAGCTGGAAGATGCAGACGCTGTGTAAGGTGCTGTGTTGTGCATTTCTTACCTCAGTCAAATGATACGGCAACAGAAATCACTGAACTTCCAAGGCCTAGTATTTTGTGGACTGATAGACGAATTGTGTTGACAAGGTTAAAAAATATTTAATAAACATAATATCAATGTCATAAGTTAAATATTTTTCACACACACAGATATTATTGAGTATTCTATTATACAGTATACCTGTAAACAACTTTGGTGTTGATAACACCCTTTCTCTCACACATACACACACCCTCTCTCTCTCTCTCTCTCTCTCTCTCTCTGTGTGTGTGTGTGTGTGTACTTATGAAATAGAGGCCAAGAGTCTGTAAGAAAGCTCACACACACAGACATTATTGAGTATACAGCATAACTTTAGCTGGCATTGATAGCACCTTATAGAATACATTTTGACGTGGATAACTCTCTCTATCTCTCTCTCTCTCTCTCACACACACACACACACACACACACACATCCTGTACGTATGAAATAGAGAGGCCAAGGGTTTGTAAGAAAGCTGTCCGAGTGATCCGACTGACTATGTTAAATTAAGCCCTGTAGCTGTTTGCCGTCATGGGGACAGGAACAATAGTAATTAAAGAATTGTCAAGTTGTGCCATTGACCTGTGATGAGTTGATAATGAAAAAGAGTGGGGTAGTAGAGGTAGTAAAACAGGAGAGGAAGGACTTCAGCAGGAATAGACTTCATGACTGTGCGTCTAATGTTTACCTGCGTATAATTTGGTCATTGCACTGAAGTTAATCTCCCTTTCTCATTTATTCTTTTCTCACTTCTTTTCTTACTCTCTCTCTCTCTCTCTCTGTCCCTCTTACTCTCTCTATTCATGGTGTGGTGTGCTTTGCAGCAGGTTCACAAGAGAATCTGCAAGCAAACCCGGAACTACAAATGAGAAAATGGATTTCTGTAAGAGTGTATACGTGCATACTGCATACATGTATGCTGGTGTGTACGTGTCTGTGTGTGTGTTTATGAAAAAAACCTTGCATGTCATATGTGCGTGTGTGTGTGTTTGTGTGTGTGTGTGTGTGTGTGTGTGTGTGTGTGTGTGTGTGTGTGTGTGTGTGTGTGTGTGTGTGTGTGTGTGTGTTAAACTCGAGGAAAGCGGAAGCTGGGGAGCTAAAACTATAATTAGTAAGAAAAGCAAAGACTGCAGCTGTAAATAATTAAAGATGGCAGTTTATGCAAATGGAGGGAAATCTAGGCCAGGCTAGGTGTTGGGAGTTCAGAGCTGACACGATGAAACACACTCACACACTCACTTTCTCCAAGCAGTCCGCACTGCTCCTCTGGCAAATCTCCCACTGCCTGCACACCTCCATTATGTATGTGAAGTCGACACAAGCATTATCACTGGTCTTTAACATTTAAAAGTTACATTAATATTAAAGCAGCGTTGACTTATCAGCCACAACAACTTTAGCATTGAAGTTCCTTTCTAAATGTCATTTTAAGTTATTTTATTTATTTATTTCCAGCCAATGCCCCCCCCTTTCAACACAAATGTGAAATGTGCTTTAATTGCAGTACAGTGTAACCGGAGTACAGTTGTTTAAGTGGTGCCCAAACCTGGTGATGGCACTTAGAGAAATGATTGCCTACCCTATTACTTTAAGTGTGTCTAAATGGTCTAAATGCATTCGGGAAACTGAGTGACTCTATCCACATCACCAGGTGCTCTCTCCCTATGTTGTCTGTGGTGCTCTCCACTGTTGCTATGGTTGCATGTCAAGGCTCACCTTGTTTCGACGTGGCGACTTAAGGTGAGATTGCTGATCACAGTGACCTACTGAACTTTTGTCCAAGTCGACCGTCGTGTCACTGGAAACAGATGTTGCTTTTCATGGCAACAGCCGCTCCCTCTCGGGAAAAGAAGAGTTCAGTCATCTTCGGTTCGCAGTAACTCCTGTGCCTGTGCCACTGGTCAGGCACAAGTTCATCCTGCATCGTGTCAGTTTAACCCCTCATCAGCTCTAAGCTCTGGCACGTGGTTGTGGAAAAGCAACGTCATGAAAGGAAAACCATTATAAACACATTTATAAAAGGTTATAATACATTCATAAAGCCATAAGACTAATGAAATTAGTATTCATAGCTGTTTATACATTCTCATGATTGTTGTCATCTTAAAAGCCTCTACAACTTGCAGTGTCACAAAGCATTGTCCTTTTATATGCCTCATTGCTTTTGCCAAATAGTGCATACTCTAAGTGAGGTGAAATAAATATGTAGTTGCTCATGAAAATCTGTAAGACACCATTACATACAATAAGTAATGTGTATGTTTCCTTTGTATCAAAAGGCTAAAGAAGCAATTCAACGTTTTGTAACTTCAACTTGTGAAGGCTTATATGCTGATTATGAGTACAGTCATGAGAATGTATAGACAATTATGAAAACTATTATTCATAATTCATGTCATTAGTTATGAGACTTTATAAACACATTATAACACTTTATAATGTATAATGCTTTATTAACACTGGGTTCATAGAAAGTGTTAGAGAAAAATCTGTCACTGCTGTACCAAGATTACAATTTTGCAACATCATTAGTAAAATATCACACCACTGTTGAACGATAATGAATTGATGAATGATGGCATTAATATGAGATTGGTTACCCGTTTGGATACTTTTCTGTTAATCTGTAGATGTGGGTAGATAGCAAGTGCCAAGAGGAGAAATGGATTATTCACTAGTAAATACTGAGTGGCAAAGTCTAGTGTGTTTGAAGTTTGGGAGGCTACAAGATGATGATCTCCACCTTGCTTCAATTCAGCAGTTGGGTGAGAGAGACTGTGCTGCTTGCCATCATCCTGGGAAAACGCCAAGTCTTTGCCAGTAACAGTGTGCCACTTCTTAAAGTAGGCCCTGTTTGAACCTTGGTGTGGGGGCTCAAAGCTAGCTTGGGATACTATGTGATGAAGACTCTGGGCAAAACTGACAGGGGGCTGATACAAAGTATGGCAGGGGAACAGTGTTCATCTTTTTTACTGGGAAG
>JAIFZK010000005.1:21932500-21937500 GCA_027481765.1 Tenualosa thibaudeaui
TGAATGTACTGCTATGGGAACAGGAAGCATCACAATTGTTTCCTATTAATGGCTCATGCTGAATGGAAGAAAGCCTTAAAGAGAGTCAATCAAATGCATGTGTGTGTGTGTGTGTGTGTGTGTGTGTGTGTGTGTGTGTGTGTGTGTGTGTGTGTGTGTGTGTGTGTGTGTGTGTGTTGCTTGTCTGCCCATCCTCTCCACTACCTTATGACTCTCCCAGTACAGTCCAGCCAGGCCAAACCCTCCTGATGGGGTGAAGGATGAGCTGACCAAGTCAGATCTGCCATTTTAGACACTAATGGCCCAACCTGGACTATTATCCCTCAACAAAACTACATCAGCTCCAGTCCCTTCCTTTCTTTTCTGGCTGTTTCATCTCCAGCAGAGAAGAGCTGCTCTCCCCCTCTCACTCACGGCCATCGTCATGGCACCTGTCTCCTGGGCTTTTTTCCACCTGGATAGAGAGGTCACCATGACAATGACGCTATGGTTACTGTTGTCATGGCTGCACTTGCTATCTTCCATTAGACCACTCCAATTTGCGGGAGCCTTCTGCATCAGCACACTGCCTCCTCCATCTCCTAGGTGCCTCGAACAAATAGCGCTTGACTATGTGACGGATGTTCCCTGCATCTTAATCCCTCAATTAATACCCACTTCTCTCCTATTTACCGTAGTTAACAGACAATTCATTTTCATTATTTCTTTCCTTTTCTTTTTTGTTGTCTTCTTTGAGTTCTGCTTTTGTTTGTATGGATGGCGGTGTGAGAGGAAGCCGTTCACGTTAAATCTTTAATTATGGAGTTGTTCTCTCCGTGCTCTTTGTCAGTCTGATTACTTTTTGTTTCTCATCTCTGCTCCTCTCCTCCTGCAGTGCGGCCCAGCTAAGATCGCCACAACCTCCAACACACACACACACACACACACACACACACACACACACACACACACACTCTTCCTCTCTCTGTCTTCCTCTCTCTCTCTCTCACTTCTCACTGTTCCACTCACTTTCTTCCCATCTCTCTCTCCATAGCCTCCACACACTTAATGAGTCAGTGCATGTTTGACACCGCTCTTTTACTCTGACTACATTCACACATTTTACCTCTTACACATAAACTTGGCCTTAGTTTTGTACTGTGCGTGCGTGCGTGCGTGCGTGCGTGCGTGCGTGCGTGCGTGTGTGTGTGTGTGTGTGTGTGTGTGTGTGTGTGTGCTAGCATGAACACAAACCATGTGAATAAGTGAGAAAGTGAAGTAAGGAAGGACAGGAAATGGTAATGGCAGTGTTGCCCATTGGAAACCAGGTTAATGCTGTAGACTTCCTGTATTGATTTGTTCTTTGTTCCAGCACAGCAGGCACACACACAGCCACCCTCACCCCTCTGGCAGTGTGACGATGTTGTCTGGTAGAAGGAACCATAATGATGTCAATTTTCCTCCTTGTTTTTTGAAAAGGACTCAGCCAGGTGGATATTTGGTGCTCTCTCTCTCATTCTCTCTCTCTCTCTCTCATTCTCTCTTTCTCTCTCTCTACCCTACCTCCCTCTCTCTGTTCACTCAATCTGTCTCCCTCTCTTTCTCTCTCTCTTTCTCTGTCTTTTCTGCTCTCTTTCTGTCTCTACTACCCCCATTTTTATCTGTCCCTCTCTGTATCTCTGTAGCTGGTGAAGCAGAAAAAGGAACAGGAAGTACATTATTGACTGATGTCTGCAGTGAATGGAGTATTGAGTGTGGTGGACTATTGCACCTTCCATTGGCAGTGAATGGAGTATTGAGTGTGGTGGACTATTGCACCTTCCATTGGCAGTGAATGGAGTATTGAGTGTGGTGGACTATTGCACCTTCCATTGGCAGTGAATGGAGTATTGAGTGTGGTGGACTATTGCACCTTCCATTGGCAGTGAATGAGGTAGTGAGTGTGGCGGACTATTTAACCTGCCGTTGCCAGTGAATGAGGTAGTGAGTGTGGCGGACTATTGCCCCACTGTGTCCAGTAAATGAGGTAGTGAGTGTGTCGGACTATTGCACCACCGTGTCCAGTGAACAAGGCATGAGAGTGGTGGACTATTGCCCCTACCATTGCACTTACTTGAAGCGTGTACCCTTTCACTACTTTTTCTCTCTCCCTCTCTCTCTCTCTTTGCAGTGTTTCTGTTGTGTTTTTTTGTCACCTGTCTCTCTATCGTACCCTTGTCCTGTTTTATAAGTTACTGTAAAATTATGACCCTCAGAATAGCTAGGTAGCAGTCAAGGTGAGGTGTGTTCTTTTGGGAGGACTGTAGCAAACACTACATGTTTATCTGAGACCTGTGTGTGTGTGTGTGTGTGTGTGTGTGTGTGTGTGTGTGTGTGTGTGTGTGTGTGTGTGTGTGTGTGTGTGTGTGTGTGTGTGTGTGTGTGTGTGTGTGTGTGTGTGTGCCAGAGTGGGTGTACTAGCCTGTCATTGATCAGTCTTCCTGGCAGCCTGGAGACATGTCCTCACACAGCTCTGGATCATGTGTGCTTGTTTGGGGATTAGCGGTCGATTTAACCATGCTAGCCAACACGACTTGAGTGCTTCGTCTTAAACTCTGGCAGCTCAGCCTTCCTTCTTTGTCATTTCTCTCTCTCTCTCTCTCTCTCTCTCTCTCTCTCTCTCTCTCTCTCCCACTCACTTCCACTAAAACCTCATGGGTTTAAATAAGTGGCTGTGGTGTAGAGCTATGACCTGCATACCTCAGGCATATTATCTGCCTCATATGCCTCTGCAACCACAGCAGGACATCAGTGAATGGACCTCTGCCACTCATACCACCGTTTAAGCACAGTGCCCCAAACATCCCACACATCACCACCATTCACTCACACTCCTCCAGGACCGGTCATCCGTTTTTTCCCCTCTCATCCTTCTATCCATCCATCCATCCATCCGTCCTTTCGTCCATCCATCAGGAGAACTCATCCCTCTTGTCTTCTAAAGGGAAACAAGGAAGAAGAAATGCCCCAGAGGTTGAGAATCAACCACCCGGTGTAATTAAGTCACCTCAACAGCAGTGGCTAAACAAGTGATTAGCTATAGATTGGGCCCGAATCTGACGGAGGTTGAAGGGGAGCTAGGGGTTGGGGGTTGGGGGTGTGAGGGTGTGGTGGAGCTGGCGATGAGATGGTTAAGTGTGGGAATTTGTGCTGTGGAGAGTTAAGGGAAACGAGTGCTTTGGGGCAGCACATTTTAATGATGCTTATGACTTAACAAATTATGCATTACATGACTAGCCCGAGTGCAGACTCTGAACATAATTACATTGATTTCTCACTGATGGCTACAAATAATGACATTTCCTTTGATCTGAGGAGAGAAAAAAAAAAAAAACATGGGCTTTGAGCGAGAGACAAGCTCGCCCGCCCACACACGGAACACAAATGCAAAACACACACACACACGCACACACACACACACACACACTTTCTCCCTCTCGCTTACACAAATACCACACTTACAATCTCACGCACTGTCTCACGCACACACACACACGTGCGCGCACACACACACACACACACACACACACACACACACACACACACACACACACACACACACACACACACACACACACACACACACACACACACACACACACACACACACACACACACACACACACACACTGCGGCTGCTAGTTTCCTCGTCTCTCTTTCTCTGTGTCTGTGAGTTGTTCCCCTAGGCTTGTGCTTCCATGAAATGTCAGTTGTAATGGAAAACACAGAGCGGAATAACAAAAGAACACCTTGGAATATTGCATATGTGATATGGGCAGAGGAAGGCATTGGAATATTGCATATGTGATATTGGCAGAGGAAGGCATTGCATTTCTATTGCAATTTTTTCGGAAACAGATTACAGTGTATTTCTTGAGGTAAATGGACTCCACAGTGGCACTGGGACATGGTGTCCACTCAGGGGGGTCTAACACAGCCATTCTTTAAATTCTGTTTCACTCCCCTGTTTGCCGTGGCCTTGAAATACTAGATTTAGCTAGACTGTTTGAGATAAGAACCAAAACCATAGATACAAAACTATATATATATATATATATATATATATATATATATATATATATATATATATATATATATATATATATACAGTACATGTGTGTGAAAATCATATATGGACACTTTTATAGGCCTTTGATTATGAGGGCAGATGTTTTCAATGTTTTCAAACTGTCTTGTCCACATGGAAAGTTGAGCCACTGTGTGACATTGCTCTTCTACAAGCGTGTCTCCAAAACATGTTGCTCTGCAGTCTGCACATTCTTTTCATCTCCTTCACCTGTTCGCTCTGAACTGTTAGCCCAATGAAGTGGGTCATGAGCGGGCACTGAAGGGCACAGTGGCACAGGTGCACACAGGTGGTGAGAACTACAGCTTGTCCTCTCTCTCTCTCTGTCTCTCTCTCTCTTTCTCTCTCTCTGTCTCTGTCACTGTCTCTCTCTCTTGCGGCTCAGGGCACTTTTGTGTGAACCGATGTGTCAGTCCTGTATTGAATCATGATGATCTATGTGTGCAGTTGGGGAATTCTTGATGTCTCGTGGTCCTTCTCTGCCTCTCAGCGTGGCTCGAGCGGTGATCAGACACATCATCCCTCCCGGGCTTCAAAAAAAAAGGAGAAACCCTCACATTTGTGTGGCGAATACTGAGAGCCTCCAGTGTCAGGGCTGGGGGCAGCTTCAAAGACAGACCAGGTTTGCTGTGTTTTAGTGGGATTTGGGCACCAGGCTGGCATGTTGGGGGAAAGGGGAGGGGGGTTCTGGAGAAGCACATGAAAGGCAGGGGTGACGAAATGTAAGCTCCCTCTATTACACACACACACACACACACACACACACACACACCCTCTCTTCTGGCTGCTACAGTCCCCTCCTCAGCTCCTCTCATCACCTCTTTTCCTGTCCTGTCTGTCTTCCCTTCTCAATTCAATTCAATTCAATTCAATTCAATTCAATTCAATTCAATTC
>JAIFZK010000005.1:21945000-21960000 GCA_027481765.1 Tenualosa thibaudeaui
TGGGACGGGTGGCAGCTATCCATCATGGCCGTCCCTCCTCACCCTCCCCTCGTTTATCTCTAGCCATCTATCTGACCACTCATCCATCCATCCATCCGTACCATGGGCCTGTGGATAAGAGGATGTGTGTGTGTGTGTGTGTGTGTGTGTGTGTGTGTGTGTGTGTTGGATGTAGGTGGAGGGGGGTTTTCTCAGTGTGAAACAAGAAAACAGTATCTTGATGTTTGTGTTTTTTTGGATGTGTGTGTGTGTGTGTGTGTGTGTGTGTGTGTGTGTGTGTGTGTGTGTGTGTGTGTGTGTGAGTGTGTGTGTTTGGGGGGGGGGGGGATGTCAGCATGAAATGGAAGATTGTAGGGGAATAGCATCTTGGTATCTTGATGCTTGTTTTTTTTTTTTTTTTTTTTTGTCTGTATGTGTGTATGTGTGCGCCAGGAGCACTGTGTGTGTGTGTGTTTGTGTGTGTGTGTGTGTGTGTGTGTGTGTGTGTGTGTGTGTGTGTGTGTGTGTGTGTGTGTGTGTGCGTGCGCGCAGATGGGGAACACTTAGGGATTTGGGGTTGTGAAGGTGCTGGGAAGCTGAAACCCTCGCTGTTTTTACACCCCCACCCCCATTCCCCCAACCCCAGCCCAGCTCCTGGAGTTACTGCTAGCTGACCCCAATTCCCCTACCCTCCCTCCAACCCTACCCCACCCCTGTACCCCGTGAACACTGAGTGCTGACCCACCATACACACACACACACGGAACTGGGCCATAGAGGCATGGGGGAAGAGGAGAGAAGGGAGGGATGGGGCGAGGCCGGGTGGGGGTAGCGGCGTTTCAAATGCCCTGCTATCATTTCCCTTCCTAAATCTGTTTCTCATAGTCATTTCTGAATGTGTTTATACATCGACTTGACAGATGGGCTTCCCTTCAATCCCTAGTTTTTTGTTTTTTTTATCCTGTTTTCTCCCTCCATCTCCCATTTCGTTCCTCATCATTATTCCCCGAGACCTTGTGTTCTCCTGCTTGACTGTATGCAAAAAACATGTCACTGCTGTCATCGACTCGGCTGACTGATGCGTTGCCATGACACTGGGGAAAAAACTAAAAAAAAAAAATTAAAAAAAAAATAAACTAACAAATGCAAAACAAACAAACAAAAAAAGAAACAAGGTGGGCAGCTGCATCAGACACCAAATCAGCCACCTTCTGTTCCTGTTGAGATAGTGGTGCCGTGACAACATCTGGTTCGTGACTCTGTATGTCGGCAGGGTTGCTATCTCGCTGTTGGTTGCCAAGTGTGTGATTCAGTCTTTCTTTTTCTTTTTTTTCTTTTTATTTATGCATTTGGCTGATGCCTTTTATCCAAAGCGATTTACATTCATCAATTACTTTGCGACCAGTCTCCCCTACAGCACCCTAGGGTTAAGTGCTTTTCTCAAAGGCACCACGGCGGCAGCCGGGATTCAAAGCACAGGGTCCTTAGCATACATCTTTATATATTCTAATAACTCCAGAGTTTTTAAACCATCGAAACCAAAAAAAGATTTAGACTGTTAGAGTAACGCAGTGGAGGCAATGCATCTATGAAGCTGTAGGAATCTAAGATTTGTGTTTGTGTTGGCAGGGTGTTTATATGAGTATGAGAAGGAGCACAGTGTGTGTGTGTCTGTGTGTGTGTGTGTGTGTGTGTGTCTGTGTGTAGGTGCTTGTGTGTGTTTGTGTGTGTGTGCGCGCTTCGGTGTGTGTGTCTGTGTGTATGTGTTTATGTGTGTGTGTTTACATGTGTGCATTGCTTACACAGTGATTCCAGTTAATCGTTTGGGCGCTGTTATGAATGACTACTAAGCGCAGAGAGCGTAACCTTCAAACACACAGGAAGAGGCTAATGACACCACAGGCAGGCTAATAACAGTGGTAGAGAAACAGTGCGTACTACATCTTTTATATTGTATTGTATGTAGGAATGTTGTGTTTCTATTAAATAACCTCTCTCTGTACCTTAAAGTAACATTAATTCCCTGCCAGAGATTCTTTGCATTGCACATATTGGTGCTCCTACTAGAACATAGTAGGCTGGATAGATGGATGGAGTAGATTATTTTATTTATTTTTTTTATACTTTAACTTTTACTTTTTTAATTGAAATATGTGCATAATATACACACCCACACCTAGCACTCTTGGGAGAATGAAGACATCTTACTGTAGTAAACTACACTGGATAAGTCACCATTGCTAGTTACCATTGCACCATTGCTAGCTCCCACACAATGTTTGCAGGGGTCTGAAAGAATTTCTCCATTGAATGGGCCTGGATCATGGTGATTGTCAATCCTCAAGGCCAGAGTCAATAGGCGAGGGCAATGTGAATGTGCCGTGTGTCGTCGTGAGCCAGACTCGGATACTGATCACAGCGTTCATGCCTGATCCACCTCGCAGTCAGATGAATACTGCCAGGACCTTGCCCGAGAATAGCAGTCTTGCTCTCCTTGTTCAACGTCCATTTCCCCTTTATCCAGGCTTTCCATTGGGGCGGGGGAGATGACAACTACCTACAGGTGATTAGAGAAGCACTGGGCTGTGCTGGTGTTGTTGACTAGCCCCACCAGAGTGCTCTCTGAGAGACACTGCCATTCAGCTGCCCTTGTTTGATGAGGAGGAGCTGCACAAGTGAACCTTGCCTGGCCAAGGGCAAGGTGTTCACACACACAGACACACACACACACACACACACACACACACACACACACAGACGCAAACCTCTTTCACAGCACTGGGCTGAAGCTGAACCCTGGAATTTCTCACCCAGCGTATGTGTGTGTGTGTGTGTGTGTGTGTGTGTGTGTGTGTGTGTGGAGGGTCTCTGCATGGGGCAGTATAACTCGGCATGGCACTTGAAAGCCGCTGCTGCTGTAGGCCTGTGGGAGGCTGTCTATTCAGAGGCACTGCTGGCTCTCTTCAATTAGAGGCAAGTGCACTGGACACACACACACACACACACACACACACACACACACACACACACACACTCACAAACACTCACTCACTTACACACACAAACCTGCTTTTTCCCTCCCGCTCTTACACATAGTAAGCATAGTCTGTCCATCAGTGCGCCATTCCATGCTCCTTTCTTTTTGTCTTTCTTTAGTTCACATGAATATCCACTTCCTCCCACTTATATGCACACACACACACTCACACACGCACACACACACACACATTCTTATTGACACATGGACGCACTCTCACACACTCACTTTATTACACACACATTGCCTCTCTCTTTCTCTCTCTCTCACACACACACACTTATTCACACATGCACACACTCTCTCACACTAACTCTATTACTCTCTCTCTCTCTCCCTCTCTCTCTCTCCCTCTCTCTCTCTCACACACACACATACACACACTAACTCACACACACACACTAACTCTCTCTCTCTCACACACACACACACTAACTCACACACACACACACATTCTTATTCACACATGGACACACTGCCACACACTCACTCTATTACACACACATTGCCTCTGTCTCTCTCTCTCTCACACACACACACACACACACACACACACAGGAGCATAAAGATAGAATGAGAAAGAGAGTCAGCCGCCATGTAATAGTGCTGAGCATGTCTTCCAATTTGCTGCTAGAGTGAGTTGCAGTGGTGGATTAAGTAAATCATATTTCTGTGGATTAAAGCAGCGGTGGCAGCCCAGAGACAAAGGCGGCAGAAACTGGAAGCATCATTAGAAATGTGTACATGACAGCATCCTCCTCTCGCCCGTCGCCTCCGCCAACGTCGCTAACGCTCCCGCTCCCGCTCCCACCGCGGAGAGGGGTGGGCGAGAGCCGAGAACCTCGCCGCTGCCATTGCTTAACGGGATTCAGCCGGCGGACGTTCCTCCAGAGCACCGGAGCAGTAGCCGTAGCTTTAGCGGAGGTGCTACTCCCTCACCGCAAGCTCAGCACCACCCCGCATTCTGCCTGTGATCTTTATTTTAGCCATTTGTCATCCTAATCCTTTCTAACCCTCTCTCTTTCTTTCTCTCTCCTACTTCTCTCTCTCTCTCTCTCTCTTTCCTGCCGTGCTCCTCGGTTCTCTATTTTCACCTTTGCTAATTTTCAGCTTCCTGTTTTACCCACATCCTTTCCCTCCCTCTACCTCTCTCTCTCCCTCTCTTTCCCCCTTTCCCTTTCCATCTCTCTCTATCCTGCTCTATCCCTCTCTCTCTGTTTCCCCCTTTCTCTCTCTTTCCCTCTTCCTCTTCCTCTCCCTCTCCCTCTCTCTCTCTGAGCTCTGCCTGATCATTAAAGCCCAGTTGTCATTAGAGGTTCATTATAACCTCCTGCATTGGTACCTGCTCTCAGAGTTGCATGTCTCCACACCGCTGCTAATCCTGGAGTGACGCTCTAGTGATGCTCTAGCTTTAGTGTCTGTTTCCGCTAGATTCCTCTTATTCTCTCTCTCTCTCTCTTTCTCTCTCTCTCTTCTTCTAAGGTAACTCAACTACAAATCATTACACATAACTACAAATCATTACACATAAGTTCAATATGCGCAGGACAGGACTGTGTTTATCTGAGATGGCAAAGTAGCCTACAGTAGCCTAGTCTCAAGTTCTTGTTAAGATTTTGAGAGCTCTGTCTGGGGATGAAAGTATGTCTTTGACATTATTTGCAGAATGCTAGCAGCATAATCATGGTATATGGCATTTTTAAAAGAGCTGATAGACATGTTGAATAAGAGTACAAGGAAAAGGTCAAACCCTGTTAGATTTGAAGCAAAGATGAGCGTGGAAAATTTTGCGTGCCTGGGATGCCAATGTGTGGGGGGCATGGGTTACAAAATCATGTGGTCCGTCACCCCTGGGAACCCTTGCCATAGACAAGCAGTGAAATTCTTTCACTGAATGCTTTCACTTTAAATGTGTGGTTAATTGTGATTAATGGTAAATAACTTACAATTTCTATTTTGATTAATTAAATATATATTTTAATAGATTGACAGCACTATATTATAAATACATGTATATGACAAAAATATTGTCAAAGCATACAGAAATAATAAAATTATATTCTAATATAAATGGTAGCAAGTGGATAACAAACAACAGTAGTACAAGTACAGTAAGTGTAAGTGTTGTTGCATAAAAAAAAAAAAAATCACTGTCTTTCTCTCTCCTTTCTCCCTCTCTCTGTCTTCAAGATCATTTTCATTCTCTGTTTATAACTTCTTCTGCTAGTCACTAAAGCCTTCAGACGTGAGTAATTAGCAGAACAAAAGCAAGTGTTTCTTTTCACATGCTTTTACGTACTTTTTAAGTAGGACATCTCCATTCCATTACACATATCGCCTCCAGTCAAAGGCAGGCAAGTCGATGCTCTTTAACGGTAAGGTGAGGTCTGCCAATGAATCATTTGGCCTTGTTACCTGACAGGTGAGCTCATTGCGGGTAAACTTGGCTGCTGAAAAGGTGCGTGCACCGTATTACAGATGCCTCAGGTCTTTCACACGCACACACACACACACACACACAAACACACAAAACACGCTGTTTTATCATGTCGCTGCCAGTGTTCTGGAAGGATTCCCAGTCATGGTGGTGGTCGTGCATGCACTTCTGGTGTCTTCCCACCACTGTAAGTCCTTCACCGCCACTCGCTTTATCCCAAAAAGATGAAAGTGAGATGAAAAAGCAGACCCACAGCCAGTGGAAGAAACAGCAACAGCAACGGCAGCATGGGCTCAGTGTGTGTAGAGCAATCTAATCCAACTGATCCCCAGTCAGTAAGAGTGACAGAGACAGAAGGCCAAACTCAGTGCCAACCAGCTGCCAGCCTGACCTTTCGCTCCACATGCAGTCTTAAGGAGTGATTGATGGAAATCAGCTGAATAGAAGATGGGGATGCAACAGGAGGAGAGAACTGAGGCTGGCAGCTGGGAATTCAACCATGTTACTGATTGTTGGGCTGGTTTTGCAGTGGTTCTAGAGAGGGAAGAATTTTTGATGGTTCTAGTAGGTTCTTGTGCTCCACAGGAAAGGATGTTTCCTTTATGGGGCTGGATTAAACCACTGCACATCACCAAATAGAAGCTGCAGTAAATCAAACACATACACACACACACAGAAGCACAAAAGAGCACTCTAATCTTAATACATCCATAATGCTTAGCAATGTCAAATTTATCAGGCAATGTCAAACTTCTCCACCCATCACACACACACACACACACACACACACACACACACACACACACACACACACACACACACACACACACACAGGCATACACACTCACGAATGCAACTCACCTTTATTTATTTTTTTAACTTGGCATGGCTGTTTTTCATTCTGGGCTTAATATTTTGTATTAGCGTCCTCATTGCCAGGAGCCAAACAGGAGGTTCTAATTGCTTTGGCTGTGACCCAATTAATGACAAGGTTTTAATGGCTTGTGCAGTGATTGCATTCACTTTCAAAAGTGCCATTTTGGTAATCAAACACATCTGCCATTTGCTTAAAAGCTTTACACTCGTGTTGTATAATCGTTCCAATGTGATCTGTTACAGAGGTTTCAAAAACAGGCTGTCAATAAAATCACACACACACATACTCACACACATGCACACACATGTGTGCACTCACAATCCATTGAAAGGGGCAGTGTTTTTTATTTGTTGTTTTTTTTTTTGTGGTCAGTTTGACCAAGCTTATGCTGCGTGAGGGTCATTACCTTAAATGTGTGTGAAGCAGGATTGGGAAACATCTATGATAATGGATTTCTCTAAAGCTAGGATTAGTGTCCATAAAAGAACGCAAGAAAGCATCAACAGATGTGCCACTCTCACCCCCCTAACTAGCAGCCTGCCTGCCTGCCACGTCCCCACAGGAAGCTGCCCGTCTGCATCTCTCTGATATTGAGTGTTGTGCCACGTTGCAGTGGTTGTCAGTGGTCACTTATTCAGCCACACACACACACACACACACACACACACACACACACACACACACACACACACAGAGTTCTGCAGGTGGATTGGATGAAGGTGCTGGGTTATGTGGTAACTGATGGATTAAAATAAACCCAGAAGAGCAGGATGTCATCAGCAGCAGCTCATCATTCACTGTTCTACACAGAGTGTGTGCTGGTCCCCTCTCTTCCCCCTCCTCTCCCCTCTTCTCTCTGCCCATTTTGCTTGCCCTCTTTTTCACTCCACAATCTTTCTCTTTTCACCTCGTTTACCCCTTTACCCTCTTGTTCAGTCTTCATGTTGTTTTTTTTTTGTTTTTTTTTTTTTTTTTGTTTTTTTTTCCCTCCCCCCCTGCTCTGTTATCTCCAGCTGGCTGCTAAAGTCTTGGTATAGCACCACTTTTGGCTTTATTGTGATCACTGTCCTCTCCCTTTTTTACCGCCTCAGTGATTAACTTATCGCCCCTGTCAACAAGCTGTTCCTCAGCACTGTAGAAATCGGAGTTCATTCAGCATCTTTTCTTTGTTTTGTTTTGTTTTTTTTTTCTTGTATGTTCTCCAAGAAATAAAGATGTTAAGGGAAAGGGAAGGACAAGAAAACACAAATAAACACTCTCTATCTCTCTCTCTCTCTCTCTCTCTCTCTCTCTCTCGCACACACACACACATACCCACAACTTGTTCTCTGTAGTAAACAAATCATTCAGATATGTGAACATATGTGCAAGCATATGTTGCAGCTGTAGAAACATTGTATTAAATATGCAAATGTGTGATAACTGGGCCCACATTTTAATATATATTTATATATTTGATCCTGATTTGATCCCTATTTGGGAATTTGAATGCATCGCCTTTCCGTCTGCTCACCAATCAAATGTCTGCAAAAGCTCAACCAGAGAACAGGGGAATGAAAACTTGGCTCCTACAACACAAATATGGATCTGTTTCTTTAGTGGATGGAGTTCTTTTCTACCCGCTGCTACGACATCTCATGGAAAGACAGAAAATAGACAAGACAGCATTCCAGCATCTTTTTGTGGCAAGTTTGCTCAAAGTATTGACAGGTGATAGGGGTATCAGATGCATCACAGAGAAGACGTCTCCCTAGCAGGGAGGAAATAGATGATAGCTATTGTTTTTCTCCTCTCCTCCTGTTTGTGCGGGAACGCTGCCATGTTTAATAAGACCGCAGCAAGGAGCAGACATGTAATGGAGAAAAATATGAAACAAAAGAAATGCTGATCCCAACACTACTGCACTGCACTGCACTTGACTGCACAAGATGTGTGTTCTGCCTCAACCCTGCCCAGTCAGTTTAATACATGGCGAACAGCATCTGGCTCTGTCAAGACTGGTTAATCACAGTACTGAGATCAGTTTTTTTTTTTTTTTTTCTCTGAGGTGGATTTCTAAAACATATCGTGTGTGGTTCTATTGGTGTTTGTTGTTGAATTGGCATGGAACTGGAGAATCTGCTTTCTCTTTAAATCCTGGATCAGGTGTATTTTTCCACTTTTACATACGCTTTCCCTCCCTTTGTGTGTCGTGTCTTACGCTTATAACCATTGTGTACACGGGGGTCATGGATTTCCTCTTCATTAAGCCCAAACCTTGCTCTCTGTATTGTTTGTAAGCCCTAAATATTGTCTACACCAATACTGTGGGGTTTTTTGCATGTTTTCTTCTTTTTCCCATGTAGACGGATGATTAAATCTCATGTTTCTATGGGATAATATTTTTAAGGGGTGCCATTTACAATGATTGAAGCATAGAGGGAGACGGCAAAAACAACAATTGTTTCTTGTTTAATATGTATTGGATATTTGTCAAAGTAGACAAGGTTCAAGGGTACTCTGGCCAAGCACATAATGCCTTGCATAAAGTGAACAGGATGTTCGGAGGTGTCAGTGTATTCATTTTGAATGCTGTAATCAGACAGAATGGAGCTTCGTCTCAGGAGCTCATCAGCATTGATTCAAGAGAAGAGCAGTGCAGTGCAGGGGCTTACGAATAATGCACTGTGTCTTTGTGATGTCATAATCACAGAGCACTTCATTACTATGGAGGATGGAAAAAAAGACAACACAAACACAGCAGAAGCAAGCCGCACTCAAGAAGATGACAATTGTGTGTGATGACGATGAGTACCTTAAAGGCTCAATATCCACCAATTTTTAGATCGAGGAACACAATATGATAATGTCTAGCTCTGTGTGCAGTGTGTGTAAGCATGTCCTGTGGTGTGCGGGCACACACACACACACACACACACACACACACACACACACACATGCGCAAATGTATACCCTTACTGTCTTGATTATGATCTCGAGTAAACAGAAGCTGTGATTGGACCAAATAGCAGCATTTTGCCAACAAATATAGACAGAGAAAATTGTTGCTCATTTTCCACATGGAGAGGAGATAATCACAGCTGTAAAATGTGTGTGTGTGTGTGTGTGTGTGTGTGTGTGTGTGTGTGTGTGTGTGTGTGTGTGTGTGTGTGTGTGTGTGTGTGTTTTGCCAAAAGGGAAAAAAAAAAAAAGAGTATGAGTTGAGAAGTTGAGATGCATAGCCAGGGTATTCAGTTGAGGAGGAAGACCTGTCAGCTAGATGGATCTAGCTCATGCATCTTGCTTTCAAATCAAAAATGAGATCCAGAGACATGGCTGCATAACCGAAAGTCTTTCTATTTTCTTCTTAGACTCAAGCCCAAGCTTGTGCTTGCATAAGATCGCAGTCCTTTGAATGATCACAGGAGACGACCTTGGGCAACCATTCACTCCACTCTATTCCCAAAGATGGAACTGATTCTATGGATGGGGTGCTGGATCCAGTAGTTGCTTCCATAGCTCAGACTTGTAAAAGCCTGACTAAATTGTTTAGGCGTTATACGGATCAAAGCATATTATGTCACTGCTAATTCACATCCTGTTTCTATATTCCTATTTCTGTTTTCCTCTTTCTGTTTTCCTCGCTAGTCACTAGTTTGTTCTTGCATTGGTTGGAAAAAAAAATGTGGGTAAGTGTAGCTATAGTTAGGCAAGGTAAAGAAAACCTAGAATTAGTTGTTATTCATGTTGTATAACTTGTACAGTCATGGACAGTTACACAGCTTTTTTTCCGTTACAGCTTTTTTCAGTTACACAGCTTATTGTTGTCTTCTAGGGAAGGGGTCCTAAGGGGTCCTTTGAAAATAGTGTCACAATAGTAGAATAACAGTTCAGGAAGAGAAAGTATGTATTTATGTCAGGAGTTTAAGGACGCCTCATAATCGCAGCATTAACCATAGGCGTACACCTAGGCGTATTAGTTCAGTTAAATGCAAACTGTTTGAGAACCAGTGATTTATATCATTGTTTGAATTCCCTTTACCTATCAAAATGCAAAACTGTGTTTGCAAGCTTAAGCAGGTCCAACAGTATTTCCAGATCCTTCTGTATCTGGGGTTTCACTTACCGAGTGTAGACGAGTGGCTTAATCATGGCCATCATCAAAACCATAATCAAGTGTTGGGGATCTGGGAGAGTGTAGACCTCAGTCCAGATACTTGTTGGTCTTTCTCACATAATCCCTATTTGCACAGAAATAGGCTGGACATGTAGAATGAAGTCAGTATAATGCAATGCTGATGGAGGTCATTCACTCATCTTTTTTTTCACACATGGGGCTCTGATAAGTATGTGGGGTTTCAGCTCGAGATTGTGTCCTGTCCTCTATGTAGACCAGGACAGAATGCAAGTTGTGCTCATGGAATTTAATTTTTATACATGTGTGTTATTAAATTTATCCGAGTCGCCTTTTGTTAGTTGTATTAGTATCGATCCTGGCCAGTGACATGTAGCAATTGCTATTGACAGGCGAGCCAGAGAGTGAAAATGGTTGGAGCTGCTGGAGCCCTCAGAGAGGCAGCAGCACAATTAGTCTGGGGTAGCGTTTTATTGCTTTGTGCCGGGCATGAGCTGAATCACTGGGTGCTCATGTAAATGGTGCAATTAGCTGTGTGTGTGTGTGTGTGTGTGTGTGTGTGTGTGTGTGTGTGTGTGTGTGTGTGAGTGAAAGAGAGAGAGTCAGAGAGAGAGTGTGTGTCTGTCCGTGTTTATGTTCTTGCTTTTCTCTCAGACTCTCCTGTGTGTGATAACAGTGGTATGTGTCTCCCATTTTACTGTCTTTTACATCTTTTATTTTTTTTTGTTCCTTCTTTCTGTTGTGTTTCCGTAGGGGCCGTCGGCGCACTTGACAACTGTTGCCTAGCAAATAATGTGCATTTTGCCAGACGCTGCCGTTGCCGTTTGCTCTCATTCCATTCCTCTTCCATTCCGCCGCATTAGTACAATAATTAATCCAAATGAACCCGTTGTGCTCGCACAATAAATGTTTTCCATTTTCATTAATAGACAACTCATTAGTGAATAATGAGAGTAAGAGAGAGCGCTGTTCTTCCCAAGTATAGTACAGTCTGTAATAGAGATCTAATTAAAACACAATTCCCCCCACACTTTTTTTTTTCTGCCTGGGAGGACTGGGGGGCTGCGGTCTGTCAACACATGCCACTTAAGACTAAATATTTTTATTCATGGACAAGTTTTCAAAAAAATAAATAAATAACTGAGGGGAAATAAAATGTAAATGTTGGAAGCACATATTGGAAAGCATTTGAGTGAAACTATTTGTGTCCACTTGCATATTTCTTTTTTGTCCAGGAACATAATGCATGCATATATATACCAGTCTAGAAATATATGCATATATGCATATTCTGGTTGTCAAAAGGATTTCTGGGTGCCAAACATGAGCATTGTCCTCCGACATCACAGCTGCATAAAGGCCTTTGCATGAGTATGAATACAAGCATTTGAATTCATCATGATGTTCTCACGTAGTGTTTGTTTTGGAAAAGACTTCTGAACTTTCACTCTGCTCTGTAATTGAGTGCTTGTTGGGGAGAAAATGGCGTTGTGTCTTTCCCTACCATCAGAGGCAGGAAGAAGCAGCAGAAGCAGCCTTGACCTTTCCCACCAGAGGACAGGCCTTGTGCATCATCACTGGTCTTAACAAGCTGGACCTTACACACAGGAGCACACACACACAGGAGCACACACACACAGGAGCGCACACACACACAGGAGCGCACACACACACACACACACACACACACACACACACACACACACACACACACACACACACACACACACACACACACAAAGCATGGGCGCAAGCACGCACACCTACACGCATACACTCACAAACACACACATACACACATACTTACACACACGGGTATCTTCATAGACAAACGCGCAAACACACACACACACACACACACACACATACAAAGCATGGGCACAAGCACGCACACACACGCATACACTCAAACACACACACACACACACATACACACATGCATCTTCACAGACCAATGCACAAACACACACACACACACACACACACACACATGCACACACACAAACCTGACCTGCAGAGCCAGAATGGGCTTCTAAATAACAAGCGCATTATCTGACGTCAACGGAGTGTTGACAGTGTGAGGCTAATCAAATCTGTGTCTGATGTCTTCCTGCTGTCTCTCCGAAGAGGTCATCGTGTTCCTGTTGTCAGGGGCAAAACATAAAAGAGAGAACAGATAAATAAAAAAGAAAAGAAAAAAAGAAGCGCTGTTCAGTCGACCCGCTGACTTATTATGCTTAGTCATAGCTGCTCCACTGTCTGTACCAGGAAGCATGCAGTAAAACCTTGTAAAGTGTATGTAAGTGTATGGGGCCCTGCTTTCCTTGAGCCTCTAGAACCTCCAGAGACTCCACCTGCTGCCTGAGATACTTCCAACCCTCATGCTTCTGCTGTCAGAACAAGGCACAAGGCCTTCTATAAATAAACCATTTGGGAGTGTTGGGTTGGGAGCATGGAAGATTATCCCGCCGCTGAAAACACGAAGACCTTGTTGACAGTTTCAGCACAGAAACTTCCAGGCATTAAATATTTCTCATGCTCTGAAAAATTCAGGGGATCCCTGAGATGTATCGCATGTAGAGGATTGGTTGTGCTGTATGTTTTCTGGCACATTCCAGGCAAATCCCAAATTGTCACGGCGTACTTCATGTTTAGTGCATATTATAGTGAACTATTTATAACATGCACTTAGTGCACTAGCAGTGCATTAAGAGGCTGTGGTTAGCTGTGGACATGCCTGTTGCGAGATAATTGGATTGATTTTTTTTGTTACCAGCGTATTGATTTTCAGATGTGAGCTGAGGGTTAAAAGTGTGCGTGTGAATGGCAATGAATTCATTAGTTCACAAACCATTTTTACGTTGTGATCTTGTGTGAACTTTTATTTAATCCACAAGAATATTGTCTTTCGCACACTGATATCTGTGTCCATGTTACAATGAATACACACACACACAGACACACACACGGACACACACACACACGTGTCCTCTGTGAGATGTATATCTTTAGTGACAAAGTTCGACCGTTAAAATTGCCATTACTGCTCTTAATGAACATGGGCTCGAGTGCTAGCGAGTAAAGTCTCAATATTTGCCCTTAATGGATGTGTGTGTGTGTGTGTGTGTGTGTGTGTGTGTGTGTGTGTGTGTGTGTGTGTGTGTGTGTGTGTGTGTGTGTGTGTGTGTGTGTGTGTGTGTGTGTGTGTGTGTGTGTGTGTGTGTGTGTGTGTGTGTGTGTGTGTGTGTGTGTGTGTGTGTGTGTGTGTGTGTGTGTGTGTGTGTGTGTGTGTGTGTGTGTGTGTGTGTGTGTGTATGTGTGTCAGTGAATGTATGTATTTCTGTGTGTGTCGAGCCCTCTGGGGTCATGAGTAGCGCCTAATGATGGACTTGATCCTGTGTTAATGTGACTAGACGTGCTCACTAGTTCAGCTCAATCTCTTGCCCCCTGGGGAGAAATCCAGCCTTAGCCAAACACCAATCATTCCATCACTCTGGGCTATTGGCCTCATTACCGCCAAGGTCAAAGGTCAAAGGTGCCCGGGGTCAAGCAACCTCCTCACCCCCATCCCCCTCCTGTCCACCGCATGCTCTCTGGCTTGACTGATGGTAAGGTTATTTTCGGATAGAGGTTGTTCACCTCACGCCAATATGGATCCTGGTAAGACCCTCTCCTTTGTCTGAGGGGCTTAATTCTGCCTAATTGTGTGTGGAAGTCGATACACTGATATTGCAGAAAGACATGTAATTTTCTTAATGCCGGATATTAGATGGTATGCGCACCCAAACAAGAGCAAGGACTCGTTCATTAGTCTGGGCCACACAGCCCCAGTACTGATGTGTATTTCATTTGTCCTGATCAAGTGCCAATGAAGTCGCTGGACTCTTCAGTTCATGACTGGTATAAAATCGAACACAATTTGTTTGGTTTAATTAAAGCTATTCCCTGGACGACCCGTTATAAGGCCACAACTTAACAAGGTCAATGAGAGTCGGCAGACAGCTTTCCGATCCGGTCCGATGACTGACTCTAAACTGAGCATAGCAAATGTGTGTGTGTGGTGGTGGTGGCGGGGTAGGTGGGTGTGGTGGTGTGGGTGGGTGCCTCTCTGTTTGTTTATTTGTGTGTGTGTGTGTGAGAGAGAGAGAGTGTGTGTTAGTTTGTGTGATGTAACAAAGGGGGGAGCCAGCATAGCATTGACTGTACAAAGGCAATGTTGTATACTAGGCAGAGGCAATAAATATGTCAGAATGTCATTATCTAACAGTATCTGTGTGTGTGTGTGTGTGTGTGTGTGTGTGTGTGTGTGTGTGTGTGTGTGTGTGAGACAGAGGGAGTAACCTAAAACATACACACTCATTACTCCCACTACTCAGCCTTAACTGCAGGCTGTTTCCATTGAGTCCTGCATCCGTGCGGTGGATCACCTCAGCTGCCCCGGGGGGAGGGGGGGGGGGTGATGACATGACCTGTTCCACTCCAGGGACCAGTTGCTCATCACAGCTCATTGGCCCAAGCAGAGAGGCACTCCGGGTGCCCAGCTGTGGAACGGAGCG
>JAIFZK010000005.1:21970000-21972500 GCA_027481765.1 Tenualosa thibaudeaui
GTCTCCAACACATTTTTTTCTGTCCCTCTATCCCCAACACACTGATGGTCTCCAACACATTTTTTTCTGTCCCTCTATCCCCAACACACTGATGGTCTCCAACACATTTTTTTCTGTCCCTCTATCCCCAACACACTGATGGTCTCCAACACATTTTTTTCTGTCCCTCTATCCCCAACACACTGATGGTCTCCAACACATTTTATTCTGTTCCTCTATCCCCAACACATGGTAGTTTTTCACTTTCTGATCTCTCTGGTCTCTCCCTCGCTCCCACATCTCTCTCTTTCTATATCTTTCCCTCTGGTCTTTTCTTTCCCAATGTTCTTTTTCTCTCTCTTTTCAGCCCCATTCTTTTGCTGTTATTCTTTTTGCCCCTTCTATTGCTGTAGGTCTTTTGACCTTCTGGGCTTTCCGGCCTCAGACTCAGAATTTTTAAAAACGATTTAAAAACTATGTTGTGCTTTATCCGTCCCCGTCTTTCCATCCTCATTCTCCCATTCTCTCTCTCTCTCTTTTTTTCTGTCTTTCTCTCTCTCTTTCTTTTTCTCTCCCCGTTTTTTTCTCTTGCCCCTGCTGCCAGCCAAATGAAGTGTATTTATGGCACCTGCAGTAGAAAAAACAGGCTCCTGCAGACGTACCCCTAATTTCATTTTCAAAATGCCAGCGATAAATTTATCAAATAGGCTGAATCGAATCAGAATTTCACCCAGGCCCATCCGTCATGGGGCCTCCTCAGGGAACAGTGGGTGTAGCTCAGCTTAGCAGCCCCGGAACCTCCACAGACAGGATGAGGGGAAGATGAAGCAAGTGAGCGAGAGAGGAGAGTGGGGGAGAGAGAAAGAGATGAAGAGAGATAGAGAGAGTTGAGGTAAACCAGGCGTTGAGAGCAAAGGGGATGTAAACACAAAGAAGGAAAGCACAGAGAGTGAGAAACAATAAATATAAGGAAAACACTAAAAAAAGAGAAAAAAAAGATGGAAAGGAGGAGAAAAAAGCAGAGGAGAAGTAAATATGACTGACGGGAAACCAGGAACACAGAGAGATGGAGAGAAAACAAGACACTGCCAAGAAGACTTGGCAAGCGTCACACGCTACAGACGTCCAATGGTGTGGAATAATAACATTTAGTAAAGAAACCTCTTTACCATCAAAACATTACTGTACATTAACTGGCTTGGAATAAACACATGGAACAATAAACGTAAAACTGTTAGCACAAATCGTACAGTGGTATATACTGGAGCAACAACAGAACAATGAAAAATCAATAGTGGAAAAAAAAGAATAATTCTTATTTTATTTCTATTGATTTGTCATTCTGGAGCCAAGTGTACGTTAGGCGCGAGTCGAATAAAGAACAAGGACATTCTTTCTGTCATTCTGCTGGAAGGGGAGAGGGGGGAGGGTAGGGGTTTGGATAAACCGTGTCACCACAGTGAGCACTGTAGAGGTCTAAGTCGACCCTTGGAATTGGCACGGCCTCCGTGGGGGGAACAGGGCTAAGCACTCAGGCTCACCGATCAGATGCCGTGATAATTGATTAATCACAACAGAGGTTAATTGATTCCAAGACTCATCAATACGCTTCCACGAAGCCCACATTTTATTCAAGCCGGAGATTTTCTGAGGTTTTACTCTATCTCCTAGGCTTCACACAGCCCCTTTCACTCACTCTCTCTTTCATTATTTTCTTTTCTGTCTTCTTTTTGTCTTTCACCTCACCTCTCCTTTCCTCCTTTCCTTACTAATTTATATCCTCCTTTCTTTCACCCACTGTTGCTCCATGTTACCCGTAGAGAGAGAGAGAGAGAGAGAGAGAGAGAGAGAGAGAGAGAGAGAGAGAGGAGGGAAGGGGAAACTCAAAGAGATATCATTGCGGCTAAGTGGGGCGTGCGCCGTGCGGTGGCGCAAAGCAGCTTAGCGCTAATGAAGTCGGAACCCGTCCACCGTTCTCAAAACAAGATCAATTCCTTCTCGAGCTACAGAACTTGTCAGCATTTAATGATTTGATGAAAACTTCCACGGGGCCCTCCGGGGAGACAACAAGAGACAAGCTTGATGATCGCGTCGGCTTCCCAGCTGCGCGTCACTCTTGTGGGTCAGATCCCTTCCCCAGCCCTCCTGGTTTCCTTTCCTTCCCCTCCCTTCATTTTCTTCTCTTTTCATGCATCTCTATGCTTGATTGATAATTCAGATGCGGCATCAAGGTTTTCTTTTTACGTATGTGTGTGCTGTGCTGTGTGTGTGTGTGTGTGTGTGTGTGTGTGTGTGTGTGTGTGTGTGTTTGTGTGTCTTCTTGGCATAGACAATTGAGGCACAAACTAATGAAAGAGCGACTTACAAAGACTGCACCGGCTATTGATCAGCTGCACTTGCCAGGAAGTTGATGAAACAAAATGGTGGAGAAGTGAAACGGAGGAGAGAGAGACAGAGAAAGAAACAGGAGGAAGATGGGTGGAAAAAAAGGGAATCTTAAGCGGCTAATGATGCCACTTGT
>JAIFZK010000005.1:21987500-21997500 GCA_027481765.1 Tenualosa thibaudeaui
GGATGGAGGGATAGTGAGTGGATGAGTGTGAAGAGGAGAAGAGGAGGGCAAGAGGAGAGCAGTGATGAGGGGCAGTGTTATGGCCACAGACAGTGCTAGAGAGAGAGAGAGAGAGAGAGAGAGAGAGAGAGAGAGAGAGAGAGAGAGAGAGAGAGAGAGAGAGAGAGAGAGGATAGCTGTCAGGCAGGGCTGTTGATGATGAGGACAAATCTCGTGACTGCTGCTGGAAGCTGTCTCTTCCCAATGGCCCTCATTGTTGAATATGGGTTGAATTGTTGAATTGTACCCTAAACACAAATTTAGTGTCAGATTGAGGCATAGTGTGTGTGTGTGTGTGTGTGTGTGTGTGTGTGTGTGTGTGTGTGTGTGTGTGTGTGTGTGTGTGTGTGTGTGTGTGCAGAGTGTGCAGAGTGTGCAGAAGGAGGATGTGTATATCTATATCTATATATGGACATTGTGCTAGAGAGAGTCCATGGGGGCAGTGAAAGTTTATGTGTATCTTGGAGGTTTGTGTGTGTGAACAACCATGTAATTCATTGGCTCTACCATTCCAGTCTGCGAATATATGGATTTCTTGCCCTTTAGAAACCCACATTCGCTAATGAAGAAGAATGGACTGCGACTGCTGTAGCATGAGGCCTTGAAGCCGGCAGTGCAACTCAGTCCCCACTCAGACTTCAGTTCTATCTCGTCACCACTGGCTGCAGTTGCCATGGCAGGACAGCACTCACTCACTGCCATCCTTTGCCTCACATGCTTGTGGTGTCCAAGAGTCGTCCTGCCCATCGCTAGGGGCAACCGTCAGTTTTTACCCGCCCTTGTCTCCAGTCCAAACAGAAATCAATGCCTTGATCAGGGGCCGCCGCAGTTAGCACAGGCTTGCACAGCACCCTCGACTCCCTCCTTCCTTATCAGCCCAGACAGAGACGCACTCGTCCCCATGTCCCGCTTTGCCATCACTCACCCGCAGGAGAGGCAGCCAGCAATTAACTCCACTTAGCCTCCCTATCCCACCCTACCTCACCTCCCCCCGTCCCACCTCACCCAGGCCCACTCCGCTCACCCCACCCCTCCACCCTCTCCTTCCAGCCCAGACTGTCTGACTGTCTAGCCAGCTCTGCCTTGTTGCTAAAAGTGGTATCTCTGTTCACCACCTTGAGAAGTTCCAGCCCCTGCAACCTGTTTGAGAATATTTGGGCAAACTCCAAATTTGAAGGCAACAGACATGATGCAATAGATGCGAGGGGGTTTCTGCTATAGACTACTACTTCAGCCACCTTGGCAAACCTACCAACTCTGCCAAATTAAAAGAAAGGTGCTCAGAATTCTTTTAGTATTTTAAGGTAGAGAACCAACAACCAAGATCAAACCAGACGCAAGGAGAAGAAGAAGAAGAAGAAGAAGAAGAAGAAGAAGAAGAAGAAGAAGAAGAAGAAGAAGAAGAGGGTGATGATATGATAATGGTGATGGTGGTGATGATGATGATGATGATGGTGATGATGGTGATGGTGATGATCACATTTCTGAGAACTCTTGTCTGCACCTGTAAAACTACCCAACATTGATTTCCACAGCATTTTCTCAACATTTATTGGTTTCCAGTGGCTTGTTCAGGGCATTTTTTTAGTTTTGTTTGAAACTTTAAGTGCAGGGATTATTGTGTGTGTTGTTTTCAATGTGTTCAACCATACATTGCAGCTTGGGCCATTATCTCATCCTGCAAAATAATAATAATAAAAGAGAGAGAGAGAGAGAGAGAGAGAGAGAGAGAGAGAGAGAGAGAGAGAGAGAGAGAGAGAGAGAGAGAGAGAGAGAGAGAGAGAGAGAGAGAGAGAGAGAGGGTGAGAGGGGAGGAAAGCTGTGCATGATTTCCCCTGACAGTGCTGTGGCTTTGAAGAGTAAACACAATAATAAGGCTCACCTATGGGTGTCTGGGGGGTAGGCCATTAGTTGGGAGGCCCAGTCAAACACAATATAAGTCTGTGTGCTGCTGCCAGGCAGGCCTCTGTGTTAAGTAACTTGTTAGGGCCCGGGCATAGTGATAAGATAATGAAACCCTTGGGTACTCATTCCTCATTCTGCAGGTACCATACCATGCTTTTATTAAGGACTTTTGTGTGTGTATGTGTGTGTGTGTGTGTGTGTGTGTGTGTGTGTGTGTGTGTGTGTGTGTGTGTGTGTGTGTTTGGCCTCATTTTTTCTGTACTGTTTTTGTCCCTTTGCGTTGTTTCCAGACTTACAGACCTTAATAATGAAAAGTGCTTTGTTACGGGATTGCTTGCGATTGCACACACACAGAGAGCATGCAATTGCAGTGTCAGTATTACGTTTGTTAGGCAGTTTGTGTGTGTGTGTGTGTGTGTGTGTGTGTGTGTGTGTGTGTGTGTGTGTGTGTGTGTGTGTGTGTGTGTGTGTGTGTGTGTGTGTGTGTGTGTGTGTGTGTGTGTGTGTGTGCACTGTTGAGAAAGCAACATTCAGCATAGCAAAACACACAATCTAAGCCCAGACAGACAATTGGACAATTTCCTGTGAGCCATGAACTTTTGGTGACATATATAGAACTTTGAATATCCAGTTTACTCTTTCAAAGAAATGTTCCTTTTTCATCATTCTCCCCACCTCCCTTTACCCACTTTATATTACAGCCCATATTGAAAAGAATAAGAAAAAAATACAAAAATCAAATCAAATCAAATCAAATCAAATACAAAAAAAAAAAGTAAAATGGGAGGCCTAGGTAGAGGAAGGTGAAGGCATAGGTGCTGGAGGTGCTCTCTAGCCTATGAGACAGCTGAGACAGTAGAGTTTCTGTCCCCCTGCTGTTTTTGGTAAGTGATTCCTGCTGCTCCTTATCTGTTCTGGAAATGGAGGGAAAATGCAAGTCTATCAGGCAGGTTAATTTAATGGAGCAGTTTGACTTGTCTTTTCAGAGAGGCCCTGGATTGAATCAAAGCCTATCTCCAGTTTCCTATTAAGACCTGTTTGGGAGCAGGACTGATCTCCTTTCACCTCCGAGGGGTTTTATGTACCTGCATTTTAGGGCCTGTTTATCCTCTCAGCTTTCCCAATCGCTCTAAACCATCTCTTACCCTATCGCTCTAACTCGAATTCTCCCTCTTTCTCTCTGTCTCAATTCTGTGGTCCTTTGACTCTCTCTCTCTCTCTCTCTCTCTCTCTCTCTCTCTCTTCCTTTCTCGCTCTCTCTCGCTCTCGCTCTCGCTCTTTCCTTTTCTCTGTGTCTACTTTTCCATTGACTGTTATGTCTTTTTGTGCCTCTGTGTTTTTGTACATTGTAGGCCTTGTCTCTTTTTTGACTCCCTCTCTCTTTCAGTTTCTCTCTCTCTCTCTCTCTTTCTCTCGCTTTCTCTCTCTCTTGCTTGCGCTCTCTCTCGCTCTCCCTTTCTCTCTTTCTAATATCTACCAGTCTCTCTCTCTTTCTGCTTTCTCTCTCTGTCTCTGCAGTCTTTCACTGACTCTCTTTGGGCACTCCCTTGCAGACACAGATGGAGTGATGGGAGGCATAGAGAGAGAGAGAGAGAGAGAGAGAGAGAGAGAGAGAGAGAGAGAGAGAGAGAGAGAGAGAGAGAGAGAGAGAGAGAGAGAGAGAGAGAGAGAGAGAGATGGGGGGGGGGGGGGGGTAGAAGTGCTGGAAATAGAATAAACAATATTCACCAAAGAACCCCCAAATCAATATGCACAGGTTTCCCATAATGCCCCTGGCAGGAGGCTAGGACTAATAAAGCAACATGTCCTGTTTCCACGGCAACACATAATTCTGAGGGATATAATATTGTCTTATCCGCTCAGCTCAGACATACGTGTATGTGTGCTAGAGTTTGTTCAGTTAGTTTGAACCCATGCAACCACAAACCAAATGAGCAGGAAAGCTTTCCTTTTCTCTCTCATTCTTTTCATTTAATTAAGCTTTTTTTTCTTTTTTTTTTTTAAAGCCATCTTTATTTAACTTCTCTTCTTTAGTTTTGTTGATGCAAAGCTATTATTGTGTTATTATAATGTTATTAGCATGGCCTAATCTACAGTAATGACAAGCAAGCTTTTGGTGATAATGCTGATGCATGTAAGTTAATCCAGGCTCTTAGGATGGATGTGATGTGGCAGTGTGTATGTATATGTGTGTGTGTGTGTGTGTGTGTGTGTGTGTGTGTGTGTGTGTGTGTGTGTGTGTGTGTGTGTGTGTGTGGTATTAATTACAGTGGGGGAGCGAGAGATAGTTGGCCGGGGTTGGTGCTGAGCTTGTAAAGGAATGGCTGAACGTGCACCTGCCAGCCTTCTCAAGAGATGCTCATTAAAGGGAGAGAGAGAGAGAGAGAGAGAGAGAGAGAGAGAGAGAGAGAGAGAGAGAGAGAGAGAGAGAGAGAGAGAGAGAGAGAGAGAGAGAGAGAGAGAGAGAGAGAGAGAGGGGAAAAAGAGGAAGTAGGGAAAGGGAGGGTTGGAGTGTTAGAGAGAGAGAGTGGGAGATGGAGAGCGAGGAAGGGAGTTTGTTTGTCCCAGTCTTGACACATATAGTGCCTCATCTGGAAAGACATCTGACATACTTATCTGCCAATCACGGTCCCCAGACTGACATTCCGGCCAATCAGAGTCAGTTTGGCACTCTAATTCACCCAACAGGAGGGTTAGTAAGACAGATGACAGTGCAGGGCAGGGAGGAAGTCATGGGGTCTTTCTCTTTCTGTCTCTCTCTTTTATACTCTCTCTCTCTCTCTCTCTCTCTCTCTCTCTCTCTCTCCTTCGCACTCTCAGCCTCCATCTTTTCCTGAGCATTTGTCTCTGTCTCTGTGTCTCACTCATGGAGGTGCCTCCATCCCACTGACATGATCCAAGGGAAGAAAAATAATAAATGTAATAAAAAATGAGGGGTACAAATTAAATTCAGCAGGGCAGACTGGGCTTTGATGTGCCTGAGCGCTCGGAGGAGGGAGGGTCCCATCTGATCCAGGCCTTGGACCGCTATGGCCATGTTTATTTCAGCAAGCAAACCCCCCTTCCTTCCCAAACACAGACCCTCTCTCTCTCACACACGCACACATGCACACATATGCAATCTCTCTCTCTCTTTCTGTCTCACACACACACACACACACACACACACACACACACACACACACACACACAGCCATTCCCAAAACACACTAGTATTTGGAATAGTGTTTCTGAACACTTGCTGACAACCAATCCTTTTTATGCATGTGTGCATGCATGCTCAAACAGTATAACTCAGAAGGAATTTGGCTTGATGTAGAATGTAAGAGTTTATTGGTTTATCAGCCAGATCTTTTGGATGGGGACAATCAGGTACTATAATGTCTCAAGTTTGAATTACATTGTGTATACACTTTATGTGTATATACTTATATATACTTATATAATCTGATTAATCACAATGGACATTTTAAGTTAATCATGCTTAATTAATCACACATTTAAAGTTCCAGAATTCTTCTTTTTCTTTTGTAAAGAAAGAATGTCACACATGGCCCGGGTTAGTACAGGCTTTAGCAAAGTGCTGCTGCTTGTTTTCCTACCCAGTGAGAAAGAGTGTAGTTTCCACAGGTTGTCTATAACAGGGATGCCCAGGGGTGACCGAGTTCTGCACACTCCCCTTGCTTCAAATCTACCATGGTTTGGCCTTTTCCTATTACCCTCATTCAACGTGTCCTACAACTGTCCTACAAATCTACAACTGTCATTATGCTGCTTTTATCCTGCTGCTTGTATTTATGTCAAAGAGAAACTCTTTGAACCCCAGACATAGCTCTCTAAATCTTAACAAGAACTTGAGACTATGGCCAATGTAGGCCACTTTGCCATCTCATGTCAGAGCGCAGTCAACCATCAGATTATTCTGTGTCAGATGGTTCTGCGTTGACTCAACGCAAAGCGTACTGCGTTGCCTTGACATCGTTGTTTTCCTGTTATGGTTATGGAGATATATATATATATATAGATAGATAGATAGATAGATAGATAGATAGATAGATAGATAGATATAGATATAGATATATATATATATATATATATATATATAGATAGATAGATAGATAGATAGATAGATAGATAGATAGATATAGATATAGATATATATATATAGATAGATATATATTATATATAACTATCTATTAGGTTTCTGGGCAGACAGTTTATGTTCTGTTAACAAGCAAACATGTTAAACTTAAGGCATTAATATTGACAGCACTAAGAGAACACTCCAAAGCTGAAGGCTGTTGTTAGGCACAACAAGAACATGAATGCTTAAACCTGCTTAGCTGGAGAGTATTTTATAACTACGATTCAGCCAACAATTATATAGGAAAGGAACCAAGGACGGGGCACATTCACATGGTGAGTAAAAAGACATGATGAATAAACAGATATTTTAGTCAGAGCATTAGAAGGTTATTTATTGACATAACCCATCCATATTATGAAAATAACAGTGAGAACAGCAATGCTGTCTTTCACCTCTGGTGTATTGACCTGACTGGCCTCACAACAAACTCCTGTTTTGTGCTGTAGGCAGGTAACTTTTGTTATATCTCAATTACAGAACTCTACAATGTGTTTGCGCACTCAGATGTTCTAGTTATTATTGGCTTCCCTAAGTAGCCTCACTCTTTGCTGTGTAAGCTGTGAGAGTGAGCATTTTTGTGTTTGTGTGTGATTGTGTGGGCCTTTCACTTTGGTTTCCTAAAGTAACTTCATCTTAGTCCTAAACTCCTTAAGTGAATGGCACTAAGCACACGGTGAGAGATTACTTTATCATGGGGGATTGAAATTGGGGTGTCTGACAATGACAGGTGTAAACTTAACACCTCACAACCTCCGACACCTCGGCATAAAAAGAAAGAAACTCTCAACGATAGGAGTCTCGGCGTTAGGGCCTGGAAAGAAAACACAGAACTCTCAACTGTGGTCTACCAGAGCCAGCTGTTCTCAGAAAGTCAAATCGGCAACACTGGCATCTGGTGAAGAGAGTGAGTGAAGAAAAAAAAAAATCACAATTTAACACATGAGCAACAACACCATTTTGAATAAGTTTGGATTTGGCAGCCTGGTACCAGCCGACACAACAGACAGTCAGACATGAATGTGAGAGAAAGAAAGAAAGAAAGAAAAACAGAAAGAAAAAAAGGGAGTGCCGCAGAGAAAGTGTTTCTTTATATTTAAAAATATGAAATAAATAAATAAACCCAACAGAGCCTTTTTGTCCCCCAACTGTCATCGTTAAAGGTTTGACATTTTACTTTAACAGTATGAATCAGTGCAGACTGGCATTTGATCATTTGAAGTGACGTAGCTGTGATAACACATTAAAATAAGGCCTTTGTTAGCCAGACATGTTTGCTGTTGACTGAGTGGCGACCAAATGTGGCATTTAAAAGAACATTGTTCACATTTAACAACTCCATATGAGGTGCTGGTGGAGAGTCTCTCTCTCTCTCTCTCTCTCTCTCTCTCTCTCTCTCTCTCTCTCTCTCTCTCTCTCTCTCTCTCTCTCTCTTTCTTTCTGTGTGTGTGTGTGTGTGTGTTTTACACAATGTCAATTTGACTTTAAGCAAATGCAGCAATTAGCAAAAAGCAGCAAAAACAGTCCTTAATATAAGCAAATGGAAGTGGAAGTTAAGGTTTGTTTCCGGTAACTAATTGAGTGTTGTTGGAAGGATAATTTATTAGCCCGTCAAGAAAACACACCTTCTGCTTTTTTATAATCTATAATGTTAAACTGGTGTGTTCATGACCATGCTGAATGTTAGCTTAGTGAGTAATTATTTCTCAGAAAACAGATGGTGTTATCTCACCTAAGTTGTTTTTCTTCGCCTTTACAAGTCAAAGCCCAAACCAGTTATGGAGTATGGAAGGATCATTTGTGGTCATTGCTTTGTGTAGTGGGGCATTGTAAGAGGATGTTATCTCAATCCGTTGAGAATGTGATTGTGTGTCTCTGGACTTACCGCAGTTTAGTGCTGTTTTTGCCCGGAGGCTGAGATTTCTGTCTGCTCCAATAGATGATAAAACTGCTCTTGTTCTTATTTGGTAAAAGCCTTTTGCAGATGGTTTCATTGGAAGACACACTTAGTAACCTACAAGTAGAGAGAGAGAGAGAGAAGGGGAGAGAGAGAGAGAGAGTGCCGTATGTGTGTGTGTGTGTGTGTGTGTGTGTGTGTGTGTGTGTGTGTGTGTGTGTGTGTGTGTGTGTGTGTGTGTGTGTGTGCGCGTGTGTGTGTGTGCGCGCGCGCGTGTGTATGTTTGTGCATGTGATTTATGCTTGAATGCTGTAATTTATGTATTGCGAGTTTGCCTGTGCAACAATAATTTCCATCTACGGAATCAATTTGTATGGATGAGTTGAGCTGCATTGCATTGGCACCGATCAAATCTTACAACAAATATGTGACTTAATGCCCATATGTTGTGCTATCACACAACAGCACTGCACACCATCACTGGACTTCTTCAGTCTCTTAGCATGTGTCAAGGAGTCTGCTAAGGCATGCTAAGGGGAAAAGCAACCGTGAAGGCGTATGCTACTATACTATATGTCAACATTTTCATCACAAATGTGCTGCAGTTAACATCATAGCACATTCTAGATTCTCAAACAATACAAGCCATATATATATATATATATATATATATATATATATATATATATATATATATATATATATATATATATATATATATATATATATATATATATATATATATATATATATTGGCATGTTACAAATGGTTACAAACTGTAAAGGTGGACACTTAAAGGAGAAATCTGACGTGAATCAATCCATGGTCCTGTTGTTCCAAGTTGCTGTCGGTAGAGAGAACACAAAAGTTTTGATACAGCATAGACCTGGATAGTGAGTTGGCAGCTAACACTAGCTGAATGGGCCACATTAACTTGCTTCAAGTTCCATTTTCACAGTGCCCCATTCAGTTAATGTTTGCTGCAACTTTGTTTTTCAGTCTATGTTATATCAAAGGTTTTGTTCTTCTCCCTACAGACAGCATTTGGTGACCTGGAACAACAGGGATATAGATTCATTCACACCAGATTTCTTCTTTAAGACTTTAATTCATGAGGCTAGCAGAGGCTAATTTATTATAGAAGTAGTTGAAGTTGGGCTGCCAAACCTTGAAACATTTCTTAGAAAAGCCTCTAATGCAGAATCTGCTAGTTCCGCTAGTTTAAGGTATGCCTTTAGCCACAGGCCATGTGAAGGTGGGAGCTCGTCTGAGCCTGTTCATTTTAAATAGAGAAAGTGTTTTGTCAAAGCTGTCATATAGTGTTGCCTGAACTTCAGCATCAGTTCCTCTAGAGTTCCTTAGTTCCTCATTTTAGGTATCATGTCTGTGTGGATTTTATTGTGAAGCTACAGAGTGAAAGAAAGCCTTTACATTACAAGATGGCCATCCCATAATGTGCCTTTGGCCAAAGCAGTAGAAGCCATTAGAGCCAGTGTAAGCCCTCAATGCATTTCTTGTCCAGGAGGGCTTCTGTATATAACACTCAGACCCCTTTCACCCCTTGTGAATGATTTAAGGCGATTTTGGCCAGTTAAAGGGTTTGTTGGCAAACGTCAGAGGTCAGTGGGTATATGTAGTGACGTCCACTACCCCTCCTGCCTTTCTCTCTGTCACTCTCTCTCTCTCTCTCTCTCTCTCTCTCTCTCTCTCTCTCTGACTGAGAGCAGGCCATTAGTGCCTTTAAAGGTTAGACATGAAAGGCAGCAAAGAGGAAATGACATTTGGACACATTAGATGGGGACCACGAGCTGGAGAAGAGAGATGTGTCTAGCCTCCCTCGGACGGACGGAAAGAGTCTGTCTCTTCTACTTTCTCTTTGTACATCCATCTCTCTGCATCCCTCTCTCTCTCTCTCTTTTCTATACTGATCCACTCGTCCATCAGAGAAGCCTTTTAAAGCCTCTTCCTCTTTCTGAACTGAGGCCATATTAGTATAGTATTTTTGAGCAGGGGA
>JAIFZK010000005.1:22002500-22010000 GCA_027481765.1 Tenualosa thibaudeaui
CACACACACACACACACACACACACACACACACACACACACACACACACACACACACACACACACACACACCCACACACAACCACAAACACACCCAAACTGAGGTTATCACTCCAGTAAGACGACAGGGTCGTTTAGCTCAGAATTTAATGCATCAGTAACTGGGCTTGACTGGCCTCCCTAAAAGGCAGGCTGAGTGTCCTCTGATTTGACATCAGTCTTGTAATGCATTGTCCTTTTATGATCACTACACAGATACATACATACACTCGTCCATCTCTCTCTCTCTCTCTCTCTCTCTCTCTCTCTCTCTCTCTCTCTCTCTCTCTCTCTCTCTCTCTCTCTCTCTCTGTCCTCCATTGTAAATCAGCAGATGAGTCAAGATTAGATGAGGCTCATTTGGTGCATGCATGTTCACACACACACACACACACACACACACACACACACACACACACACACACACACACACACACACACACACACACACACACACACACACAGAGGACCTGATAGTGGGGGAATAAAAATGTCAGTGGCTGCATGTCTCTCAGACAGTTTGTCCATTCTTAGGCATGTCTGTCAGGGAGACTATGTATTATTTATGTTTCTGTTGGCTGTGGCTGTGTTAGCAGAGCTGGAGGATGAGGAAGATGAAGAGAACTGGCAGGTTTTATACTCCACGTGTGTGTGTGTGTGTGTATGTCCACACCCCACCACACACACACACAAACACACACACACACACACACACACACACACACACACACACACACACACACACACACACACACACACACACACACACACACACACACTCCTGGCTCTGTGCTCTGCTATGCGAAGTGAAGAATCGATGAGTAAGCTGGACATCTTTCAGGCAGGGCGCCGTGTTTGCCTGGTTGCCAGCTGTTCGCTCAGATGTAAGAGCAGAGAAAAGAACATGCCAGAACATAACTGCTCCCAGAGTAAAGCACTTGTAGGTGGAGCGCTGCTGCAAATCAGAGGAGGAAAACACTATTATGTGGTTCAATACAATGTAAGTAGACATACTCTCAATAAACCTTTTGTGCCTTTTGACTATAAGTTTTTACTCTGAGTTTAGATGCACTATCCGTGTTTGCATCAGCCAAGAGGATGCAAAAGGCAACCTTGGGTGTGAGCAGCGTCTCCCTGTACTGAGTATTAAGCCAAGTAATCTTCGGCGTATATCTTCTGCAAACAGCGTATCACAGCAACCCAGCCTGTGAAGCTGCTTACGCAGCATTTGTGTCTTAATGGATTTTTGCACTTTGCTATGGCTGAACATGCAAAATTCGATATTAAAGGGAAGGGCATTGTCTCCATTCAAAAGAAGAAAAAAAAACTTGTTAGGTGCTTTTATTTAGTGTTCCCAAGCCCTCACCACCTTCTTTATCTTTCAGTTTTTTGAAGCGTTGAAAGAATTATTTGCAAATTGTCAGAGTTATTTTGTGTATTTAAACAAAGGTGAGTGTTCCCTAGTTTGGATTTCCCGTCCTTGAGCCAGAGAGTCAACTTCAAAAAACAGAGTGCAGAAAAAAATAAAACATCAACATAAAAATCTAATTGAACAGGAAGCCAGCAAGAGAGGGAAAAAAAAGAAAAAAAGAAATGAAATGAAATGAGTAGATATTGTGTGTGTGTGTGTGTGTGTGTGTGTGTGTGTGTGTGTGTGTGTGTGTGTGTGTGTGAATGTGTGTGTGTGTGAGTGCATGTGTGTAACTGAAACTTCTTCTAGAAGCGCTGTCAAACAAATTGTCTGTTCGCTGATAATATAATTGCACAGTTGAACACAACGCCAGGGCTTCAAAGGCACGACAAAACAATGGAAAAAAGAAGATAAGATTTGTGCTCTTTCTTTCTACCCCCCTCCCTTTCTTTCTTACTGACAGTTTACATATAAAGTGTTTCTCCTCAAATGCAAATTTTTTTTCGCTTTTTACACAATAAGCTCTTTCCCTTCCTATTTGTTAGATTGCAGAGAATGACGACAAGCTGAAATAATATGCCAGTCTGCCTCCGTATATTAAGTGTGTGTGTATGTGTCTGTGTGCATAGGTGTGTGTATGTGTCTGTGTGCATAGGTGTGTGTGTGTGTGTGTGTGTGTGTGTGTGTGTGTGTGTGTGTGTGTGTGTGTGTGTGTGTGTGTGTGTGTAGACTGTTCACTAGGTGCAGTATTTTCTCACTCAGATTAGCACTTGGCTTCACTTGCACCAGTTGCCCCCCTTTGTCTCTGTTGTTCTTACTGTGTGTATCTGTCAACAGGCCTCAGGTACGTCAAAGGTGTGTGTATCTGTTAACAGGTCTCAGGTATACCAAAGGTGTGTGTCTGTTAACAGGGCTCTGACTCCTCTCTCTCACACCGATTGGCTGAGGCAAAGACTCTCTCACTGTCTCTCATGAATATTTGACTCCCCCTTCCTTCTTGTACTGGTAAACATTAGGGCCTCTCTCACGGAGCGGAGCATGGCTTCCATGCCCGCTGCTCCACGCATGTGATGGATGAGTGGAGATGGAGAAGGAGGATGGGACGAGGGTGCACTGGGGCCTGGTGGTGAGGTGAGTTCTGGAAGGTTCCGGATGAGGTTTTCCTGCCTCCTAGCCATGCACTTCCGCTCTTCAAGCCCCTTGCATAATTGATGACTCAGCTTTGCAGGCATATTATTGTGTTAAAAGCGGGTTAGTGTGCTTTGTGTGGCAGCGTCACCAGGGTCGTCCCTGGGTTCCTTTCTGTACTCTAAAGCACCCCCCCCCCCCCCACACACACACACACACACACACACACACATACACACACACACGCACACTCACCTGTTCTCCACTCGACTCACAGAGTGGCTCTGGAGTGCATTGTGATGAGTCAGGCCTGGAGTCAGGTGTGTGTGTGTGTGTGTGTGTGTTATATTGGCCTCAGCGTATTCCGCTCCACCCTACAATCCAGCCATCCATCTTAAGCTGTGGTGATGCCATTGGAAGGTCAAGTGGAAGCCTGAGCAGGCTTGATAGGAGAAGGAGTTTTCTTGTAAGATAATGCCTCGGGAGAGAGATTGAGTGCAAAACGAGAGAGGCAGTGTGTGTGCGTGTGTGTGTGTGTGTGTGTGTGTGCTATATGTCTATGCACTTGTAAGTTAGTGTGGATGTGTATACCAGTGTGCACAAGAAATTTTATGTCTTATTTAAAGTAGACACGTGTTGCTGTGTATTGTTTGTGAATGTGTGTATAGTGTGTGTGTGTGTGTGTGTGTGTGTGTGTGTGTGTGTGTGTGTGTGTGTGTGTGTGTGTGATTACGGTGCATGCAAACAACCATTCAGGTACCATCCAGGTACAACCATCCATAGTAGCAAGGTAGCAATATACCATTTGAAGGCACTTTTGTACTGCCTCAATATTAGGCTGACATTTTGTGATTGCACCTCAAAATAAATTTTTTTTTCTGATGGTTCAGAGAGGTCTTCAGAATAATGAATATCAGTGAATGCAGTTTAGCAAATTGCAGACAAGTCCCACCAAGTATTTTCACAGCATGTTATGAGTTATAGTGTGTAGCCTGCACCCCCATATGTCCTTGAAGGGTCCAAAAGGAGAATGTGTCATCAAACTGTACATACATCATTTTACACAGGTGTGCAGTGACATTGTAAGACTCACCGTTTAACTTGGCTACAGTTTTGCTTGAATTGTTTTTTTTTTGTTGTTGTTTTTTTGAAAGCGGTGGGTGATGTAGGCATGCTGTCAAAACTACACCTGTGTGTTTGTATATGTGTGTGTGTGTGTGTGTGTGTGTGTGTGTGTGTGTGTGTGTGTGTGTGTGTGTGTGTGTGTGTGTGTTGAGGTGAGTGGAGGAATGTCTAATGCCTGAGATTAATGAGCAGTCAGTGGTGGAACCCAAACACCTGTCACACCATGTCACACTACACACACACAAGCACTCATACACACATACACTCACATATGCATGCATTAACAGTCACACTCAGACACACACACACACACACACACACACACACACACACACACACACACACACACACACACACACACACACACACACACACACACACACACACACACACACACACACACACCACACACACACACACACACACACACACACACAAACACATGCACACAAAACTGTGTGTGAAGAGAAAGCAAGGGATGAGGAGAGAGAGAGCTTGAGAAAAGAGGAGGGGCGTTGTGTTGACATGCTTCTGTTTGAAAAGAGAAGCTGAGAATGTGTTTGAGTGACATATGACAATGGTAAACATGACTGCGGTGGTTGTGTGTGTGTGTGTGTGTGTGTGTGTGTGTGTGTGTGTGTGTGTGTGTGTGTGTGGTGTGGGGTGGAGGGTAGAAAAGCACACTTTTATAGCACTGGATTCATTATGATAAAGACTGTTTTGTCTGGCTATATACATTTTTTACTATATACTTTATTGTCCTCAGGCTGGTGGTAGTTCTAGAGTGTGCTGCCTACACTAACCTCACTAATGAGCCTCACTAATGCTACTGAATCCCTCTGCAGAACCCCAGTGCTACTACTGAAACCCACTGCAAATACTGAATCCCTTGTGCCCCTTCTGAATTCTATTGCTTATACTGAACCCTACTGTCACTGCTGAACTCCACTGCCTATACTGAGCTCCACTGTCACTTCTGAACCCTATAGTAGCTACTGAAATCCAACAGACTGCCCACTGCCCATGCCTATACTGAGCACCACTGCTGCTACGGAACCCCACTTTCACTCCTGAATCCCATTGTTACTACTGAATCCCACTGTTACTACTAAATCCCACTGTTACTACTAAGCCCCACTGAACCCCACTGTCACTCCTGAATCCCATTGTTACCACTGAATCCCACTGTCACTACTGAATCCCACTGAATCCCACCGTTACTACTAAACCCCACTGTTACAACTAAACCCTACATCATCTCACTGTTACTACTGAAACCCACTGTCAGTCCTGAATCCCATTGTTACTACTGAATCCCATTGTCTTTGCCTCAGGCCCACTGCTGTTCCGCCACTGGTTGGCACTGTTGGCACTCAGCCAAACCATCTCCCCTGGCATCCTGAAAGACTGCTACAGCAGGCTTTTAGTGAGCTAGCGGCAGCTAGTTTTAGTGGGCTAGCACCAGCTAGTTTCTTTTTAATGGGCTAGCGCCAGCTAGTTTAACTTTAGAGGGCTAGCGCCAGCTTCAGAGTTATTTGTTGTGGCCTCCCTTGTTAGCCTTTTCTCTCCTTCTGTCTCACAACAAAGGGCCGGGTGTGTAAAGACCCGCTACCTTGCGCTCGGCGCGGTTGTGTGATTTTTCAGCTTTGTCTTTATTGTTCCCGCTTTCTTCCTGCCTTTATTCTTCCTCTTCCCAGCAATTTGAGATATTTAGATCAAGAGTCCTTTGTAGCCAGAGATTCTGTTTCTTATTTTTTTCTCTCCTTGTTCTTCTGTTTCTTTTTCTTTTTTGTCAAGGTCTGAGGGTGGTTTTTAGAGACAAAGGAAATTGATTAATAAATGTGCTCCTTGATAAAAGACCACAGGTTACCTGCTCCATGAAAGGAAGGGAATATTTCCCACTGGTTCTCAAAGTGCCGCACCTAAGCAGGTCCAGAGGCATTTTAAACTAGAATATGTTTCTAAGAGTCTTCTATCTCATTTACCTTTTGATTTTTAATTTCCTCTGTGTTATTATTTTAATTCCTGACATACTGACCCAGTCTCTCTTGTTTAAAAAAAAAAAAAAAAAAAACATGCACTACTTTGTAAGGAGACCGGCGTGGATTTTGGATGTTGCTCTGTTGTGTTGCTTTTCAAGGTTTTCATGTTTTATGTCATACATGCAAGGCAAAGAGGCTATTCAATAAGATATGCTTCAAGTGTGAACCGGCCTGATTTTTCTAGGCTGTGTATAGACCGGATCTTTCTCTGTGGGGTGTTTTTTTTTTTTTTTTAACACCACTGCGCAAGGCTAGCTGTTAGAGCCTCAGTTCTTTGTTCATAGTTGTTATGGAGAGTTTTTGTTCCACTGTTTCTCGTAAACTGCGGCAAACAGTCATGGCACCCACTGAATTGTAATGAAAATCACCATCATCATCACCACCATCATCATCACCATCATCATCTAAACCTCCAACCAACCCAATTATCATTATTTGCGATAACATATTCATATTTCAACATTCACAGTAATCAGTGTAATTATCTTGGCCATGCTCTTTCTCATTACCAGTAAGAGCAAGTCTTTTCTTTCTTTTCAAATCCAATTACAAATTACATTGGGATGACAATACCGACTGCATGAGCAGATTTGAGTGCATTTAAACGCACACACATATGAAAACACACACACACACACACACACACACACACACACACACACACACACATACATATGCACACAAATGCAAGCCCCAAACCACACTCCCACAAAGCAAGAACAGCATGTCTCTGTCCATCCCCTTTTTGAAGCTAGTAAAAATATCACTCTAGTAAAAACAGGCCACAATTAGGCTGTGGAGAGAGTCCAATGGAGAGATGGCGCGAGAGAAAGAGAGAAAAAAAAGAAAGAAATGGAAAGCTTGTACTGTGTGTGAGAGAGAGGGGTGGAAAAGGGGGTAAGAAAGCCATTGTGTGCGGAGTGGTAATTACCCAGGGTACACTGCGCTGGCGGAGCAGTTCATCGTGACAGGAGATCAGCGTCTCCCGAGCGTGGTGCTCCCCCTTATTAAGCATCATCTCATGGTAACCCCGTTTCACAGCACCAACCTGCCAGGACAGACATGATTGTGTGTGTGTGTGTGTGTGTGTGTGTGTGTGTGTGTGTGTGTGTGTGTGTGTGTGTGTGTGTGTGTGTGCGTGTGTGTGTGCGTGTGCTCTCTCTCTCTCTCTGTCTCTCTCTCTCTCTCACACACACACACACACACACACACACACACACACACACACACACACACACCACACACACACCTACACACTGTCAGATCATTCGCTCTGTTTTCCATTCGTCCCTCCCGTCATTTCATCGATCACTCATTGAGGGGACGGCTCGCTAATGGATGTCAGAATGTTCCGGTCTGTGAGCTCTAGTTTACTGCGGGCTCAGCCTCCCTCCCTCTGCGCCCCTTTGTGTTCACCAGTTCTTGGCTTTATGCTCTCGGTCTTCACTCTTTTAGTTCAGCTTTTCTTTCTACTCTCTCTTCTTTCTGCTCTTTTTCTCCCAGTCCCATCCCTGCTCTCTCTCTCTCTCTCTATCCTTTTCTCTCTGCTTCCTTTCTTCACCTCTCTTGTCTCTTTCTGTTCCTTCTCCTACTTTCTTCTGTCTTCGCTCTTTCTTCTTCCTCTTCTCTCTGCTCTCTCTCTCTCTACTCTCTCTCTCTCTCTGCTCTCTCTCTCTCTCTCTCTCTCTCTCTCTCTTTCTCTCTCTCTCTCTCTCTTCTGTCTCCCTCTCTCTCTCATGCATTTGGCAGTAGTCAT
>JAIFZK010000005.1:22035000-22052500 GCA_027481765.1 Tenualosa thibaudeaui
CAGGGGGCTATATGTGGGGTATGATTACAGATTGTTATGGAGTATTTTGATGTGTGCATGCCTGTATGTGTGTGGCTGACCATCTGCATTTAATGCATATGCACACACACAGAAGAACACACACACACACACACACACACACACACACACACACACACACACACACACACACACACACACACATTGCTAGAAGTACAGCTTAGACGTCTGGGGAGGTTTGATCCCTCTGCTGTTGCTGAAGAGGGGATGATGGGGTGGAATTGATGAAGCTCAATCAAGCGTTTTGAAGACTGTTTAGCAGAATGTTAACTCCTCATTTGAGAACCACTGATTAGCAAAGCCTTTCCATAAAGACTCGCTGTATCTGTGAGTATGTGTAGGGGTGTATGTGTGTGTGTGTGTGTGTGTGTGTGTGTGTGTGTGTGTGTGTGTGTGTGTGTGTGTGTGTGTGTATATGTGTGTGAGTGGTGGGGTGGTGGGTAGCTCGCAGCTGTGTGGTTGAGTGTGAGTATGTAGTGATGCATGTTTTGAACTGTGTGTGTGTGTGTGTGTGTGTGTGTGTGTGTGTGTGTGTGTGTGTGTGTGTGTGTATGTGTGTTTGTGTGTGTGCTTGTGTGAGTGACTGTGTGCTTGTGTGTGTGTGTAGTGTAGTTCATTATAGCGCTATAGATGGATCCTAGTCCCTGATAATGAAGAAGTCCGAAGGTTCCCAACTAGTGATCCAGTTAGGGCTGGCTGGCCTGGCCCAGGGAATGCTAGCGGGCTTAGCTCATCTGGACCAGTGATAAGGCTAATGGCTTGTGTCACAGCTGAAATGGGATTCTGCCTCCTAAGCCTGTGATATGATTGCATCCCCACAGCTTGGCTGCTTTTTCCCCGAGTCCCTTGAAAGCAGGCGATGGTGGTACATTATCGAGAAGCTGCTGCTCCACTGGACAAATGTTAGTCTTGCTCCAGATCACTTCCTCTCCTCTTCCATGCTCAGCAGATTGGCCCATGTCTATGGCAGTGGCAGTCCTTGCCTTTTAAAGTAATCTTTTCTGTGTCCTTTGTGTGTGTGTGTGTGTGTGTGTGTGTGTGTGTGTGTGTGTGTGTGTATGTATGTACATGTGTGTGGGTGTGTACTGGGTGGGGGGAGTGTGTGTGTGTGTGTGTGTGTGTGTGTGTGTGTGTGTGTGTGTGTGTGTGTGTGTGTGTGTGTGTGTGTGTGTGTGTGTGTGTGTGTGTGTGTGTGTGTGTGTGTGTGTGTATGTGCATGCATGCGTGCACTTGTAAGTGTATGTGTGTGTGTGTACAAACCCCTTTATCTGTTCCTTTGTTCTCCTCTTCCTCTGCTTCCTCCTCAGCCCTTAGACCGCCTCTTTTTCATTCTTGTACTCCCTCACTACCCACCCCTCCCCTCTCTTCCTCTCTCTCTCTCTCTCTCTCTCTCTCTCTCTCTCTCTCTCTCTCTCTCTCTCTCTCTCTCTCTCTCTCTCTCTCTCTCTCTCTCTGTGGTGCTGGCATGTTTTTCTGTGTCTGGGGATGCTGGCCCGGTCGCTCTTTGTCTATTGGCCCTCAGTCCTCCTGTGTCTGGGCACCCCTGCCCGGTCCTCTCCTGCTGCTCCCCGCTGCCAGAGGCCCCTCAGGGGGACCCGTCACTGGAAGAGTCCCTCTTTTGGGAGCCTCGCCCACCGGCGCGTCTGCACCGCTTTTCTCATGTGCCACTTCTAGACACACACAACTGCTCTGTCTCTCTGACTCACACACACACACACACACAAACATATGTACGCACCCCCCCCCCCCACACACACACACACATATATGCACACAAACACACACACACACACACACACACACACACACACACACACACACACACACACACACACACACACACACACACACACACACACTCATGAGACTCCCTTTCAATCACATAGCCATCAGGGCTTTTGGAGACTGTGTGCTGTCTTGTGGTTCTACCAGAGATACCAGTGCAGAGTGCTGCAGCCTCCTCCTGCCAACTATCCATCCCTCCATCCAGTCATCCCTCCATCCAGTCATCCCTCATCCATCCAACCATGTCTGTGTGCTCCTGCCTACTCCTCCCATCATTGCCATTAATCACACTTTGGGCAGCAACCTACCATTCCTCCACTGCACAACCACTGCTGCACTCGTTCCTCTCTCTCTCTCTCTCTCTCTCTCTCTCTCTCTCTCTCTCTCTCTCTCTCTCTCTCTCTCTCTGAACTCTCTAATTCAGGCCTTTCTTAGCACTCGTTCACCTCTCTCTTTTTTCCCTCTCATTCTTTCTTGATCTCCCTCATCTCTGTCCATTCTTTCCCTCCTTGTTTCTCTCGTTCACACTCCCTCCCTAAACTCTAACTCACGGTTCCATTATGACTCGTCCCTCCCTCATCCCTCTCTTCTCCCCCTCTCTGTCTTCATAATTCCTATCTATTCTCTTGTTGCCCAAGTCTTTTCCTCTTGCACTTACTCTGAGCTGTAATTTCAGGCTCTGTTTGTCTCCTCTTGCCTGCCGTGCCACCATTGCTCTTCCCTGTCTCCGTCTTTCATGAGGTCAGCCCAATTAACTTGTCTAAACACCCATATTTAGATCACAACCGCATCATGTTGTGTGTGTGTATGTGTGTGTGTGTGTGTGTGTGTGTGTGTGTGTGTGTGTCTGTGTGTGTGTGCCGACGCCAAGGCCATGCCCACTGACTCAGCCTTCCAGAGAGCTCTGCCAACAGCGCAGGCCAACACTAGGCCTTTACACCTCTCTTCACCCCTCTCCTCTCCTCCCCTCTTTTCTCCTCCCCTCTTTTCTACTCCTCTCTTCTCTCCTCTCATCTCTCCTCTCTCCTCCTCTCCTCTCCTCCACTCTCTTTTACTCTACTTTTACTCTACCCTCCTCCCCTCTCATCTCCTCTCCTCTCCTCTTTCCTCTCCCCTCACCTCCTCTACTCTGCTTTTTCCTTTTCTTCTCTCCTTCCTCTTGTCATCTCTCCTTCATCCTTTCCTCTGTCCTCTCCTCCTCCTTTGTCTTCAACATCTCTTTCTCTCTCTCTTGCTCTCCACTGTCCTCTCCTCTCTGTCCTCTCTGATTCACAGCTATGGTCCAGCCTGTCAGTGAGGGATAACAGAATGCTCTGATGTCCCAAAACATCCCTGGCCTCTCCCCCTCTCTCTCTCTCTCTCTCTCTCTCTCTCTCTCTCTCTCTCTCTCTCTCTCTCTCTCTCTCTCTCTCTCTCTCTCTCTCTACAGCTCTGGCTCTCTGATTTGTCAAAAGGACATCTGGTGAAATACACACACACACACACACACACACACACAGACACACACACACACACACACACACACACACACACACACACACACACACTCACACACACACACACACACACTAACACACACACATCCCTCCTCTGGTCGGCTCTCCCTCACTCTCCCACTGAAACGCTTCGCAAGGCATGAGATAGCAGCCATGTTTAATTAACTCTGACCTTTTTCTGCGCGTTAAGGACAAGAGAGAGAGGGAGGGAGAGAGAGAGGGTGTGAGGGAGAGAGAGAGAGAGAAAGGAAGAGAGGGATCCTCACTGCGCATTGCTAGTAGCAAGCACAGCAGGACCAGACAGGAGCCTTAACTCGTCTATTCCTCTTTCACCTCTTTGAACTCTCATCTTGTTCCTTCTCTTCCTCCCTCTCTCCCTTTCTCTGTCCCTCTTTTCTGCTCTTTCTTCCTCGATCTTTGTATCTTGATCTCTTCTGTCCTGCCTTTCTCCTCCCCTGTGTATGTGTGTGTGTGTGTGTGTGTGTGTGTGTGTATGTTTTCATATCTACTCTTACCTCCTCCTCAGGGAACTTAATTGACGGAGTAGATACAAACGATTGAGACACACACACACACACACACACACACACACACACACACACACACACAGAGAGAGAGAGAGACAAACAGTTGTAGGGCAAAGCAGTGGGAGAATCAGACTAAGTGAGTGAACGGGGTGAGCGAGCCGTGACGTTTCCTTGTCTCTGTCTGTCTCTGTCTTTTTGCACTTCCCCTGTGCGTCCCACCGGGGTCCCGCAGCTTATTTGTCGAAGCGAATGGCAGTCTCGGACTCTCTGTTTGGATCGGAGCGTCTGCATATTTGTGGACGCGCTTGGCAGGGCGCAAGGCACTGTGGTATCAGGCGGATTTTAATAATGCCTTTTTAGTTTTGCACAGACCCCGGAGTAGAGGGATCCGGACAGTTATTTTGTTTTCTCTCTCTCTCTCTCTCTCTCTCTCTCTCTCTCTCTCTCTCTCTCTCTCTCTCTCTCTCTCTCTCTCTCTCTCTCTCTCTCTCTCCCTCCCTCCCTCCCTCCCTTTTGCTTTCCTTGTCTGTGTCTGTCGGCTCAGCACTGTGTTTCTTTTGCTTGTTTGAAGCGTCCGTCGGCCCCCAAAGCTTGTTGAACTGACAGCTGATTGATCGCCGTGGTCACAGAGCCAGAGCTGCTGGGGGATCTGTGGGAGTGGGAGTGTTGGGGCAGGATCCACACACACACACACACACACACACACACACACACACACACACACACACACACACACACACACACACACACATTCATGTCTAACTCATGCTGTTTGGTGGCACAGACACACATCACAAACAGATCTGTGTGTGAAGGACAGAGAAGGTGAGAGAGAGAGAGAGAGAGAGAGAGAGAGAGAGAGAGAGATATGTACCAAAGGGGCAACAGAATATGTTTGAGATCTAAGCCTATTGTGTATGAATGTAGCTGAGGCATCAGGAAAACACAGTGTGTGTGTGTGTGTGTGTGTGTGTGTGTGTGTGTGTGTGTGTGTGTGTGTGTGTGTGTGTTTGAGGGGAGGTATATTGTAGAAGGCTGAGGAGCAAAGTTCAACCCTCTGAGCTTGGGACTGTGCATCGGAGACGAGTTAGTCTTTGTTGTGACTTTAAAGTGTGTTTGCACACACAGCATGGCTGTGGCCAGGGAGCGCTGACAGACCCGTTTCATTCTCTCCCCCTCTACCTGCCCAAGCGTCTGGAGCACCAGCGGATCTGTGAATATGCAAACCTTCATTTTCACCTGTCAGCCTGTGCAGACACATGGAAAAGGGACTTTTTTGTCAGTTCTTATAAAAAGAGAAGCTGAGTGTGGTGCTTTTCCATCATCCCCTCATTTTTTTCTCTCTCTCTCTCTCTCTCTCTCTCTCTCTCTCTCTCTCTCTCTCTATTCTTCCTCATAAGGTGACATTGGATGAATTTATCCCACTTTTTTTGCCTACTGTGCACCCAGAGGACGTCCTGACAGATAGACAGCAGCAGTCCGGCTGTCCTGCAGAGTGACTCTGGGGAGATGCGTAATGGTGGCTGGGTGCGCTGGGTGCTGGAGGCACCTGGGACCAAGGGTGGCTGTGGTGGTGCAGAATGGGGATACAGATGGGGGTGATGGTTGTGGTTTTGGTTTAACAGGTGTGGTTGTGTTGTTTGGATGTGCATGGTGTGTGTGTGTGTGTGTGTGTGTGCATGTGATGTGTTTGTGTGTGCATGTGGAGAGGGGGTTCCTTACACTATCCATATCTCCTCCTGGGTCCTCTGCTTTTTTCACATCACTCGTTCTGCTCTTCTCTCTCTCTCTCTCTCTCTCTCTCTCTCTCTCTCTCTCTCTCTAGCTCTCTTTCTCACTCTTGCTCTCTCTCTTTCCTTTCCTCTCCTCTCCTGTCCCTCTGGTGCTGAAAATGGTGGAGTCCCCCAAGAGAGCAGCCACGGGGGGGACTGTCACTAATCAGCCAGCCAGCAGGCCAGCTGTGACCCCCCACCAGCATCAGGAGAGACGGGAGATGGAGGGAGGGAATGATGGAGGAGTGGCGGTGAAGAAAGAGAGAAAGAACGAGAGAGAGAGAGAGAGTGAGAAATACAGACAAAGAGAGAAAGTAAAAGTCCAAGACGTTTTGGGGGGGATATTATGATTTATTGGCGTGTGGCTTGTGTTTCAACTTCCGTCCTGCTTTGTGTTCACCACCTACAGGCCAGTGAGGAGGATGGAGGGAATGATGGCAGAGTGGTGGTAAGGAAAAGAAGATATAGAGAGATACAGAGAAAGAGAGAGAGGGAGAGAGATGCAAAGGCATGTTTTTTATGATACTATGATGTAGGTATCAGTGTCTGATCTGGCCCGTGACATGGCTCCTCTTCCACTTTTTGTTCTGGGCTCACTGATGCCTGAGGAGTCACTGCTGTTTGTGTTTATCGACGGACATGTCAATAGTCGGCCAGACAATCTGTGTCCAGGTGTCTGGATCGAAGGCGATTCAGAATTGCGGAAAAAAGGGGGACCTGTCGGAGCTATTGAGCTAATTTTCTCTGCTTAGTGTGTCAGCGAGCAGAGATGGTGTTTATTCACTCGAGTGCATTGACTGAATGTGGAAGTCTAAACACAATCATGCAATCAAGCACCACTGTGTAAGTACACAGTGGGTGAATCCCAATGTTCTCCCTCAGGCCTAAGCCTACTGAACCCTCAAAGACTCAAAGAACGTACATGAATCAATCTCATGAATATAATAGAATAGAATAGAAAGCCTCATTGTCATTGTCATTGTACACAGTATAATGAGATTTAAAGCAACTTCTTAAAAGTGCACACAGCGCAAAGTATCTCTTATGCAAAACTATTACAAAGTATAAGTCCTTTACAAAACTACTCTACAAAACTACTATGCAATAAAAGAGAAGAAAAACACCTATGTAAAGCCACTGAGTACCCAGGCAGACAATAACAGATACGACAGACATGAGTACAACTGACAAGCAGCATACAGTGTGTTGACGTAGTGTACTGGTGGAGGTAATAAAACAAATATTAACAGTCAGTGCAAATATGGATTGGGGGGGGGGGGGGGGGGCAGCTGTATGGGAATGCACATGGGGATGGTGTGTCAGAGCGATTCCCCTGGTTTCACTACAGACACTTACCCACATGCAACTCGGACGTTGTATTTTGACCCCCTCGCCGTGTCTGTTTTGAAGGTTACAGCAGGCTGGGAGTACAAATTTCTGTCTTACACGCATGCACACACACACACACATACACACCAAACTTCAGTTCTGCAGCTGTATGGGAATGCACATGGGGATGGTGTGTCAGAACGATTCCCCTGGTTTCACTACAGACACTTACCCACATGCAAAAGCTAACAGTCCTCAGTGCATATGTGAGTTCAGTAAGGTGATGGCTTTAGGATAGAAACTGTCCCTGAATCTATTTAACTGGCTAATTGAGGCCAGTTGAGTCTTGAGACTAGTTAGCCTATTTTGACACAAGGGTTGAGGGAGGGCCAAAAGTCTGGTGTACAGTATGTAGCCCCTGTCACCAGTACTCCCCAGCTGGAGACAATGGGAAAGCAGTCAGCCTCTCTACATCTCTGTTAACTCTGCTTTCCTGTTAGCTCTGCTTCTGAGGGTTCAGGATCAAGGGTGTAGGGTTTAGGAACACACTGGAATTGACTCGGTGTATTAGTGCGCTCATTTCATGTATCGCATATACTCTATGAAGTGTGCTCAGTCACATGATAGTGCTGCATCCAATGTAGTCATAGAGCTGTATCTATATATCTGTATCTTATAGTCATAGAGTTGTATCTATATATCTGTATCTTATAGTCATAGAGTTGTATCTATATATCTGTATCTTATAGTCATAGAGTTGTATCTAGTGATGTATCTAGTGATGTATCTTATAGTCATAGAGCTGTATCTATATATCTGTATCTTATAGTCATAGAGTTGTATCTAGTGATGTATCTAGTGATGTATCTTATAGTCATAGAGCTGTATCTATATATCTGTATCTTATAGTCATAGAGTTGTATCTAGTGATGTATCTTATAGTCATAGAGCTGTATCTATATATCTGTATCTTATAGTCATAGAGTTGTATCTAGTGATGTATCTAGTGATGTATCTTATAGTCATAGAGCTGTATCTATATATCTGTATCTTATAGTCATAGAGTTGTATCTAGTGATGTATCTAGTGATGTATCTTATAGTCATAGAGCTGTATCTATATATCTGTATCTTATAGTCATAGAGTTGTATCTAGTGATGTATCTTATAGTCATAGAGTTGTATCTAGTGATGTATCTTATAGTCATAGAGTTGTATCTAGTGATGTATCTAGTGATGTATCTTATAGTCATAGAGTTGTATCTAGTGCCATGGAGACTGGAGATAAGACAGGTGTACACATTCTAGTGATGTTTGTTTGTGTCGTACTTGAGTTCTGAGTCAGAAATGACAGAGTTGCTGTAGATAGACGAGTCAGGGTAAAGGTGGAGAGCAGAGAAGGTAAAGAGAGGCACCCAGTGTGTGTGTGTGTGTCTGTGTGTGTGTGTGTGTGTGTGTGTGTGTGTGTGTGTGTGTGTGTGTTCAGAGGGGAGTGGAGATGTTGCTCAGCCGATTTGAACAGGCAGCAGGGGTTGTGACATTTGCGGCCCGCTACTCGGACGTTGTATTTTGACCCCCTCGCCGTGTCTGTTTTGAAGGTTACAGCAGGCTGGGAGTACACATTTCTGTCTTACACACATGCACACACACGCACACATACACACCAAACTTCAGTTCTGAGTAGCAGTAGAGACTGTGGCAGTGGCCCGTGACCAGGGCTGCCCCTTTGAGTGCCTGTCCAAAATGACAATTCAGAGAGCAAGGGAAGGAATCGTTTTTTTTTTTTTTCAAGAAGGCCACTGAAGAGTGTGTCACTCTTTCTGACCCCTTATCATCAGGCCCACACACACCTAGACACTGCCGCCCCACCCCCCCTCAACCACATACACACACCTGCACACACACACACACACACACACACACACACACACACATTCTTTCAGTCTCTCTACCTCCGTCACACACACACACACACACACACACACACACAAACATTCATACTCACACGCACAAAAATACACTCATGTGAACACACACACACGCACACACACACACACCTTCTACCTCTCTCTCTCTCTCTCTCCCTCTCTAACACACACACACACTGATCTGATAGAGGTGAGATTATTCACAAGAGGCAGCAGACCGAACAGAACAAGAGGGTCCAGAGGCACACAGGTGTCGGTTCTGCCAACACATGTGTGTGTGTGTGTGTGTGTGTGTGTGTGTGTGTGTGTGTGTGTGTGTGTGTGTGTGTGTGTGTGTGTGTGTGAGTGTGTGTGTGTGTGTGTGTGTGTGTGTGTGTGTGTGTGTGTGTGTGTGTGTGTGTGTGTGTGTGTGTGTGTGTGTGTGTGTGTGTGTGTGTGTGTGTGTGTGTGTGTGTGTGTGTGTGTGTGTGTGAGTGTGTGTGTGTGTGTATGTATGTGTGTGTGTGTGTGTGTGTGTGTGTGTGTGTGTGTGTGTGTGTGTGTGTGTGTGTGTGTGTTTGTATGTATGTCCGTGTGTATGTCTGTGTTTGTATGTATGTTTGTGTGTATGTCTGTGTCTGTGTCTGTGTTTGTGTGTTTGTGTGTGAGCATCACAACATGGAGGCAGGGACTACAGCAGGCCTGATCCATGGGTCCTGCTCCTGTGCTCCCTTGCTGCCCCCCTTAATATATGGTGCAGGCCACCAGCTGTGTCAGTCCAATGGCCAGACCTTGTCAGCTGACCTCCTGTGTCAGCAAAGCAGAGTGGAAACTTACTCAACCTCAGGGCCAAAGTAAACATATATACAAACACACACTCTCTCTTTCACACACACACACACACACGGACGTTGAGTTGCAGGTTGTGTGCTGTGCGGTCACCCCTAAACCAAACATACAAATGTGCACAAATACATTCGCCTTCAGTTATATAATTGCAGTTTGATTTTTCATTTATCTTGAAATTAAACAGCCAGAAATATTCTTGCCTAACAGACAATATGTGATGCAGACAGTGACTTCTGCAGAGAGTGACTTGGGAGAGATTAAATGAAAGACTTGGTGAGAGTTTTTAACATTCTCCACGCTGTTACAGATTCGGCTTCACCAAAATCTGGAATCACCAAAATTGGAAAGAGAGCAGAAAGTGTGTGATGTCCTTGTGGAGTGTGTTTGATGTCCTTGTAGAGTGTGTTTGATGTCCTTGTGGAGTGTGTTTGTCACGGAGGTCTCCAGCCGAGACAAAACAAAAGAAGAGGCGACTCTCCTGGAGTTCTTTCCTCCATGGGGACCATATAGTTCAGAGGTGCTAGTGTGTGTAATTGGATGTAGTCTCAGCAGGTCGTGGGAAATATAAGTGGTTTAAAAACTTTCCGGAAGGTGAGAGGCCTTGTGTTGAAAGGCCACTTACTGGTGTGACATTGAAATGAGGGCCTGCACTGCTGTCTTTAAAACACTACAAGAACAATGGCTTCACAAGCCATACCACCATACTAATCTTTTACATGGCATTCCACTATTACAGTTCTAAGACTGTACAATGTGAATACCTCATGCAGTGAGGGAAGAGGTAGGTATATGTATGTGTGTGTGTGTGTGTGTGTGTGTGTGTGTGTGTGTGTGGGGATGGGGGGGGGGGGGTGGTGGTGGTGGTGGTGGGGGTGGGGGAGTTCTGCACACCTGGCACCTGGTGAGGGCTCCCTTCACACCTGCTCATTAATGCCTAGCCTATTTGTTTGCATGTGTGTGTGTGTGTGTGTGTCTGTATATGTGTATATGTGTGTATGTGTGTGTTTGTGTGTGTGTGTGTGTGTGTGTCACACACTGGGCACAGTTCCCTCTCCCCTCCCCATTACAGATGTATTGGTAAGCTCCACACCATGCTTTTCAAAGGCAAAAAAGGCACAGAAGGTGGGGGGGGGGTTGCACAGGTGTCCAGGAGAAATGCAGGCAGACACACCGCAACAGGACTGCAATACTGGCTAAAAGCCAGACACTGTGTGTGTGTGTGTGTGTGTGTGTGTGTGTGTGTGTGTGTGAGAGAGAGAGAGAGAGAGAGAGAGAGACAGAGGATAAAACGGAGCCACAGAAGAGATGGCCGGAGCCGACACACACAGACACACCTACTTAAAGGAGAAAGGAGGCCTTGTACATTGTCCATCATGTTCTGATGCAACTCAGCAGACTGGAGGGGAAGTAGACTGTGTGTGTGCATGTGTATGTGTGTGTGTGTGTGTGTGGTTGCTCTCTCTCTCTCACACACACACACACACAGGCACTTGAACACACACACACACACACACACACACACTCCTACTTTCCCTCTGTCATTGTATCACTCCTACCCCCTCTTCTGTTTTTCTCAGCTTGTGTGGCCAAGTTTTGGGGTGAGAGACTCTCTGTCTCTCTCTCTCTCTCTCTCTCTCTCTCTCTCACACACACACACACACACACACACACACACACACACACACACACACACACACACACACACACACACACACAAGCACCCACAAACACACACACATTATTGAACCAAGCATGGTATCTCAGGAGGAGGGATAGGATGGCAATGGGTGTGCGTTGGTGTGTATTGGTGTGTGTCGGTGTGTTGGGTGCAGGTGGGTTGTGGGAGCCTCTCAGCAGCTGTGCTCTGTTAACCTTGGCATGTCCACGCTCAGACAAACGGCTGCACATGTGATCGTCTGGTGCATGTTGGCATTAGACAGCTGTTCCCCGCTTGTGTTAACCCAATCCCGTTCGTTTCGGGGGGTGGGGGAGGGGGGATTGCGTGGGACGGCAGTCGGTCGGTTGGTAATGCTGATTTGGTAATTTGAGTCTCGTTAATCATTTTATGTAACAGTGGTCTACTTCACACCGTGTTGAAATGAAGTTGAAATCACCTGCAGAGTCGCTAGTCTCTATTATTTTTTCCCATATAAATGCAATGCGTTGTAATTATTGTCATCACAACATTAAGCACAATGAAACATGATCAAATTAATATCCAAAACCACACACAGCGTTGTGTTGTAGAGTTGTTTTGGCTGTAATCACCAAAGGCATGATAATCATTAGGAAAAGGCATAAAGTGTGGCTCACATCTCTGTCTCTATCCAAAGTTTGACGCAAGTGGAGCAGTATTGCTCCATGGTTTCAGCACTAATGAGAGATGATATGAGGTATTGTGTTTCATGGGAGGACGTTAAGAGAAACCATAAGGCCTTTACTGGAGATCACTGTCTAGACTATGTAATCCTTCAAAGCACATGAGAAAGAGAGAGAAAAAGATATATATATAGAGAGAGACAAAGATAGGGGGAAAGAGAGAGAGAGAGAGAGAGAGGGAACATGAGAAAGACAGGGAGACATTACTAATGCTAACAGCCTATATGTCACTGCGATAGGGCCCTTGAGCAAAAGAACTGAAAAAAAAAGTGAGAGAAAAGTAAAACAAGTGAAATGTGAGGGGGGTAGAGAGGGGAGAGAAAATGAGGGGGAGTGAACAGCTGTTTGCTTGCCAACTGTGTGTGTGTGTGTGTGTGTGTGTGTGTGTGTGTGTGTGTGTGTATGTTTAAGTCCTTGTAGTGTGCAGGTCTGTGTGTGGCAAGTTGGCAACATCGGGCAGGCAAACAAAATAATCTTTTCCAGGGATCAGAAGGATCCAGAGTTGGCCAGACAGAGTGCTGCCATCAGAGGGTGTGTGTGTGTAGGGGGTATTCTGGACTGGAATACTGATGTGGGAATTACGCGAACCCACCCCCGCGTCCGTGCAGCTGTCCGCTCTGATCCGAGCTCCCTGGGGACCACCGCACTCACTCGTGAATCCCACTGTCCTGCCTGCTCGGCTCGGCTCGGCTCTGCTCAGCTCAGCTCAGCTCAGCCACCCATCCATCCATCCACCCATCCATCCATCCATCCATCCATCCATCCACCCGCCCGTCTGCCTGCTTGCCTGTTTGCTCTAAGCCCCCCACAACTTGAATATGGATAGGGGAGGCTAGGTGCCACAGGGGAGGTTTCTTACTTAGCAATGGCTTCTGTTTGTCCATGGAAGATATAGTGAGGGGGTGTGGGCTGGAAGATGGGAGATGGGGGAAGTGTGTGTGTGTGTATGTGTGTATGTGTGTGTGTGTGTGTATGTGTGTATGTGTGTGGGGGGGGGGGTTCACACTGTGATGTCTGAAAAAGAAGCCTGAGGAGAATAACAATGGCATTTCCCCCTTTAGGACAAGCATGATGAGGGGGGTCCTTCACAGTTCACTTCACTTACCCACTCACTCACAGCACATGCAGTCAAATAAGCCTCCGGATTTCATTTCATTGCTTTTCCTTCGTCTTTTTCTATTGTCTTTTTCTTCGTCCTTTTCTTGTTCTGTAGCAGTGTAAGCATAGCATAGCGGCTGCAGTAGTTTGTTTGTTCATTTGTTTGTTTCATTTTTGTTTGTTTTGTTTTGGTGGTGTAAGCATGCCGCAAGTGGAGCAGGCGCTGTTTAATTTTGGCTCACATGTTAACAGCGGCAGCAATGGAGACTGAGAAGAGACAGTTGTTGAAATAAAGCATGTGGTCGGTGGGTGTGGCGAGGGGGCCGATGTTAGCCTGACAAACCAGACGAACTAACTAAACCAACATCTAAATGTATAGTCTGGACATGACTGATTGATCGGGGCAAAATCAGCAGTGGTCTTTCAAACTTTTTCTCCACGCAATAGGATGGCGCTACAACCAATCAGAGCAATGTTGACAAAACAGCAAATACGTCCTTCTTTGAAATGAATGACTTTAGTAGATTTTCAAAAAAAAAAGCCCACGTCTAATTCTTCCGAAGTTGATGCCAAAGCTGATTCAAACTTCACCATCACATCCCTGTGGTGACCGTGATAGAGTGTCATCAAAGACACTCTTGGTCTGACCAAAGAAGAAGAGATACTGAGGTCCCATGGCTACTAAGCTCCTTCTAGCCTTCTGAGGTCCTTCTAGGCTAGGCCGATGTTGTTAGAGCTGTTCTGTCTTTCTTCACATGCTGAAGCATCTACAGCAATCTGCTGTTATTCTACAGCAGTCTGCCTCATTATCCCGGTGAAAATGTGCCCAACAGTCAGGCAGCATTACAGCTACGAATTTAGCAGACGATTTTATCCAAAGCGACTTACAATTTGCCAACTATCTCATTGCTCCCCTTGAGCAACTAAGGGTTAAGTGTCTTGCTTAAGGGCACAACAGTGGCAGCTGGGATTCAAACCCACAACTTTTCAGGCAACTTGCACTAGCAACTTGCACTAGCCAGGTTCCTTAACCACTACACTACCACCGCCCTACCACCATCATCCCACTGCTGGGAAGATGCAGTGAACTGTAAGCTTTATGAGTGCATTTTTATCTAAGTAGTAATTTTATTTTGCAGTAATAGAGTCAGGAGAGTGTGATATAAAATGATCCCCCGAATACTGTTTGCTGAATGAACTTTTGAAACTCCCATGGGAGAGCAGAGATGAAAACACACACACACACACACACACACACAAATTTAAAATTTCCCTGCCATTAAAACTGCAAGATTGCTTCCCATTGCTTCATCGATGCATGATCAATAATCGAGTCTGCAGACTCCAATAAGGTGGAAGTGACCCTCTGTGGTCCAGCGACACGTGTTGCCGTTGACACTGTCCAGCCGTGACCGCGGCAGCGTGGTTCTCACCCCAGATGATGGCTATAGCCAGGGGACCGTGGCCGCTTGCTCTGACTTCTATTGATTTTTCTATTTTGGTAGCGCTCTAAATGAGCTTGTGTATATCCATTACCTGACCTGTTTTGTTTCTCGAGGGCAGTTTTGTGTGTGTGTGTGTGTGTGTGTGTGTGTGTGTGTGTGTGTGTGTGTGTGTGTGTGTGAGAGAGAGAGAGAGAGAGAGAGAGTGTGTGTGTGTGCTTATGGGGACATAAGGCTGCTGTATTGCAGACTTGCTTTTGTGTGGTGTGTCTGTGTGTTTGTGTGTGTGTGCTTATTGAGGACAGTTGCTGTATTGTGGACTAGTGTGCATGAGGGAAATGCTTGTGTGTGTGTGTGTGTGTGTGTGTGTGTGTGTGTGTGTGTGTGTCATGGAAGAATACAAAGTGTATTTTCAACACTACATGCTAATATCCAACGCACAGCATTTCTGAATTTGAGTCGATAGTGGGAGTGTAAGCAGGCAGCCATTTTGCCTGGACACACTCAGATGCCCTCATTTAAGGTTTCATTTTGTCTCTGCATATATTTCACCAAACAAGGAGGGGGCTTTTATGGAGGTAGCATTAGCAATGTTCTGTAATTATGGGAAAGAGGACACACACACACACACACACACACACACACATACACACACTGATGACTCCTTTGTCGAGAGTCCTTTTGACGCTGTCCAGCAGCTATTCTCTCTTTAGAGGATGTCTCTATCAAGAGCAGGCACAATGAGGCATTAATACCAGTTCTGTGTAACTGCAGATTATCGGCTTTCCAGATATTTCATTAGAAGGACGTTAATCGTGCTTTCAAATCCCATTTATCAAACGTATCTCTATGTGTGTGTGTGTGTGTGTGTGTGTGTGTGCGTGTGTGTGTGTAGGTGTTGGTTAATGTGTCTCCAGGGTTTTTTTTTTTTTTCTGTAAAAAACATTTACCCTTTGTTCTGCTCTATGGGGCTACCCCTCTGTGTCATTATGTGTGTAATAAAAAGAGCGTTACACAATCACACTTATGCGTGTGTGTCTGTGGAAGGGTTTTGGCCTCATGACAATAATTCTCTTCTCAGTGAGAAGCAGCACCACACACGCTTCACACAATATTGGAGAGCAATGATGTTGTATATGATGATCTGTTATAAACCAAAAATGCAGTATTACTCTCAATTCACCATATCTTTTCTTCTTCCCTTTCTCTTTCTTCTCTCCTCTCATCTCTTCTTTTTCTAGTTAAATTCGAGAGGTGCTTGCGGAACGTAAGTGTGGACTTCGCCAGCAGCAACCCCAGCTTTGGCGTGAGGGACGACGGTTCCGTCTACGCCCGGCGGGAAGTGAGTGGACGGAGCCTGAACGGACCCGTCCAGTTCCGGGTGACGGCACGCGACGCTCCAAACGCACAGGCCTGGGAGACGACAGTTAAGCTGGCCTTGGCAGAGCAGCCACCATTGCCCATACTTGTGTCAACGAGCAGCAAGGTAAGGAGGGAATTAAGCCTATGTAGTTCATTTATAGCTTCAACTCCTTTTCATCTGATTCCTTGAGGACTACATTATATATGTGAAGTCAAAGTAACTGCCGCAACAATTAGCCTCCACTTTATTCAGTGGAACTGGCTACACCAGACATGACAGCACAGGAAACACTGGAAAAAAGGCCTACAGGCCTAAAAAAGCTCTAAATGTATAGTGTAAATGTAGATGTAAATTATGGAAATAAATAGTCTTCTAGATGTATTTTGACCCAGCTTCACACTTTGCCTTTTTTTCCTTGTTCATGTTTAACCTAGCCTGGTAATAAAACCAGCCCTTCGTTCTCTACTTCGTTTCACACAGAGGGTCTGGACATTTGGTAGAGAGATTTGAATGCTAGCTGGAGGAGGAATGCTTGCTTGCTGAAGTTTAAATTGGATCAGCCCTTGAGTGATAACCTGCCTTGACTGATAGCATTCGAGCTCTGCATTCACAACCCATCCATGCTGTTCGTTCGTTATCTTCTGAGATAACAAGCTCAATGGGATCAAATTGAGACCAGCCCTGCAGGGAGATGATATAGAATGAAAGTGTTTAGGAAGGCATGGCCAGGCTATGTTGAACCAGACCCATAAAAACAAAGAGACACAGACATGTTCACCTCATTTTAATCCACCCACTTATGAACACACTCCCTAACATTTCTCTTCACTAGCTTTTTCACATTCTCACACTTCTACACACTTTCTCACTATCTGTTGTTCTTGTCCTAAACTTCTTCCCTTTCTTTCCTCCTCTTGCTCTGACATTTATTTCACATTGTGGAATTCAGGTGACTAATGGAGTGGAGAGGTCTGAACAATGGACAGTTTTTCGTCGTTGTTATTAAAAGCAGTTTACATTTTGACCTTATCACCACCATTAGGTCTAACTGTTAAGAATCAGCATCAGCAATCATTTGGCTCCCGGGCGAGAGTGTTGAATGTTAATGTGACCTTTGGAGGGATTGTTAAAACACACTGATTTCATCAGAGATGCATGAGCTCCTGTAGAAGAGGCACAGTCAATCATGACTTACAACCCCCTAACCCCCCCCCTCCCCACCCCAACACACGCATACACACACATACACACACATACACACTTTCTACCTCTCTGTGTGTTTCCATTTCTCTCTCTCTCTCTCTCTCTCTCTCTCTCTCTCTCTCTCTCTCTCTCTCTCTCTCTCTCTCTCTCTCTCTCTCTCTCTCTCTCTCTCTCCCTTTCTCTCCCTTTCTCTCTGTTGTTCAGTGCTGTAGCCAGGTAGAGAGAAAGATGTGTTTGACTCTCTGGTGAAGTGTGTGTTCATGTTCTCATGTTCTTCTCTTTCATGTCTTGACTCCTGATTCGTCTGTGTGT
>JAIFZK010000005.1:22060000-22062500 GCA_027481765.1 Tenualosa thibaudeaui
ATGGATGGCCAGGAAAGACAGGGGGTTAAGTGATGCAGCTTGGGGTTGCATCGGCCTGGTGGAGCGGGGGTTTACGGTAGTTATTGTACATTATTGCACTAGGCACACAGGCAGGTGGGAGGCTGCAATGTCTTGGCATCAAACATCCAAACGTTTAAAAGTACTCTGATTTATTTGTCGTGTTTAAAAATAATGCTGCTTGCAGAGAGAAACATGCCACTAAGCTCCTAAGACCATGTTTGTGGAAACAAACATGTGAAAATTCTGATTTATGAATCAAACATACAGGATTCTGCAAAGGTTAAACATAATCAAGTCATTGATCTGCAACATATGTAAATATGTATGTATATGTAAAAGTATACAATACCGAGCCAGCAGCAGCATATAGCTGTGTACAATATAGAACCCAATATAGCAGTATTACAGTGCAGTATAGCATAAGAAGAATTAGTTTCACATATTACATAGTTTCATATACGTAATATACTGTTATGGCAGTTGGTTTTGATCATAGTGTGTAGTGTGTAGCGGTGTGTGTTTTTGTGGACATGGTCGTCATATAAATGTATCCGCTGCTATGGCTGTGTGTAGTGAAGTGTCTCTCTGCGCTCTGGTCTGCATGAGCACTGAGGCTAGTCTGAGTTCCCCTTTAATCTGCAGTAACATTTGACTGCCCACAACTATGACAGGAATCCCTGGGTCTGAGGGCTGGGATATGGGCTGTTTTCTTGCAAGAAAGAGAACTGCAGTTTGGGTTTGAAAAAGTGCAGACTGTAGTCTTTTGGCCTTTTTTTTTTTTTTTTTTTTTTTAAGTGCAGACTCTAGCGCCCCTCGAGCAGTATTTACTACAGAGCAGGGAACTTTGCACCCAACATACGGACGTGCATAGAGAGACAAATCAGACATCATTCATATTTATGATCAACTACAACTCAATGCGAAGGCTAAAGATAATCAAGTCACTGATCTGCAACATATGTAAATATGTATGTATATGTAAAAGTATACAGTACCCAGCCAGCAGGCGCATATAGCTGTGTACAAAATAGAACCCAATATAGCAATATTACGGTAGAATTAGTTTACATATTACATACCCTCCACCTCCAACTTCACCTCCATCTCCAAACACACATCATGCCCTCCCCCTCTCTTAGCTCTTTCCAGACCTTGCAAAAATCAGCAAAAAATGACTCTTTGACTCTGAAAATGACTATTTGACTCTATGACTCTTTGACCTTGAAAAAGACTATTTCACTCTGTTCTTTTACGATCCAATTTTTTGTTGTTTTTTGTTTGTTGTTGTCTGTGACCATAAACAGTCTGAAAATCCAGGTAGCTTGCGCTAGAGAGAGTCCCTTTGTGTCTGTGTCCTAAGCTGTAGGCTTTCCTTTTGTCTCTCCTAGGGACTGACAGATCAGAGTGTGAACAGGAGGACCTATGGACCCCAGCCTGTGCCTTTTGTCATCCGGTTCCCCAGGAAACCGCGGTCTAACGGGCTCCGCCGCCGCAAGCGAGACTGGGTGATCCCGCCGATCAACGTGCCTGAGAACTCGCGTGGGCCCTTCCCTCAGATCCTTGTCAGCGTAAGTTGGCCTCTCTCTCTCTCTCTCTCTCTCTCTCTCTCTCTCTCTCTCTCTCTCTCTCTCTCTCTCTCTCTCTCTCTCTCTCTCTCTCTCTGTCTGTCTCTCGCGCTCACTCTCTCTCTCCTACCCTTATCTGCTCCATGCAATCAGTGGCAAAAACAAACCCCCAGCAGCAGCAAGCAGGAGGGTCAGCCAGCGGTCTACCTCTCACCGGGGCCTTCAGAGTGACCCTGGTGAAAAGCGGCTTTGTGTTTCACAGACACAAACTTCGCAAAGAAGATTAGCATTCCATTCTCTTCCTCCTCCTCCTCCCCTTCCTCTTCTGCCTCTCTGTTTTCCTCTCTGTCTCTGACTTTCTTTCAGTCTAGTTCTCCATAATGCTCAACCTTACAGGTGATTACGCTGTGTGTTTGTGATGCAATTATGGCCACTGGTGAATGCTCAGGTAGAACAAATGGAGGTGTGAGCGCAAGAGGGAGCCAAGCAAAGCACAGTGCTCCCCTGGCGGGGTGTGTGTGTGTGTGTGTGTGTGTGTAGGGGGGTGGGAGGGGTGAAGAAGGGCACTGCTGCAGGGCTGCGGTGGTGGCCAATGAGGCCCATAAGCAGGGGGGCGCCTGGTCCACAGCGGCTCGTTAATGTCGGCACGAATTAGCCCTCGCTCTGCCCTAATTGAATTTGTACGGTACTAGGGGAAATGGAAGGTAATGGGAATGAGCGGTGCGCCACGCTGCGCCGCATTAAGTCGAGCTCTGGCATGACCCACTGGAGTGGCCCATCACCAGGCCTGCCCGCTAACGCTAACACCCTCCCAAAGGGGCTCCAATGATGAGTGTGAGTATTATTTTATTTTATTTTATTTCTTATTTAATTATTTATTTATTCATTCATTTCTGTTTCCGTTCCACATCTGT
>JAIFZK010000005.1:22065000-22072500 GCA_027481765.1 Tenualosa thibaudeaui
GAGAGAGAGAAAAAGAGAGAGAGAGAGACACATAGGTGCATGTGCCAAAAGAAAGAAAAGTGTCTGAAAGTTAGATGACTGTGGCAGCTCAGCCAGTCACAGCGTATCAAAGCAAAGGTGATGGTGGCGGGGTGGGTGGGGTTGGGGTGAGATGGTGATTGTGGTAAGGTGTGGGTATGAGGAGGGGGGGATAGTTTAAGACAGTTGCTGTGACACCATCACTCAGCGCTGAGCTCCCTGCCCATCTCTGATGTCAGCCTTGCCTAATGACCTGTGAAGCCGGTGTGCACCGTAATAGGGTGTTCTGTCATTCGCCAGTGAGGCTGACTGACACGGGCGAGACGCCGCCGTCGCTCGTCCCCCTCCCCTCTCCTCTTATCTGGTCTGGTCTGGTCCCATCCCGTCCTGTCTCGTCTCGTCTCGTCTCACACACGCTGACCCCCAGCGCTCTGCATGATCCAGACCCCTGGGCTCATCGCCGCTAGGAGATTGGGAGACAGAGGACACCTGCCCTCTTGCTCTTTTGCCGTCTACCAAAAACAACAACTCCCACCCACCTGTGTGTGTGTGAGTGTGTGTGTGTCTGTGTGTGTGTATGTGTATGTGTATGTGCATGTGTATGTGTATATGAGTGAGTGTGTATGTGTGTGTGTGTGTGTGTGTATGTCTATGTGTATGCGTATATGAGTGAGTGTGTGTGTCTGTCTGTATGTGTCATTGTGTGTGTGAGTGTGTGAGTCTCTCTGTGTGTGTGTGTGTGTGTGTGTGTGTGTGAGCATGTTTCTGTGTGTGCACGTGTGTGTGTGTGTTTGTGTGTGTGTGTGTGTGTGTGATGGAGGCCCGCGTAGACCCTTCCACCCCGGCGGCTCTTAGCCCACCGGAGAGCGGAAATTAAAACTGGTGAAGTGTTGAAGCCAAGAGCAGGAGGCAAGGGTTCTCCATGAGCGAATGAGAGAGCTTAGGAGAGGCTGCAGAAAGATAAATGGATCAGAGAGAGAGAGATGGAAAAAAAGGGGATGGAGAAGAGGGTGACTGAAGAACGAAGGAGTGAAAATGGTGCTACGGGGGGAGACTCAGAAGGCTGTAGAAATGGTTTAGGGGGAACAGGCTGGAAGAGAGAGAAAGAGAAAGAGAGATAGAGGGAGGGGTAAGAAAGGGGAGAAGGACGGAGAGTGAGAGCAGGAGAGAGGAGAGGAGTAGCGAGGAGAAGGATAGAGAGGAGAGGAGAGGAGTAATTTCTCCCAGTGCGCAGGTGTGCTTTGTCGCTCCCTTTCTTCTCGAGCCAAACAATCATCAATGACATGTAAGAACCATTGATTTTTTTTTCTTTTCTTTTTTTTTTTTTTCAGGGGCTTTTTGAAAGTGTCCATTGATCTATACACTTCTCCCGTGGCAAAGTCATTGATTTCTCCTCTCTCTCCTCCTCTGTGGTAAATAAAGACCTAACCCTGATCCCAATCTTAACAAAAGTGCCCAAACACACACACACACACACACACACACACACACACACACACAAACACAATCACACACACTCAAAGAGACACCAATTACAGATCGTTAGAAGTTACAAAGAAACAAAACATACTCCCGCATAGGACTGTACATTTGCTGTTCATCCAAACATTGTTCTGAATGCGGTTGTTTGTCAGTGAACTGTAGAGGGCCATATAAGGCCATTGTAGCACTGCTTTAAATGAATGCCTTTCACTGACAATACCAGTCATATGCAGTCATACGCCAGACAGAGTCTGACTGAAACTGATACAGCCTTCTTGACAGAGCGGAGATTTATCAGATTTTTCCAATGAAGCCATGGGCACCAGCTGTGCTTTTCCATAATCAAAATAGTATACAGTATATTCTGATCTCCGTATGTGGATTTAGAGGGATTTAAGACACCAATACAGACTTTATACAAGAGAGGTTTACCCCCTCGACACACACACACACACCTACTCCAGAACCTTCTGGCTTTTACAGAAAACTAGTGCATATTTACTTAGAAGCAATGCAGCAGCCCAGCAGCACGATTGACAGCCCACTATTTCCACTAGAATGAAGATGGCCCACATGCTATGAGCTTAGGTGAGTGGATGAGGACTAGGGATGAATACTGATCTTGTATCTGAACACTAAATGAATTGTCAGCACAAGAACTGAGAAGATGTTATCATAATACTGAAATAAAACCAGATACTCAAGAAATCCAAGAGAACCTCAGCACCTGACAGTTCTTATTGTTTGCCTTTTGTGTGTGTGTGTGTGTGTGTGTGTGTGTGTGTGTGTGTGTGTGTGTGTGTGTGTGTGCGTGCGCTTGCCTGCACGTGTGTGTTCGTGTGTGTGTGTGCGTGCGTGCGAGTGCCTGCATGTGTGTGTTCGTGTGTGTGTGTGTGTGTGTGTGTGTGTTCGCGCACGTGTGTGTGTGTGTGTGCGTGCAGGGTGTGTGTGGGTGTGTGAATCAATGATTGACTGGAGTTTTGGGCACTGTCCTTGACCCCTTGTGATTCACATACAGAGACAGTGCCTGCCCAAGCTCTCACCCCCTCCCTCCCCCTTCCCTCCCATCAGCCATGGCAGGATTGTCTTTTATTAAACTGCCATCGCTTTATCCTTCTAATAAAGCTGGGCAAACAATACTGTGACAGGCACATTAAGGAGACAGCCGCCGCCACCATCTCTGCCAGCCTCCGGCGAAATAAATGTGCCATCACAAATGTTTCATGGCTAATTTTTTTTCAAAGGCACCCAGTGATTTCGGGAGGGGGGGTTATTTTGATGCAACACATTTATTTTCTCCCCCTCCGGCGCTCATCACGAGCTTCCCATCGTGTTGCGCAGGTTGCCCGAGGTCGTTGAAGTAGACTCTTTTAGAAAAAAGTTTTGTGTGCTCATATTTTCTCCCCTGCAACTGTCTTAGAGTGAGAATTGAAAATTGGAGGATGCTAATGAAGTGCCGGGGTAGGCAGAGAGAGTTGCTTCATTAAGGGCTCCATTGCTTTGAATACCTGTTGGTTCAGAACCAGAACTTTCTTTTGTTTGTTTTTGTTTTTGTGAGTTTCATCCGGCCTCTAAAGAAAACACACACTTTGTCTTTTGATTGGCGTTTTGAAACGTCTGGGGTGATAAGCTCTTTGGTTAATCGCCATGTTCACTGTCACATCTACAATCACCGATAACACGCTGCTAGACACACACACACACACACACACACACACACACCCACACACAAACACTCGCCACTCAAACACACACACACACACACACACACACACACACACACACACACACAGAGTTGACTTCTCTTTCACTTGTTTTCCACTCTTTTTCAGCATGTGTTGAAACACCCATCTACTTTGGCCACGTTCATTAATCAAATCACGTTTTATTTATGAAAGAATTTCAGTCAGCAGCGGGTGCCATGGTGCCTGATAGGAAAACTAAATTACCCTCCTTTATGGAAAGTTTTTTCAGAATTAGACGGAATTAATGAGAACTCTAATGAAACCCAAGTCGACTTCCGAATGATTTTTAGTTTCATCGTACTCAGCAAGCATTTTTGCAATGTAAACAACACCTTGCCTCTGTGTCTGCATTTAGCTGCTTTCACACTATTCAATACCATGTTGTTTATATGAATATAAATGGGGACCCGTCTCTGAATAAGACCAGCTGTGAGTTCCCCAAGAGATCGCTTTCCCTGCACTTTATCTGTCATGCTAATTTAAGAGACAGTAATGACAACATCCCAAGAGACTCACTGAGAGAATAATGGACACAAATCAGAACAAAACCTGTTGAATGATAAAGATGAATAGAACAAATGTGATGATAAAAAAAAATTAAGGAATTAGTATGAGGAGAACGGGAGAAAAAGAGTACCAGACAGAGGAGGAGGAGCTATTGAGGATTTGTTGTATTTTTTTGTTTTGGCTGGTTGGGTAATGTTGTAGAGGAGACTTATGGATTAAACCAGAGCCAGACTTTCATTGTGCTGTCGATACACTCCTCCGAGCTTCTGGATTCACTGCCGCTCCCATAGGGACTAATGAAACGCTTTGGCGTCTGTCTGGTCTGCCCATGCCAAGATCACAAGGCTAAAAATTGTCTTCTTCATCCCTCCTCAGCATTCGCTCTGCGACACAGTTGAAACACAAGCCATTGAATGGCAGAACACTCCTTCTGACACGATCTCCAGACAAAGGGATTGGTGCGGCAGTGCATGCGTTGCAATTCTACCTTTTGTGCGCCCACCATTGTCACGGGCTTGTTTTGTGCTGTGTGCCTTTTTTTTCTCTCTCTCTTGTTTTCTGTCGTTGTTGTTGTTCTTGTTCTTGTTTTCATTCCCCCTTGAACAATGAGGTAGAAACCGGAGCCAGAACTCAATGCTTCCATCTTGTCTTTGAAATCCTGCCATGTGGAAACCGCAGGAGTTTTAAAAAAAAAAAAAAAAAAAAACTCCTAGAGTATTTACTCATTTTGTTTTTTTCTGGCCCTCCACTTTGGTCATCAGGAAACTACTGGTCCCGTGGTGCACAGTGCTGCCCCTTTGCCCATTGGACTAAATTTGGAAGAAGTCGTTTGCCTCTGCAAATGCCTTTTGGCCTGCAAAACGCCTCTGTGACACAAATAGGCAGGCAGGCAGGTAGGCTGCAGAGCTGTGCACAGCGTTTTTGATTTATGCCACCATCCATGAGATGAATTGTCAGTACCTCCTAGTGGCCGACGTCTGGCAGTCAGTTTAGTGTTCGCACCAGGGAGGAGAGACAGAGAGAGAAAGAGGTAAAGAGAAAGGGATGGGGGGAACGAAAGAGAGGGAGAGGAGAGACAAGGGATGTGTGGTGTAAGTCAGATGTGGTCTAGAGCTGCCATTCCTTTCGAGACATCGCTGATTGTGTCTGTTCACTCACAATCCCTCATGTCAAGATAGACACAGACACAAGAGGGATTTTAAACGTTCCACCCCCGTGCTCATTCTAACTGTTGTCCAAAAATAACAGCTGGACCACTTTCTGTAGACATTTTTTTTTTTGCTGACAGAACCGGGACTTATTCCAGAACTACTCAGTAGGATTTTATCACTTTCTTCTTCTGCACAGTATTACAGAAATCCCCTCCTGTGAACACTCCATTCAGTCTCTCTCTCTCTCTCTCTCTCTCTCTCTCTCTCTCTCTCTCTCTCTCTCTCTCTCTCTCTCTCTCTCTCTCTCTCTCACTCACTCCCTCTTTCTCTCACTATTGAAAAATATTACCTTATTATATTCATGTTTTCCCAATGAATTATTGAGTTCTCCTCCCAGCTCTATTCCAGTGGAAAATATTTTCCTTGGTGATACAGTAGATTCTGGTTTTCATTTTAGGAATGTAGTATTGCTTACAGGTCGCAGTGTAAGAGAGACATCTGTGCCTTCCATGTTGGACATTATCAACGCTTGCACTATTAATTCCCATAATTCAATTTTTTTTTTCTTATGGGGGTATGCTGTTCCTTTGAGTATCCTGACTCCTCGGTGTAGAGCCCCAGTCTTGGATTTCAGAATCAATCTTTTAGAATGCATCTTTTTTCCATTAGTAATAGCTAGACTGGCTAGAGTAAGGGGCTCCATTTTGGAAGTAAAACATCTTGTAAAAAACAAATTGAAAGCATTTGCACTTGCTCTCACACTCCATGATGTCTGTTTTGTTGTTGTTAAATAAATAAATAAAATAAAATAAATAAATAAAGTTATCTGTCCTTCGAAATGAATCATTCCAAAAGAATCGTGTTTGGCCACCAGGCGCCTTGAATTAGACTGGCATTTAAAAAGAGCGAGAAAGAGAGAGAGAGCGAACTGAAAGTCCTTTGATGAGCGAGCCAAGCTAATGGGAATCCATGGGAGAGCTGGCTCAACCCACCAGCCGTCATTTGCACAGATTAAAAACACCCTTTTATTTGGTTAGGGATTAAATGCCTGTGCTTCGCCACCAGTTCGGTTCACAACACCGTTCAAAGTCTGTGACCTGTCTAGTCTAGGACTGAGGCACAAGACAGAAGCATCCAGAGTTGTATTGAGTATTATCAATAAAGCCTGTTTCTATCATGGGGCAACAGCGACTTTCACTGACAACATCCATGTGATTAGCATGTTATAGCACTGAGATTTGCCTACTGCTGAAGGCCAATCTCAAGTGACTTTCTGCTCCTTTGAGTCTCTCAAGGCTAAAGCCCAGTCTATGCAGCCAGCTATGGCTATGCATCTATGGGTTAAGTACTAATTACAGATCTATGCTGGGAGAGATTTGAATTGCTGGATGAATCAGTCCTTATTTAAGTAAATGGGTTGACAGGAACAGTCCTTAGAGTGCATACACCCCTGGCCATTAGGGTCACAATCTAGACCGGTGGAATTAACAGTAAACTTCATTTCCGCTGCTGTAATGGAATTACAAGAGCAGGCCTAATTGTTTTCCCTTCCCCGTCCGCTGTGCTGGATGCAAAGTCTGCTGTGCTTCTGGCTTGGAACACAAGGCAACAGGGATTTCATTTATCGTATTGGAGGCTGACGTTCTGTGTATGGACTTGTGCATAGTCTAACTAGACTCTAACTAGACTGCATGTAACTGCATGTAAATGAATAATATTTACCACTTCTGTGGTAGGAGAAGATGCTCCCTACCCTCCTTACCCACTGTCTCCAGCATTCTCCTTGAAATAGGCTACAGCTGGTAAAAAGGGGGGTATTGCAGGTCAGTTTGTCTTTTAGAAGGCACCCTTGGACAATTCATTTCTCAGTGGGCATCTCAGCGTTTTTGGTATTCTTGGTATCTTTGGTTGTCACCTTGTTTTCATGTTTGGCTGTCCAAAGCTACAGTGTTAGAAAATACAGTAGGCTACAGAATATATAGCAAGATATTACTTTTCAAATGTTGCCCATTTGTCAGTAGATGTCTATTGACTTGTTGAATGTGACAAGGGATCTGTCCATATGTCAATAGGTAGTGTCATTTTATGAGATACATGTTCACTACTAATTTTGCTAAAGAAATCTTGCAGTTTCTCATCCTCCTACTGTTGTTTGAGCCTTTTCAACACTCTGATTTGCAAGAGGGATGTGAGTGTGTCAACACCAGTGGATTACTCAGATAAATGCATGCTGGCCTATAGATTTTCAGCCATGTTTGTTTTGTGGCTGTCAGTGCAGGACTCAGTACCACACTCAGCCTTCAGCTCTCAGTGACAGACATGCAGACCCCAGGATCCCACATTACTGAAGGTTTTTTTCATCATCATCTCTCTTCTCTGTCAAGCCATCTCTCTCTCTCTCTCTCTCTCTCTCTCTCTCTCTCTCTCTCTCTCTCTCTCTCTCTCTCTCTCTCTCAAAGGGGAAGCACCCTGAGTACAACCGCGTCCGGACATGTCGAAAATTGAATTGTAAATCTTTCGCCCAAAAGATACGGTCAAGGCCATGGGCCCAGGTTCTTTATTAGAAGATGAGAAGTTGTTTACGAGGGGGATAAATT
>JAIFZK010000005.1:22077500-22080000 GCA_027481765.1 Tenualosa thibaudeaui
TTCCCTGCCCGTGTCTCTGCCACTCACTCATGTGTACATACTGTATTGACATTCTAATTATATAGAGTGGGGGGGCTTCGTGTGTGTGTATGTGTGTGTATGTGTGTGTGTGTGTGTGTGTGTGTGTGTGTGTGTGTGCTTGTGTGTGTATGTGCATGGGTATGAAAGGGAGAGGGAGAGAAAGAGAGAGAGAGGGTGTGTGTGTGCACGCATGAAAGACCGTGTGAGAGAAAGTGTGTGTGTGTGTGTGTGTGTGTGTGTGTGTGTGTGTGTGTGTGTGTGAAAGAGAGAGACAGTCAATGTGTGTGTGTGTGTTCATGTTCATGTAGAAGCAGGGACACTCGGATATTGCCCTTGTCACTAAGTCCATGGGGAACTTAGAGAAAAAAAAGAAAAAAAAAGAGACATGATATAACTTTTCAGTTGAGGGGGGGATGATTCAATCAATCACCTAATAAAGGGGAGTCTCTCTCTCTCTCTCTCTCTCTCTCTCTCTCTCTCTCTTTCTCTCTCTCTCTCTCCATGGCCTCTCTAATTTCGTCCATTCTCTGTGTCTTGCAGGGGAAAAGAGGGCCGAGATTGACTGTATTGTGAACCCCAGGGAGAATAGCCTCTTTAATTTGGCATAAGCCATTGCTCAGTTCAGACTGGGGGCCTGTGAATAAAGCCTTGGCCTACTGCTAATGCTGTAATTGGCAAAGTAATTCACTGCTCAACTTCCATTAATTCATGTTCTTTTGTGCTAATGGAGATTTTTCTATGTAGCCAACCTATTAATTTAGCATGAACACACACACGCACAGAAACACACACACACACACACACACGCACAGAAACAAACACACACACACACACACACACACACACACACACACACACACACACACACTCATTGACTCACATAGACATTGACTCACATAGACACTCACACACATTCACGGACATGCACACGTAGACAGACACACACACACACACACACACACACACACACACACACACACACACAGGGTCTCCTAATCAGTTGAAAAAAGCCATACCTCATACCCTCTCCCCACAAGTCCTCTGTGTAATGCAGATAACACCAAAACACACTTGTGAACCACAGTAGCTAAGTTAAATCCACATGATATGCAGTAACTTAAAGCAAACAAATGATAATGTTGGGTCTTGGTTGGCTTTCTGGAGCTCTTTCCTCTCCACTTGGGGCCTGTCCTTTGAGGTTTCTCAGGTTTGCCCAGAGAACCCTACGGCTTGTGAGTCACACTCCTGCCAAAGAGCTCTGTGCATATGGAATCAAGCTGACCTGGGAACAGGGGAAGGGGAGATTGAATATCTTAGGGAGAGAGACACCAGTAGGTAGGTAGCCCAGCTGAGTTCACCACCAGTGGGGTAGAGTAACCTGGTGTGCCCCCTCTGGCTCCATGCCCTCCTGCTGCTGCTGGAACAGCCAATGCGTACACGGCCTACAGACAGATTGATTTACACAAAGAACCGTCTCAGTGGTGTGTGTGTGTGTGTGTGTGTGTGTGTGTGTGTGTGTGTGTGTGTGTGTGTGTATGAGAGAGTGTGTGTTTGTGTGTGTGAGAGAGAGAGAGGAGTGATTGTGTGTGTTGGGAAGGTGTATCTTCGTACTACCCTTTGGCACTATATTGCATATCATGAATATATTGCATATCTTGAGTATTCCCCTCTCATCTTGAGGATAACTTTAGAAGTTCACAACTTACAAATCCATCTAATGCTCTGTGTGTGTGTGTGTGTGTGTGTGTGTGTGTGTGTGTTTAGGCAATGATGACCATCATAATTTCATTATATCTTTATGCAAGGCTGTGAGCTCAAGCTCTCCGATTTCAATTACTGTCATTCCTGCAGGGCCCTGACGCAGGCCTGTGAAAATAATAAGACTGTTACCAGAAGCCAAGTGTGCGAGTGTCGTTTTTTATTGGCATGGGCACACTGGAACGTCCTTGTTACCGGGGAACAATTTGTGATCAATTGTGAAAGTGTCTCGTCCTCCTGGCTGTTCCGTTATCTTCCAGCTGCCATCATTAGTTGGGCCAGGCCCCCAGACCACAATCATTGCTGTCTAGCTAGCTGCTAACCCGGCACATTAGACAAGCCATGATTGCTCATTAGCTGAAACGCCAAGGAGCTCTCACACAAAGTGGCAAGTGTTCAGTTTGTGATCAGGTATCAGTTGACACATGTTCACACATGCTCACACGTGCGGGCACACACACACACAAACATACACACACACAGATACATGCACATGCACAGACACACACACATACACTCACACAGACACACACAAGAATACACACACACACACGCATGTACACAAATACACATGCACACACACACACACACACACACACACACACACACACACACACACACACACACACACACACACACACACACACACACACGCACACACACACACACACACACACACACACATTCTCTGATTATGTTTTTCACGTACTTTCTGTATCCT
>JAIFZK010000005.1:22085000-22107500 GCA_027481765.1 Tenualosa thibaudeaui
CCTGGGCTCATCATCTCTCTCCATCATGTTCAGAGCCTCCCGTTTCCGCCTCCGCCTGTCACGCCTCCTGGCATTGAGACTGGCACTCGGGCGTAGAGCCCACCACTGGCGACGGCAGAGGGCTCCTCCAGGACTCTCACTCTCCAATTCACACACACACACACACACACACACACACACACACACACACACACACACAGGTCCCTCCACTCGGGCCCAATTATCCTACTCTTGCTCCACAGGGTTCTCTGGATCAGCTTGTCCAGCTGAGCTGACACTGGGCCATGCTGTATATGGATTCCATAGTATGTATGTACTTTTACCTTTTGCAAGAATGCAGTTGAAGGCCAAGGTGCACTTGGGGACAAAGTTTGATACTGTAATAAGGCTGTTTTTGTTGTTGTTGTTTGTTTGTTTGTTTGTTTTTCATCTAGGCAGGTAAAGAGACTTAGGCAGACAGAAATATACACACACGGGTGGACAAGTCCTCCCACATACTATAAGTTGATGTGCCTGTGTGTTCTGTCAATGCTGGTTGGGATTCGCTGATTGTCAGTGATACTGTCCCTGTATTGCCTCAGCCTTTGGTATTCACACTTTCACTCTTGTTAGTGTGTGTGTGTGTGTGTGTGTGTGTGTGTGTGTGTGTGTGTGTCTGTTTTCATATGTGTGTATGTGCAGGTAAATTTATCTTGAGCATAGCGTTTTTGCAATACAAATATTGATAGAGGTATGGATTGCTGTTTTCTTTTTCAACCCCTGGTGTCAATATTTAATCTACTTTTATTTCCCCAGACTCATAGGATAATATAAAGCTCTCCAAGACCTGCACAGAGGCAGGCTTTTGTGAGGTGTTGGCTCTCAGTCAATGCCAGTGATGTAGCTTTAAAAGGGCTCAGCTTTCTCAGCTAAATTAGTCTGTGTCCACTTTGAAGTTTTTTGTCCCAAAAGAAGGCCTGCTGAGGAGTGACCAGAATAGACAAAATACCTGTCTCGATATGAGTGGTGTGTACTGTATATACCTGACCTATAGTGTTAGGTCACTGTAATATACCTGTGTGTGTGTGTGTGTGTGTGTGTGTGTGTGTGTGTGTGTGTGTGTGTGTGTGTGTGTGTGTGTGTGTGTGTGTGTGTGTGTGTGTGTGTGTGTGTTTTTGCGTGATCATATATTGCCTCCACTTTGCTTTCAAATGCCTGCCTAAACATAAACAAAGCTCCCTGATTGGCAGACATGGGGCGACAGCTGTAGATGGCCTCAGAAACTGAGTGTGACATACATACGCTGGAGTTCCAGCCATCACTCCCTTTATCGATGCCCTCATCTGCACCCCCTGCCTCCCCTCCCCTCCCCTCCCCTCCCCTCCTACCTCCCTGCCTGCCTGCCTGCCTGCCCAAGTCCCTGGCTGGCTGCTTTGGATGGTTGGTTGCTGCTTTGGCTTGGTCTTGGAGAACTTCAACAGGGAGCCTCCAGAATAGCTTCTGACAGACCGAGCCTGGAGGGGGTGGAAAGCTGAGCCTGGGCTGTGACCTTGGGGAGCGAAAGGAAGCTCAAATGAGAGAGTGTGTGTGTGTGTGTGTGTGTGTGTGTGTGTGTGTGTGTGTGTGTGTGTGTGTGTGTGTGTGTGTGCATGTGTGTGTGTGACTGTGATGGAGGACCCTTGTCTCCAACAAGCCCCCCCCACACACACACACACACACACTCACTCAATACCCCACCCACATACACACACTCACACACACACTGGAAACTTGACCCTTTCTCCTTCAGTGTGCCTGGGTTCTGTCAGGGTTTCTGGACCACCCGCCTGACCCCTGGATCTGTGTGCTTTTGCAGTCGCCCACTGCTAAGCAGTAATGGTACACCTGAGCAGAGATTCTTTCTCTTTCTGCACTGGCCAAATGGCATAAACCATTAAACAAGCAGGAAATAGCACTTAGATGTGCATGGTTGACTGTGCTTTTCTATGTGTGTGTGTGTGTGTGTGTGTGTGTGTATGTGTGTGTGCGTGTGTGTGTGTGTGTGTCTTTCTCTGTCTGTAGTGTACTGCTTGTGTAACCAAGCATTCAAGAGTGTGTAATCCTCCAATGGTATGTGTGTGTGAAAGAGTGTGGATTCTGTGGCTTTTTTGTTCTAAGTATTATAACTGACAGTCAATTCTTTCACCTTTTGCAGATAGACAATTCACTTTTTAAGTTCCACTGGTGCCTTTTGAACTGCAGTCAGTCTTCTAGAAGCACACCGCGTACTTTGAGTGTGTGAGAGACACATGATAGTACACTTAAGACTGTCTGTGTGCCTGTGTGTGTGTGTGTGTGTGTGTGTGTGTGTGTGTGTGTGTGTGTGTGTGTGTGCTCATAGCTGTGTCTGGCCCTCTCCCAGGGGCCTTTGCTTTGAACAGCGCTGTGAGTGATTGAATGAGTGGGCTTTAAAGCCACGGCTACTTGAGAGCAGACCCAGCACCCCAGTGTGTGTCCCCCCCCACACACACACAAGCGCACACACACACACACACACACACACACACACACACACACACACACACACACACACACACACAATCACCAACCATCACCGCCACATGAAACAAAGCCGACCAAAGCTGCTTGTTTCAAATGCCATCGCTTGTGGAGCAATCCGCAGTGTCCACTTTATTCACCCCTCCACACATTCTCTCTCTCTCTCTCTCTCTCTCTCTCTCTCTCTCTCTCTCTCTCTCTCTCTCTCTCTCTCTCTCTCTCTCTCTTTCTGTCTCCACTTTTGTCTTTTCTGCTCCATTTAAGAGATCCAATGCAGCCCCGCTGCTTACATGAGCTTGTGGTGTTGTTGCTGTGGCGTCAATTGGCTCAAGAAGAGAGCGGCCATCTTCTCTCTCTCTCTCTCTCTCTCTTCCTGCCTCCTGAGTTGCCCGATAAAGAGGCTAAAGTCGCTGCACGCTGGATTGCTATAATGCAGCTCACCAGTGGCTAAGAAGGAACATCATAGAGAGTTTGGAAAATTTAGTGTTTGGCAGCTATCCTGCATGCATATGCTCTGTGTGTGTGTGTGGGGGGGGGGGTTCTTTGTAGTGTATGTTTACACATAAATTTGTATGCATGTTTATGTCTCTGTGTATTTGTAAGTGCGTGTGTGTTTGTGTGTGTGTTTTAGTGTGTTTGAAACGGTCAGTTCAGAGGGAATGAGAGTGTGTGTTTGTAGTGTGTGTTTGTAGTGTATTTTTATGCATAAATATATATGCATGTTTATGTCTCTGTGTATTTTTAAGTGTGTGTGTGTGTGTGTGTTTCAGTGTGTTTGAGACGGTCAGTTCAGAGGGAGTGTGTGTGTATAAGAGCGAGAGCGAGGTTATTTCAGTGGATTTTCTCTACTCCCCGGGCCTTTCATTTGGTGAAAGGAGCCTTGAGTTCTCCAGGGAGAGGCTGGCATGATAATTTCTCATCTCAATCACTTGGCCTCTGCAGGTGGCTAAGCCGTCTGATAAGATCCTTCTAAGACCTTGACGGCCTGTCAGTAATGAGGGAAAGTGCTTTGATCCATGGACAAATAGGTCATTTACACTCTGTCTGAGCTCTAGTCACACATACACTGCACTTTCATATTACCACTCACTCTCACTGAAAACAAAACAAAGCATAACACATTTAGCCACACACACACACACACAGAGAGAGAGAGAGAGAGAGAGAGAGAGACACACAATTACACACACACGTACAAATAAATACATGCAAAGCTCATGGCTTCTCAAAATAGAACCTTCTCTATAACAAGAGGGAAAGAACGAGGGAACAGGGGAGGGAGAGACAGAGAAAGGGGTTAGAGAGGGAATGAGAGAAAGAGAGAGACGGAGAGGAGAAGAGAAAAGGAGTGCATTTCTTATTACTGCTGTTCAAAATGAATCAATTTATCATTTATTACCCCTAGGAGAGCAGCATCTGCGAGTGAGTCTTGGCCCCTCTCATTTACTTAATCTATTTATTTAAAGTGAGCACGTCAGATGGAGTACCTTCTTACACAGCTCTTGCACAATGCCTCAGAGTCACATTATATACACAAGCTTGAAAGAAAGAGAGAGAAAAATAGTGCCTCGTTTCACTCACACTCACACACACACACACACACACACTCACACTCTCTCTCTCTCTCTCACACACACACACACACACACACTCTCACTCTCTCTCTCACACACACACACACACCACACAGAAGCTCTCACACACACATCAAAATAAAAACACACAAACACACACACACACACACACACACACAAAGGAAGGCAGAGGAGTGAAGCAGAAAAAAGCTCTGATGGTATCAGCGCTGATGTATTATTAGTTTTGCTAATGTACACATTAGCAAGGAGCATTCTGAGCCATGCTGCTGCAGAGACTCTTTCTCATCATGTGACACACACACACACACACACTTCCATCAGCATTAATGCTGCTACTAAGAGCCAACACAAACACAACATCCAACACAAACACAAACCACAAGCAGCACACAGGTGTGTGTGTGTGTGTGTGTGTGTGTGTGTGTGAGAGAGTGTTTACAAGACATACACACACACACACACACGTAGATGCAGACATACAGATGCAAGTTACACCCTCATTCCTTGAGGGATCATTGTCATATAGACACTTATAGACACACAAAAATGTCCATGTGAGCTCAGGGACTGACATCTTTCTGAAGTCAAACCACTCTGAGCACGATGCAGAGCAAAGACAATGAAAGTGTGTGTGTGTGTGAGTGTGTGTGTGTGTGAGAGAGAGAGAGAGAGAGAGAGAGGGAGAGTAGGCGAAGCCAAAGAACAGAAATTGCTGATTGTGCTGTACATGTGAGGCGCGTTGACAGCTTTGTCTGTGCAGGCTGTGGAAATGGTGTATGTCTACTGCCATCAATTCCAAATGATTTTTTTTTTGTCTGTGGCATTGTTATATGTGCTACAGAATGTGTGAAACAAAATTGGGTCAGGCCATGGGAGTGCTTTGAAAGCAATTAATACGGCCCTGATATGACTCACCCACATACTACAGAAGAAACTACACACACACACACACACACACACACACACACACACACACACACACACACATGCACACATACATACATACACACACACACACACACACACACACACAGTAGTCTGATCGCACCAATGCTTGACAGGTATCCTGGAGCGTTGTGTTGATGTTATGAGAATGTTGTGGGTGGGAGATTTAATTGCGAGGGAGGAAAGCTGAAGTGGGCAGGCAAGCAAGGGGGCCCTGTTTAGCTTTGAGCGAGAGATAGATGAAAAAGAGAGGGAACAGAGAGAGAGAGAGAGAGAGAGAAATTAGGGAGCAGTGTCATGTCCCAGCCGCAGAGAAATGCATGCCAATGCATAGGCCAGCGGACAGAAGTAATTTCATTTTTATGCATGATTTCTGTTCCCATAGAAACTCTCATAGAGAAAAGGATGAAGAGAAGTAGGTGTGTGTGTGTGTGTGTGTATTTGTGTGTGTGTGAGGGACAGGGAGTGAGAAAGAAAGAGAGAGAACGGCAAGAGAAAGGGGGAGGAGGGGAAAATTGTTTTGCAGCTGAGTGTGTAATTGTTCTGAATGCCTTATAGCTGTATGAGATGCGCTTATTAAGTTTGTGCTGCAAGGATCATCCCTTCACGCCAAGAAAGGACGAAGAGACGGAGACAAGGGGTGGGAGAGAAGGAGAGAGGGAAAGAGAGAGAGGGAGAGGGAAAGAGAGAGAGTAGAAGAGAGGGAGAGGGAAAGAGAGAGAGTAGAAGAGAGGGTGAGAGAGAGGGAGAGGGAAAGAGAGAGAGTAGAAGAGAGGGTGAGAGAGAGGGAGAGGGAAAGAGAGAGAGTAGAAGAGAGGGTGAGAGAGAGGGAGAGGGAAAGAGAGAGAGTAGAAGAGAGGGAGAGGGAAAGAGAGAGAGTAGAAGAGAGGGAGAAGGAGAGAGAGAGAGGCAGAGGGCAAAACAGATGAAAATAAAGTAGATGAAGTGAAGTCAGTGGGCTGGTTTCTTGCTTCTCCTTAACAGGCCGCTCTAACAGAGTACTGGCCAGATGCTGCTGTTTCTTGGGTGGTCTACGCATCACACATCACTCACTCACACACTTCAGAGACTGGAAGGGCCACAGCAGAAATACCCTTCACACGTTCTCTCAGTGTATATGAAGCATGCATGCAGACACACACACACACACACATAGGGAGACACAGACATACACACCCACACACACAGAAATGCCACCGTTGGCCATCTTGCTCATTTTCCCTAATGCATCCATTATGATTCACCCCTCCTCCTACTTTTTCTTCCTTTTTCCCTCTTTCTGTTTCTCTCTTTCTCTCTCACTCTGTTACTTTCTTTACCTATCTTCTTGCTTTGCTCCTTCTCTCCAAAACTACTTTTCTTCTTTGCTGTGGCCCAACTCTCTTCTCTCTCCTCTCCCTCTTCTGATGTATTCTTTGACAGTTTGGAATCATTAGTGTGTGATAAAGGTCTCCGCTGACAGGAGACATGGGAGATGGGGGCTGTGGGATCAGACGATGTCACGCTGGACCCACTCGTCACCATCACTAATTCACCCCTGGCTCCTCTCTCTCCCTCTCTCTCTCTCTCTCTCTCTCTCTCTCTCTCTCTCTCTCTCTCTCTCTCTCTCTCTCCTTTTCCTTCCGATCTGCCCATCTCAGTCTCTCCACGTCTCCAGAGTCAGCTTCTCTCACTGTCAGAGCCGTCCATCTGTCTTGTGAAGAGCGTGCACGTGCGTGTGTGTGTGTGTATGTGTGTATATGTGTGTCTGTGTGCATGTTTGTGTAGGTGTGTGTGCATGTATGAATGTGTGTGTGTGTGTGTGAGTGTGTGTGTGTGTTTGTGTGTGTGTATTGCTGAGGCCCCCGGGACTGCAGCTCCAAACGTGTGTGGTGGATGACACCTCCATATCCAGTAGCCCTGTAGTTGGGTGCCTTATGAGGCGTGAATGGTTGTTACCACAGTTTGGGGAGCGCTCGGGTGACAGGTGTCGACGGTGGCCTATTGCTCTGCTCCACTCTGTGCCTCTCCTCTCCTCTCCCCTCCGCTTCCCTCTCCTCCCCCCCTCCACCCCCCTCCCCATCTCAGCCGGCCTCATCACGTCGTGCCAGGTCTCTCCCTGGGAGAGAGACACATACCACTCTGTCAGATATGCCGTCAAATTGGTCCCCCGGATTTGCTGGAGATGCTCGGCCGAGTAGAGGAGATTGTGTCCGGGGGCACCGGGGGCTTCAGCCATGGCATTTTCTGCTCAAATAAGATGCAGCCTGAATCCAGGAGTCTGGATATCAGGGATGGACTCAGAGTCCCTCCAAAATAGCAGCGGTCTATGTATGTGTGTCTGTGTGTGTGTGTGTGTGTGTGTGTGTGTGGTGCTTATGAGGCTGTATGTGTGTGTCTGCATCTCTCTCTCTCTCTCTCTCTCTCTCTCTCTCTCTCTCTCTCTCTCTCTCTCTCTCTCTCTCTCTCTCTCTCTCATCTGTAATGGCGTGAGATTTGGAGGGCCCTGCTAGGACCCAATTTGGGGCCTAAATGGAAAGATTCCCTGAAATGAGACCCAATTACACCACACTCCAAACCCAATCACAGTCCTCTCAGTGCACTTAATGTAGCCAACATCTCTCTCTCGCTCTCTCTCTCATTCTCTCTATCTATCTATCTCTCTCACTGTAGAGTACAGGGAGAGGCAGCCTAACGGATATGGGTCTTATTAAGGCCCCCGCGTGCGAGGGATCCGATGTGCAGATGAACCCCCTCACCCCCACCCCCTCTACACACACACACACACACACACACACACACACACACCCTGTTCTGTACCTCACCTGCCTAATGGGGACACACCAGCCAGTCATTTTGGGGGAGAAAATAGGTGCCAGAGGTACTCTAATGTATTGAGAGGCAGAGGAAAGAGAGAGAGAGAGACCGATTGAAAAAGAGAGCGAGAGAGATAGCATGCAGGAAAGAGAGGGGAAGAGAGAAAGAGAGTCATGTGCACTGCCGTGTATCTCTGTGCAGTACAGCAGACTCCTTATTAGGTTTGAAGCGCGGGTAGCTGCTCCTTATTCAGCATAATAGTTTGGTTATTATATAAGGAAGTCTGAAAATACTCCCCAAATTTGGGACCATGAGTGGCACATGCTGGACTTGTTCTCCCTATATACTTGTCATCGTTCTTTAGTCATTCATTTTCCTGTAGTACGGGCTGTATCATATTTTGGTGTGCTTTGCTTCAGTTGCTACTGCTGCTACAACCCCCCCCCCCCTCCCTGTTCCAAGAGAAAATTGAATCCCCCTTCTAATGGTCTTACCATCCCTGTTTTGCAGCCCCACTGCCTGTCAGAGAAGTTCAAAGTGAAGAGGGATGGCGATTGCGCACGCATGTTGATTTATTTGCTAGCCCCCCGAAAGGAGGAGAGAATTATTGAATTTTGCCTTTGAAGTGCTTCAATTCCACAGAACATAATGTGCTCTGCATCCCTCGGCGGTGCTAATGAAATCCATGGCTATATGGTTGGCCTAGGGAAGTGTGTGTGTGTGTGTGGGTGGGTGGGGGGGGGGGGAGCAGATATGATGAATGCTTGTGTTTATCTGATTGCCGCAATGATTGTGCGCACTCAGTGGGCCGTTTGCTGCTCACACAGCTTATGATGGACTGTGTGAGGAACAAATGACCAAAGGATCACTCCCAATGTGTGTGTGTGTGTGTGTGTGTGTGTGTGCATTTGTGATATCCTGTTGAGTGATATCTGTGAGTGTTTGTACTGTACACCGGACGAGCCATTATTTGACCTTTGGAAGCATTAGTGTGTGTGTGTGTATGAGTCTGTCGAGGTGATTTAGAGTGTGTGTGAGAGTTGTCTTTGATGGGCATTTGTGTTTAAGTGCTGTGAGATCGGAGTATTGGCCTGTGACATCAATGACAAGCCTCAGCTCCTAGTCCTGTCCTGTGCAACTCTGACCCGATCCAATAAATCCGTCCCATCTGGTTCCATTGAGCTGGAATGTCCATCTACCTTATGACTGCTTCTCACTTTAGAAGCGTTTGGAATTCAGCGGTTGTCCGGCACCAGATGAAGCTTGAACTCCTGCATCATTACAGATAGTTATGACTGTGACCTTGAACTCATGCATCATTACAGATAGTTATGTCTGTGACCTTGAAGTGTCCTTGAACTGACCTGAGCTCCTCCTCACTCTCTGTTCTCATGTTTGGTGTGTGTGTGTGTTTTATTCCCCCCCTTCAGATTCGCTCAGACAAGGACAAGTCCAATCAGATCCGCTACAGCATCACGGGTGCCGGCGCTGACCAGCCACCCAATGAGGTGTTCCAGATCCAGCCCGTGACAGGAAAGATGTCCGTCACAAGGCCTCTGGACAGAGAGGAGCGTTCTTTCTACCATGTAAGGAACACATCCATCCAATACGCACACACACACACACACACAAGAGCTCTGAAATACTCAATCTCTTCATGCAGGTAGATTAGTCATACACAGATCTTGTTATTTTTCATCCCTTTATTGAATTAAACTTACTCTCATAAAAAAATTTCAGTCTCACACTGATTCTTCGACGTAGGGGTTGTGGTTGTACCCTACTTATTATCCATTCTGAAGCTTTTAACTTGTTAAATTGATCAGCGCCTCGTCATGGGATGATAAAAACGTCTAGCGGGACGCCCTCGACAAAGCCCGTCTCCTGCTGTCAATTAGGCACGTTAGCGTAGTGCGCGTCGTGTTCGACTGAGCCGGGGAGGTGTGTGCACATTTGTCGGAGGCTGTCTCCACTAATGAAAGACCCATTTAGTCCTGTTGTGTCGGCCTGTTTTGATGCTTCCATGCTGTTTTCTTCTTTTCTTTTCATTTAATTTTTTCGGGGGCTTTTTTATTTGATGTCAGGAGGAAGAAGGCAGACGACTAAATCTAATCAAAAAACGTCTTCATAACACCTCAAAAAGCCATTCAGAATATAGCAGCATTGGTCTCTGACAGGAAGTGAATGAGATTTGAACAATGATATCACCTGTGCTAATTAATGAATCAGGAAGATGTGTAAACACACACACACAAGAAAAAAAAGCAATACAAGACATAGGTATGGGGTCCAAATCACTAGATAAGTTATCTCAGTATATTGCTAACCAGCTAACAGGAAATGAATAAGTAAACATAATTGGCAAGTGAAAACATGAATAACCATAAAAACAAATGAAGTTACCCTGAATGAGTCCTGTGGCTTCACTTTCAGCCGTTAAATTGGTGTAGCTTTGAAGGAGCTTTTCTGTGCATTGACCATCCTTGCTCTGTTTTGTATCGTAACTAACCCTTCCATGGCAGTTAGCAACACATTTACACTTCCGACACATTCTTCCACACTTCTTTTCTATCTCTCTGTCCCTGTCCTTTTGTCTCTTTTCTCTCTGTATTTCTTCTTCTCCTTGGCTCTTCCTGTGTCAGCGGTTCTCCAGTTGGTTGCTCTCTTCTCTGAGGTATTGATTGTAAAACAGCCATAGTTAAGAGACAGACCACAGCCACTTAACATCACCACTGACCTAGCACTCCCAGCAGCTGCTCTCACACCTTCAGTAATGAGCAAAGGAAACACACACGCACACGCACACACACACACACACACACACACACACACACACACACACACACACACACAGAGGAATAGTCACAGGGAGTATAAGCACACAAACACACAGTAGGCTATGTTTTCTCTATGCTTTGTGAAGTTTTTGCTGCATTGCCGAGTACTTACGGAAATATGAAATGCCCTAGCATATTAGAATGTAATACTAAGTGCTAGGTGTCTGCTGTCTTCTCATTCGCGTCCATGGGTTGCCTCTCTTTTGGCTGGTGTGATATGTGTGAGGACTGCCACACTTCTCCCAAGGTGTTTAAGCTTTAAATGATTCATAAAAGCACCACACAGTGGAAACCATAGTTTCATATGGTAATGAGTTCTGCATTCTGCATTCTTTTGTAGGAAACCAGAAACGCTTTCCCTCTGTGACTTCACTAGATGAACGATTTTGAACACTGCGAAAGCAATTGAACCAGCCATTTATCAGTTGAATTGATCCTGAATAGCAGTAGTAATTCAAACCGTGGTCTTTCCTTGAGGTTATCTCCACATAACGACAGAAGCAGACAGAGAGTATTGACTAAGCAGTGCATTTTTTTGCAAGCCCTCTCTAGTAGAAAGCAAGTGAAATGAGAGGAACGATTAGCCAGTTTGCTAACTGTAGCTGGAGTAAGTTTATGAATGCTAGTATGTTATCCTGTGGCACGTTTAGCATGTAATGTGGTTTCAAGTGCATTTTATGATTATGGGTCCTTTGAGACGTGCCAGGGCTGACCTCACACTGTGTGTCCTAATGGCTGCGCTCATTACTCCTCTCTCTCTCTCTCTCTCTCTCTCTCTCACACACACACACACACACACACACATACACACACAGACACACACTGTTGAATAAAGTAACAATAGAGTGAACCTCGAGCAAATAGCATACAATGTTTTCAATTCCGTGCTATCTCTTTATGTCATAATCAGACAACACACTGCAAAAAATGACTACTTAACTTGTGTGATTCTCTTTAATTTAAAATATTATATCAATTGTGAGATTTATTTACTTATTGAGGCAGACTAGACAGTTATAGGAGACTATTTTGCTTGTTTCAGTATTATCTATCTTGTGCGAACTTACTTAGATAATACAACTTGTTATAAGTGGATTCGGTCTTATAACAAGCTTCATTGTTGAGAGACAAGTATTCTGGCATGATGCCTGATAGATGGAGAAGATGATCTGACTTGTTTCAAATAATTTTATCGAATTACAAAAGCCTATAAGTATCTGCCATTGGGGCAGGACTGTGGCACATGCTCACACCAAGTTTTTTTGGTTAGCCACAATTTTAAGTGGTTATATATGGTCAAAGAGTTATGTTCATAGATGAAATTCCAGCGCTAGAGCCCTTGACTACAAGACTTGATGTTGAAACTTGGATTGTAAATCCAAGAAGTGTGACATCTGACACAGAATACCTGGCTTGAAAATATATTTCACACTCTCCAGTCTTATAATTAGATGTAAATTGCTGTGGTGCACTAAGGTAAATTGATTGTCTCCTTAATCTGAAACTAAGCAGAAAACTGTCTGTTAAGAGATTGGATGGGAGACTTGAGCTTTAGAGCTTGAGCTTTAGAAATATTTTACTAGAAACAGGATTTTTCTCTTTTTCTGGGCCCTTTGCATAGCATTGTGAGAATTTGTAAAATATTTTTGCATAACTATGTAACTGATTTCTGCACACATGTATGAAAAGGCATTGTCTTTCACAAAAGCAGGGACAGCAAGGCCCAGGCCTGTTTTTCAAAGTACAAACTGGAAAGAGGGCTTCTTGGAGACCATGAGAATACAGACATATCTTACCAAGTCAGCCAAATACTGTAGACCAATATTGTATAAATGGCCTTGTTAGTCTGGAAGAGGAGCAGAGAGAGCACAGATGACCATTGTGTCAAAAGATAAACACCTGCCAAGGATGAAGTCAGATGGACAAAAGGGTTAACCGTGGGCAAAGAGCCCCATCTTATGACAAAACGTTGCAAGGGGCTTACATTTCATAAATAATCAATATTGGTGAAATGCTGGTTATCTGATAAGGTTAAGACATTTTATTTGTCACATGAAAATCTGGAACATGAAACAAAACCTGGTTACACACTAAACAATTGGAGCAGAATTTGGGAATTAGGGAGCAGAACGAATGGGAAAAAGAATTGGGGAAGAGACGCAAAGAACAATAAGGGAAGAAATGGAAACAATGAAATAGCAAGAAACTGGGAAAAAACAAGAGAAGCTACCAGAGCTCATTTGCCTAGACACTCTACTTTCCCCAGTAACATTTTTTGTGTTACTGAAATAAAGCATTATTTCCTGGCCTGGACTTCGACTGCTCTGAAGAACTTAGCAATCAAGAAAAAGTCACAACAATAGGTCTCAAGGAGCCATATGAAATGGGCCTCAGCCACCCCTATTTGGTGAAGCTTTGGATAAAAGCATCTGCTAAATGCTTAAATGTAATACATGTAAAAACACAGGATCCCATAAAATTTGGTGAGCTCATAGCTTGTAAGCTATTTTGGGCCCCAAATATATCTCCACAAAGTGAGGCAAACACTGAACTTATAATAGTGCACTCAATACTCAATACTCTGAACTTATAATAGTGCACTCAATACTCAATACTCTGAACTTATAATAGTGCACTCAATACTCAATACTCTGTATAGTCTTATGACTCTACCAAAGTTACAACAGAAAAGTAGAGGCACTACGATAATACTATATGCAGCCTTTGTTCGGTTTTAAGGTTGCCTCTCAGAGAGAGGATTAGAGAAAAACACATTCAACAAGAACACAAATATTAACCACAGTCAACTAGAATATTTAGTTCAAACATTGTCCTTGGTTCACAGAGATATAATCTTTTACTACCATTGTTTGTGTTGAATAGAGTGAGAGAGAGCTACAAGCCTTCACACACACACACACTCATAAACCCTCTCTCTCTCTCTCTCTCTCTCTCTCTCTCTCTCTCTCATTCTTTCACCCCAGTCTCCCTGTGCTCATCACGCTTGAGGCTCTCCTGCTCTGGTGCTTTAACACTCAACTAGGCCTCAGCTGCCTGCCCACTGCTGGGCTGCTGGCTCCAGATCAGAAAGCAGCACAGGAGAGACTCTCCACCTACAGTACTGAGAACTGGTCTAGGCACAGTTACTTTTACAACAACAAAAACAAAAACAACAATAACAAACAAACAAACAGCTGTCTTCTGCGTTGGACAGGACAGATGAATCGAGAACTTTCTTTTTTTATATTCTTTTTTATTTCTTTTTTTTATATTCTTTTTTGTGAGCAGTCTCTTGAGCTGCCTGTTAAAGCCCCTGCTGGAGGTAAAGGAATGGATTTGCTTGAGAGAGAGAAAGAGAGAGAGTGAGAGTCGAAGTTTGAAGTTTCATACGATTGCAGCTTCCGTGTGCCAAGAAGAACAGTCTACAACAGTCTGGGTATTTCCTGTGCCATGAGATCGAGTGCTAACATGCTCGCTCAGTGCAGAGTTGCATTATGGATCTTTTCCTCTACAATCTCATGCCTTTTCCTCTCAGCTGACCTGTTCAGCCTCCTATGAATAAAAACTGAAGGGAGAACAGATACAATATTATGAGGCAGTCTAGACTGAAGAGTTGGGGGTGTATTTATTTATGTATTTACTTTATTTTATTTTTTATTTATTGGCAGGAATTATCGTCAAAGCTTTAAACACCAAGAACAGGATTATTATCTAGAAGGGGAAGATAGAGAGAACAATGCGAGCATGCAAGCCTTACTCTATCAGCTGTTTATTCGCCGTTCAGCATTTCCATGCATTTTGATATTGGAGTGGATTTCACATCCCCAGTCGGAGAACTTGTAGGTACTTCTTCATCCACCTCTGTTTTGAGTGGAAAACAAAGAACAATCACACAAAGGTGATGGGGAAAAAAAGCCTTACATTCAAAGTGGAGTGTCCAATCACTGACAGAAACACACACACTCACACTCTCACACAGACACACACACACAAACAGACAGACAAACACACACACACACACACAAAGCTGCTGTTGTTTATCTCCATGCACAGCCCTACACCAGTGGCAGAGGAGCCTGTCTGCAGCACTTTTGTGTTGTGTGCACTTTTGTGTTGCTCTCCTGTTATTGATTTATTCATTTTTTATATTTTTATAAAAAATACACACACAAACCCTACCCATTACTTCCCCCACTCCTGTCCTGGCCGTTTTCTGAAGATAATAACTTTAATTCCGGCGGTGAATTACATTTCCGCTTCTTTTTTAAATGCGGCGGTAATCTTTGACTTGTAATGTTATTGAATTACCCAGATCCTAGTGATGAGGGCGATAACTTCCTCAGCACCCAGTCAAGAGCACCCGGGCCGTCGCCCGGCGTAGATATTGGGTGCACCGGCGGATCAGACAATGTGCAGGGAAAAAGTAAAGTCAAATTAACCTCAGCAAGACCCTGCTGCTGCAATTTTCATGGCAGAGGAGGACGGGTGGTGGGGTGGAGAGGATATCTATCGGTGTGTATGTGTGTGTGTGTGTGTGTCTAGGGTAGGAGAGAGACTAGGTGTGATCGTGTGTAAGGTAAAGGAGAGATTGTGTGTGCGTGTGTGTGTGTGTCTGTGTCTGTCTGTAAGGTAGAGAGACACAGAGAGAGAGACTATGTGTATGTGTGTGTGTGTGTGTGTGTGTGTGTGTGTGTGTGTGTTAAGTGAGAGAAAGAGTGTGTGAAAGAGAGTGAGAGAGAGAGTGTGTGTGTGTGAGTGAGTGCATGTGTGTGGGTTTACTGAAGGCATGGGGGCTCTGTGCCAAGGAAAGGGTAAGGTATCTGTGATAGTCTCTTTTCTGTTTCTGCCACAGAGGCCACAGCTCTGACAAGCGCTTAAGCTTTTTCTTCTCCCTTCCTTTCTCGTTTCCTCTCTCTACCTTTCTCCTCTTCACTCCGTTCCTGTCTCTCAGGGGTCTATGAGACAACCTGTCTTCCTCACAAGTCCTCTGTTTGCTCCAGGGTGAACATATAGGATTATATATAAGTGAGGCCACTGCAGTCAGGGAGCACTGGGTGGTGTTACTTTTAAACTCTTCCACCCACAGCTAGTCTAGACTGCATTGTAAAGGCACAACTTGCTGATATGTTGAAGGTGTAACCTTAGTGAGACCGGCCCACTGACAAGGCCGGCTCTGAAATCCAGCTACCTGACAAGAGCTTCATATCTTTTTTTTTCTGTCAACTTAGTACTGGCTGTAACTTCAACTTTTGCTATCATGAGGACTTGTCTGAAAATGTTAAACTGAAAATAACCCTCCTTCTTCTTAATGTTCCTACATTCTTTTTTGCTTATGGTGTTCAGGGTTCGTTTGGTGTGGGGTCAAGGAGTGTCCTGAGGTGGGACCTAGAGGGACTTCTAGGGGTTCAGTGGGAGTTCTTGCACAGTGCAGGAAAAGGGAAGGAAAAGAGTCAGTAGTGGGCTAGATAAGGGCTGGCTTTACTGTGATTCATGGAGGAAAACAGGGTGGAAATGGTCAGGGGTTGATGTTATGTTGAGGGTGGAAATGGTCAAGGGTTAATGTTATGTTGAGTGGAGAAAAACCCTGGAGGTTTTCGAGGCACCCAGGGTCAGTGTTAGTGGACTGTGAAGACAGCTTATGTATCCGTTTATGTATATAGACACTCTAGGAGTCTGGAAGTCTAGTGGAGACCTCTCTCTCTCTCTCTCACTCTCTCTCTCTCTCTCTCTCACACACACACACACACACACACACACACACACAGTGTCTCTTCCACACCCAAAAGATCCTCTTTCATTCACCATGTACTCTGGGGACTCAGGGACCCCAGTGAACAAGCCCCTTTGTTCTCAGTGAAGTGATGGATTGGCTTCCAACATCTGATCTTGCGTGTTGCAGTTATCTCAAATTGGCCTTCTCAAAAACATTCTGATTAATATAGTATTCTCCATAGGCAACAGGCATCATGCTTCAGATGAATAAATCATTTGGTATTGATTCAACCCTCATACCTGCGCTGGTTCAGAAATCTTTGCGGTTGCTGTGATCAGAGCTATCTATTTCCATCTGTGATGCCATTGTTCGAGGCGAAGACAGAGGTAGTGTTATTTATAGAGAGATGTCGGAGTCGTTTGTGTGTTCATGTACATTTTCCGCGCTTTACTCAAACATTTTGTTTTCATTTATTGTGTTGTGGGAGCAAAGACTTCTTGCTGAAGTATTTCCTTCAGAAGTATCGATTTCAACACTAATGTGATGCCAAAACTTTGTAGTGGAATCCAAGACTCATAACAGCGACTGGTTGTAATGCAACAGCTGAGTGTCTCAGTATGGTTGTCTTTGTGTGTGTGTGTGTATGTGTGCATGTGTGTGTGTGTGTGTGTGTGTGAGAGAGAGAGAGAGAGCAAGGTCAGAGAAATCTTAAGATGCTTTAAATTCCTGGCAATCCTTTCAGTTTACTGGTTTTGTGTCCCATACATTTCAGGGCTTGGAACTCCACCTACTGTAAGATTAAAATGTGATATGATTATTAGTGCTGCATAAAAGACATATCATATTCCTGACAAAAAGGTCATTAATTGCATGTTTTACAAGGCAGCCATTAAAGAAGTGAGGTATTATGGGATGTTTTATGTGGTGATGTGGGTTTCGTTTTATTATTGTGGTGATTTTTTATTTAATATGGGCTTTTTATTCCATTAGAGTTGCCTCAAGTAGAGTTAGAGCTCCAAAGCTCTGTGTGTGTGTGTGTGTGTGTGTGTGTGTGTGTGTGTGTGTGTGTGTGTGTGTTGACCTCAACGTTTTCATGTTTCATCCAGTACACATCATGATATACTTGCTGTTTGGTCTGCACATTGTATTTGTGTGTGAGTTTATGTTGTGTGTGTGTGTGTGAGTGTACATGCAGACGGTCCCCACAGATGGAGAGGCCCCTTGTTTATTAGAAAGCAGATTCAGACAGGCTTATGGACAGCCTAGAGAGAGTGCATATAGGCTGAGCCTTTTGCCAGCCAAAGCTGTGTGTGTGTGTGTGTGTGTGTGTGTGTGTGTATGCACGCGCGCGTACATACATGTGTGTGTGGCTTCACTGCAAACAAGTCTCTTTTCAGTTTTCTGCCCTCATAGTGTACATATTGGGTGCATATGTTTGTACTGAGGTGTCCAATCCAAGGATTATTATCCCAAGATTATTGTCCCATCACATGGACCATATGTTTATTTGCCTGTCGGTGATGTTTCCTGTACATGTAATCTGTATGAGACTTGACATATAACCCTAATCTCTCTCTCTCTCTCTCTCTCTCTCTTTTTTTTTCTCTCGCTCTCTCTCTCCAGCTGAGAGCCCATGCTGTGGATATGAATGGCATCCAGGTGGAGACTCCTATCGACCTCTACATCAACGTCATCGATATGAACGACAATCGGCCCGAGTTCCAGAACCAGGTCTACAACGGCTCGGTACCAGAGAACGCCAGGCCAGGTAACAACAGCACGAGAGAGAGAAAGAAAGAGATTGAGAGGAAGAGAGAGAGTGCTTTGACAATGCAACATTTTCCATGCTAATAAAGCATATTTGAATTGAACTCAGAAAATAGAGTGAAAGTCAAATGGAGGGTGTGAGAGAGACACAGAGAGACACAGCAGCTCAACCAACAACCAACATGAGAGTTTACAGGAAGAGGGTGGGTGACAGAAAGAGTGACAGAGGAAAAAAAAGACAAAAAAGGACAAGAAATGAGATAAAACAGGGAGGAGAGAGAATGAGCAAAGGACACAGATGTTAACGATGTGACGAGGTGATGAAGCACTCAGGCGTGCCGTGGGGAGGGCAGAACGGAGGTGATCAGTTGCGAGATTAGAGGCTTTATCAGGAGCAGCTGAGAGAGAGAGAGACTGAGAGCGTCCCGGGCGTCTCCCACTCCCTCATTAAGCGCAGCTACTCAAATAGAAGCATGTTTGCTAGCTCCTAATTAGCACTTCAGCACTGGGCCAATGGAAACTACAGAGAGCTTTAAAGGCACTCTAAATGGTGTGATCAACCATCAGCAGAAACAAGTGTATGGGAATGAAGGGACCAAAATGTACGTGGGAGAAGGGGAAGGAGAGAGACAAAGGAAAAAGGGGGTATATGTGTGTGCTTTATGTACAGTATATATGAAGAAGGGCAGTTTGGTTTGCCCCTCGTGTAATTGGGATTGTATAGAGACCCATGCACAGGTCTTACAGACACAGGGTTGTATTGTCTACAGATACCACTCCCCCCACACATATGCAAGAGGACACGCACATGCACACACATACACACACACACACACACACACACACACACATACATACACATACACACACACACACACACACACACACACATACACTGGCAGCTCTTTTCTCCAAACCTAGTGCTGTGTTTCAACCCCTGGAGCAGTGCAGGCCCCATGCCCACAGCAGGTAGCGGGGGAAAGACCCAAGAATGAAGGATCCTGGGAAACTAGAGAAGAGGTCTTTGCCTCCCGGTGGGGGGTGGGGGGATTCAGATTACCCCCCCCCCCCCTAGATAGATAGATAGATAGATAGATTGATAGATAGATAGATTTATTTTTTATCTATGATTAAATACCCGATGAGAAAACATGAATCCCAAATTTCCATGAAAACTACATAAGTGAGGTTTAAAGGTATACCAAACAATACTGTGATTTTTCTGGAGATACCCCCTACAGTCAGTGTTTTTTGTGTGTTTGTTTGTTTGTTTTAAATCCACTTGACTTCGCCTCACCAATCCATTTGAATTTATTGCAAACCAAAGAAGATCCTTTTTTCTTTGTTGCGTTGACTGACAAACGATAATAAATGTGGTTTGGTTTGGTTTTCTCCACTGTGTCATCTACACTAGAGGCCGCTGAGAGAGCCTTCCTTCACCCCTGTAATGAACCATTTAATCTTAAAAGTGACTACAAAGCTGCTAAATTAACCTTAATTCCTTTTGCGGGGTTGTCTTTAAGAACTAATTTCTTCATATGAATGGTGGGTGAATGAGGACTTTTGTACACTGTGTGTTTACATGAGAGGCCCAGTGTCAGAATTCTAAGTTTTATGGTAATAGCTGCCTGCTTAATTATTTTGACTCTACGCTTGCAGGCAAAAGAGACTATCTCTGCATGCTGTTACTCATGAGAATGAGCATAGAGGAACTTTTAATTCCCATTTTCCCAGTGAAATGTGAGATGCATTGCGATATTTTTTTAGAGTTAAATGTGAGAGAGAGATAACAAGAAGAAAACCTTTCCTCCCAGCCATCTGTTGGCAGACAACATGATGATAAGCTGAAGCAACCCAAAAGTGAGCTTCTTCTTGGCCTCGCTGTTAATGGACTGCATTAGACAATAAATGCTCATTAGTTTAAACTAACCAAGAAACTCTGCAAATGTTATATGAGATTGCACTTCTTCACAGTCCCATTTTGGTCTTTTTCTCTTTCTTTCTCTCTCTCTTTCTTACTCCATTTTTTTTGCCAGTCTTCTTTGCCTCACCTCATCGCTTTGATTCCCTTCTAAACCTCCTGTGTATGAGTGCGTGCCTGTGTCTGTGTGTGTGTGTGTGTGTGTGCGTGCTTTTGTGTATGTTAAGAAGTGTGTGTTCTGTGGACATCTTGGGGAAGTAAAGTTATTTTGTGAGCTTGTTGTTTTGGTACAGGGAGATTGTAGGGGGATAATAATCTCTGTCAAGGCACAGACTGTTGCATCATGTCTGATGAAATATGAAATATGTCCTCATGGCACTAAGAAGTGCTGTGGATAGGAAATGTGTGTGTGTGTGTGTGTGTGTGTGTATTATATTACATGTGTATTTTCACCCTTTACCCTGTCCTTTTTGTTCTCTGTTCACTAATGATCCCATTCCATACGCCTCTAAGATAATTGGGTTTAAACTTTTTTTTAAGTGCAAACTCAACAAGTTTTTTTTTTATTATCATTCTCTTTTTCTCCACTTCCTCTTTGCTCCTAAGTTGCCATTTTTGTTTCCTCTCCAAAGTTATTCCAAGTCACACTCTCTTTTTTTTCCTCTGCTATTTATCATCCTCAAGACTATAAAAAGAATGGAAAAGAAAAGAACCACCGTCAGTGAACACATTCTCTTGCTTTTTTTTGTTTTTTTTTGCATTTTAGAATTCCATTCAGCTCCCCAACTTGTCGTCCCTCTGTCATGACGACAGTGTTTACACAGGGTCCAGGATAGGTGTAAAAAGGGCCTTAAAGAATTACTCTGTGCTGTCATTGTCGCCGTGGTTGTCTTAAGGCATGTGTGCGGAAGCCTTTATGGAAAGAGCAGGGAAGCGACAAAGGAAGACAGCACCAGGAAAGGGAGGTGTGTGTGTGTGTGTGTGGAGGGGAGTGCTGAAAGAGAACAGAGACAGAGGCTGAGAACTTTCTGTGAGTGTTTGTGGTGGTGGGGGGTGGGGGTGTAAGTGATGGAGGGGGGATCCGTCCTTGTGCACGTCTAAGGCATTTCAGCTAAAGTCTCTGTTGAAGATCACAGTGACCCCTGGTGGATGGGACAGCCACTGCAACACCTTCTCGGTTCACTCATGCCTCATCAAACTACTCCTTTTTGCTCAGTGTTGTGCAGAATATTGAAAATCCTCTGGCTTGAGCAAGTATCATTTCAGATCTTCCCCAAAGGCAGTCAGTCGAAACCTGAGCTGAATCTGAACCTATTTTATTTCTCTGCATTAAAAAAAAACAAAAAAACATGGATTTTAGGGTTTTTTCAAAGGCTGGTATGGTCTCAGAAGGGGAGGTGGTGAGTGTGGGGGTGTCTGTAGGTATGAGTGGAGTGAGTGGGCACTGAGAATTAAATGTAGCGTGCTGGAAGTGAGGTATAATTTTATAGCCGTTGGCTTTTATGAGCTGCAATGACGGGAAAGACGAGGACTGATGAGCCGTGAGTTCTCTCCGGTGCAGTTGGTTACTCCTCACCACACTTTAACCTGGGCTGCTCTCTCGGGACACACACACACAATTGATTGGAATGGCTAATACTGATTAAAACAACAGAGCATCCAAATAACCACAACAAGCCTATTATGTTTGAGTTGAGATTGTGTGTGTGTGTGTGTGTGTGTGTGTGTGTGTGTGTGTGTGTGTGTGTGTGTGTTTGCAAGTTCAAACTCATAATCACATTTGTAATGGATTCGCTCACATACAGAATTCAAACACTGTATCTATACATAAACATGCACATTTAAAACACATTTAAAAAGCATACTTGTAACATTGGGGGACACACACTAATATATATCTAGCCGGATTAGAGTTAGGACCGGATTACCGCACAGTCTCTCAAGTCATTCACTGATGGTGGAGATAAATGCTCAACTTAATCCAACTGAAGTACCCAAAGCACAACTGATTACATTTAATACGCAGATATGTATACACACACTTAGTGTAGACATACATACATCCACACACACACACACACACACACACACACACACACACACACACACACACACACACACACACACACACACACACACATTGACCATCATTGTTTCTCGAGCTGCGTGCCGAGCTCCTGGTAGTAGAGTTTGGGATTGTGGCCTTGACTGTTTCCTTCCAGTGAGGGAGCCATGACTAGCGCTTGTGGCATGGCGGAAAAAGAAAAGTGTGAGAAAAAGAGAGAGAGAGAGAGAGAGAGAGAGAGAGAAAGAAAGAGAGAGAGAGAGAGAAGCCGTTTGAATTTTGAGCCCCAGTGGTTTCAATGGAAAGCCAATTACAGAGCTGAATTAGTTTCCAAATTAAAGAGT
>JAIFZK010000005.1:22117500-22127500 GCA_027481765.1 Tenualosa thibaudeaui
CACACACACAAAAACACACACACACACACACTCCACATACACACACATGCACTCTGTACACACATACAGACAGATTTGCGGCAGATACACACTCACACACACACACACACATTCTCACACATTGAAAAAAGTGTCAGCAGGGGAAAAATGGAAAAGTTTCCTCCACCCTCCCGTGTGTGTGTGTGTTTTGTGTGTGTGTGAGTGTGTCTGTGTGTTTTTGTGTGTGTGTGTGTCTGTGTGTTTGTGTGTGTGTGTGTGTGTGTGTGGGGGGGGTTCTAAGTAATGCTTGTTTGCCCCCTGATGATATTATCAATAGAGCTTCTTTTGAAAGTGCCATAGTCCGCATTAAAGTGAGCGATGGCACCAGAGGCTAGAGGAGCCTGCTGCTCACACAGTTAAGGAGATAATAAATGGACCTTTTCGCTCACGCTCAGCATACGCTCATGCACACACACACACACACACACACACACACACCATCTCGTGGTGTGTATGGTTCCAAGACTGGAGTTCAGAAAGCATACTAGTATACTAATGTCTGTGTTTGAGAGGTGGTGGTGTGTGTTGGAGCCATGTCCTAAATGCATTCCTCCTGACACTGCTGAGAATGTTGCATGTATTGCTCACATCTTTCTCATCTTTCTCAAGTGGAAAAGAAAAATTCTCAAACTCTTCTCCTCTTCTCTTCCTCCCTTCTCTCCTCATTTCTCTCTTCTCATCTCTCTCTCCTACACTTCTTCTGTTTCCTCTCCTCTATTCTCTTCCTCTTTTCTCCTCTTCTCTCAACAGAAGGTGCCTCAGTACACACTCATAGTCCAGGCTACAGACATGGAGGGCGCCCAGAGTTACGGACTGTCCAACACGGCCACAGCCATCATTACCGTTATTGACATCAACGACAACGCACCAGAACTGACAGATAGCACGGTAAGGGCTTATGTGTTTGAATACCTCTGTGTGTGTGTGTATATAAGTTTCAGTGTGAATGTGTGATAGTGTGCAAGTGAGTGTGTGTGTATGTGTGTGTGTGCATGTTTGTGTGTGTATGAGTTGGATGTGGGTGTGTGATAATTAGAAATTGTGTGCCTGTGTGTGTGTGTGCGTGTGTGTGTACGTGTGTGTGTGTGTGGTTGTGCCATAGCCTGGCTGAAGTAAGTCACGGAACAAAGTCTTCTCTCGGGGTTTGAGAGTGTGAGAGTCGCCACTTGAGGGCGAAAAAGCTGTTTGTGCGTGTGCATGTCACATCAAGAGGGGCCGTCTGAGCCCACAGGTGAGAAAAAGCAAGAAGAGGGAGAGCGTAACGAAGGAGGGAAGCAGGGAGGAAAGTAGCCAAGGATAGAGGGATGGAGAGATAGAGGGAAAGAGAGGAAAGGAGGACGAGATAACTTTCCATGCCTAATCCCTCTCTAACAACTCGGCTTCCTCCTCCGAGCCCATCCGCTTCCCCCCATTCCCCCCATCCTCCCCTCCCCACTCTCCACTCCCCCTCTCCCTGCACGCAGTTCAAAAGCACCACAGAGGCTTATGAATGACTCACCAGCACATTTACCATGGGCTGCAGTGAGTCAGGTCAGGATGGCCGCGAAGTTTACAGGGGGGGTTTTTTGTTTGTGTGTGTGTGTGTGTGTGTGTGTGTGTGTGTGTGTGTGTGTGTGTGTGTGTGTGTGTGTGTGTGTGTGTGTGTGTGTGTGTGTGTGTGTGTGTGTGTGTGTGTGTGTGTTTTTGTGTGTGTGTGTGTGTGTGTGTGTGTGTTTGTGTGTGTGTCTGTGTGTGTGTGTGTATATGTGTGTGTGTATATGTGTGTGTGTATATGTGTGTGTGTGTGTGTGTGAGAGAGAGAGTGAGAGTAAGACAAGGAGAGAGAATGAAGTACACAATGTCCCTGTTAGGCCTGTGACATTAGTAGAGAAGGGCATATGAGAACATCTTCTCATTATAGAAAATATAAAGATACACGCACACACACACACACACATACACACACACACGCATACGCTTTTCATCTTTCTTCCATCACACACATACACACACAAACACAGACGCAATGTTCCAGCACCACTAGAACTGTTGCTAAGTTGCTAGTTGCTAAGGAGACGAGTAATAATGGCAAACATAAGTCTTAGCATACATGTGTGGAGAAGTTTTATTCAAGGTACACACACACTCACACACACACACACACACACACACACACACACACACACACACACACACACATACACATAAACACACAGCATGGTCAGAATCTTATCAGTAATGCCTATGCGTGTGTGTCTTTGTGTGTGTGCGTGTGTGCATGTGTGCGCACGTGTGTTTGTGTGCCAGCAGTGAGCTGTGTGTGGTAATGGCCACATGGTGATGATTATGATAATGATGATGACTATGTGATGTAAGGTCAGACTACAGCAAGAAACACAAGTCTGGTGGGGTTTTTCCAGTCTTAATGAACAAAAGTGAGAAATGGTGAATGATGAAATGTAACTATTCTGCTTGTGTGATGCTGAGGGAGGAGGGAGTGCAGAGAGGTTTCCATCTTCTCTTCTTGTCTCTCTCTCTCTATATCTCTTTTTCACTCTCTCTCTCTTTCATCCTCTCTCTCTTTTTCACTCTCTCTCTCTCTGTCTCTCTCTCTCTCTCTCTCTCTTTCACTCTCTCTTTCTCTCATTTCTCATCACCCACTAGTATCATTTCCTCCTCAAACGCTCAGCTAGAGGATCAAATGCAGTGTGTGTGTGTGTGGAGTAAGTGTGAGTCAATTTGTGTGCGTGTGTGTTTATTAAAGATTGAGTGTGTGCATTGCTGCCACAAACTTTTTATTTCAATGGGTCTATTATGTATCAATTTGTAAGTCTGTGAATGTCAATGTGTTTTCCATGTCAGTGTGTATGTTTGAGTTTATATCTGTGTGTCTCTGTCTGTGTGTGTGTGTGTCTGCATTTATTTGTGTACTTGTGTGTGTGTGTGTGTGTGTGTGTGTGCTTGTGTGCTTGTGTGAGGGTATCTTTCCCACCCACCCCCCTCTTTGCCCTCCAGGCCTCTGACACTAGCGGCTGGTGGCAGAGTAAATGATACCCATTCTCATGGTAGTGCTGTGAGGTTGGGGGTGGAGAGTGAACAGAGAGTGAGTGGTTCAGGGGGGCATTGAAAGTGGGATGAGATGAGTGTGTGTGTGTGTGTGTGTGTGTGTGTGTGTGTGTGTGTGTGTGTGTGTGTGTGTGTGTGTGTGTGGCGGGGATGCACCAGAAGAGGTATTCCTGGTGATAGGCCCGGAATGAGAAAGTCGGAAGGGTCATTTGTTATCGGGATGGATAGAGTGAGCTGGCGTGTGAGCGAGCGCCAACGCCACGAGGAGCGAGAGAGGAGCATGAAGGCGTCATCGCCACCCTGGAGGAATAAAGAAGGAGAGAGAGAAAGAGAGAGGGGAGGAGGAGAAGAAACAGTAGCCCTCACAACACACACACACATCATACACAAACAGATGCACACACACATACACATACATACACACACACACATACACATACATACATGCACACACACACACACACACACACACACACACACACACAAATACCACACACATACACTCACACACATGCATGCACACACAGACTCACACACATGCACGCATGCACACACAGACCACACACATATGTGTGCATGCACACACATACACACACACACACTTTCACCACGAGAGAAGCCCATAGGTGCTGTGCAGTACTGATAGCAGTACAAGTCTCCAGGTAGGAGCAGAGTTCTATAATGAATTCCTCATAATGAAATGATTTAAAACATTGGTTTTAGGGAATGTACATTAGAACAGAGTGAAGTATTTTTCACCTTCAAGAGAGGTTCCGAGAATGAATAAAGAGAGAGAAAAATGAACAAGAAGAAGAGGGGGGAGAGGGAGAGTGGGAGGAATAGAGAGGGAGAGAGAGAGAGAGGGAGGGAGAAAGAGAGAGAGAGACGGAGAGAGGGATGTGTATGAGAGAGAGAGAGAGAGAGAGAGAGAGTGGTGAGAGGGAGAGAGGGCAGGAGAGAGAGACGGAGGGAGAGGTAGAGAAAGACGGAGGGAGAGAGAAAGAGGGAGAGGGCGGATGAGGCTAAGAAGTAGATAAAACAAGAAAGAGAGTGGGAGTAGAGAGAAGAGAGATAGAAATGGTGAGAGATGGAGAGATGAGGAGAAAGAGAGAGATTGAGAAAGAGAGAAACAAAGCAATTGAAACAAAGAAAGAGATTAAAAGAGAAAAGAGAGAGAGATAGATGTGTCCCATTAATCCATGTGCTGGTGGGTGCTAAAGAAGGAGAGGATGAGAATGAGGTTGTTAAGCTTCCTGAGAGGCAGCGCTCCAGCGCCCCCGTGCCCTCTGATGGCGCCACTGCCACCACCACCACCGCTGCCCGATTCATCAACTCACCAAGGGGAGCACCAAGCACCTCACTGCCCGCTAATTACCAGCATGACCTCCCAGCAAAGGAGAGAGAGAGAGAATAAGAGAGAGAGAGAGAGAGAGAGAAAGTGAGGCGTTAGCTAAAGGACAACAAACAAAGTCGAGGATGTGTGTAAGGGCGACAAGAAGTCCTCTGAGCAGAGACAGAGTAAGTGAAACAGAGAGAAAGAGAGAGAGAGATGAAGAGAAGAGAACAAGTGATGGGACAGATGGGGATGGCCTGCCTCTTTACTGTTGTCTGAATTGGGACAGGCCCCTAGGTAGGCAGGGGGTCCCGGCCGTCTTTCTGTCTCATTAACCTCTCGCCCTTCGGAAAGATGCCACTCACACACACACACACACACACACACACACACACACACACACACACACACACACACACACACACATACATAGATGCTCACACACACACATACACACACACACATACATAGATGCTCACACACACATACACACACAGACTTACACGCACACACACACGCGCATACACATAGACACACACACCATACTGTCCCTTGTTTCTCCCACCCTGAGGCTGAACCAAGCTAATGACTAGGTCTGTTTGCTCTCCCAGCTGCACAGCAGGAGCAAAATGCTTAGCGTGCACAGGTGAACAAGCTTGTTAACACGGCCATTGTCACAGATGTGTGTTTGTATGTGGGTGTGTGTGAGTGTCTGTGTGTGTGAGAGAGAGAGAGAGGAATGAGTGAGTAGAAGGGCAAGAGACTTGAGTAGTGGGCAGTGAAGGGTAGGCAGGCGAAGGCTTTGTGCTCCTCTTCCCCTCTCTATCATAGACTTTGTGTCCTCTAAGACCGACCTGTCAGTGGACCCCTGTGTGTGTGTGTGTGTGTGTGTGTGTGTGTGTGTGTGTGTGTGTGTGTGTGTGTGTGTGCGTGTGTGTGTGTGCGCGTGTGTGTGTGTTTATGTGTGTGTGTGTGTGAGAGAGAGAGAGTGTCTGTTTGTGTGTGTGTATGTGCGTGTATATATGTCTTTGTGTGTGTGTGCATGTGTGTGTGTGCGTGTGTGCATGTGTGTGTGAGGGGAATTGCTGTTATGGAGGGCACCCGTGATCTAAAAGTGTCGTGGCTCCTTGGCCATCTAGGTCTAATGCCACAGCACGGCTCTTTCCACCTGCTAGTGTGTCACACAGATGGCTCTGCTATCAATGGTCAGCCAACATCACCGCTGCCAAAGCAATTAAGCACCAACCAATCAGTACACCCCTTCCTTCTCCTTCTGAGAGCTGTTTAACCAATCAGTGGGCGCCTGGATGTCTTGACCAGTGTTTTGTTAAGGGAGAAGGTATTTACTGCTTGAATGTTTGTGTGTGTGTGTGTGTGTTTGTGTGTGTGTGTGTATGTGCGTGTGTTTGTTTGTGTGTGTGTGTGTGTGTTTTTGTGTGTGTGTTTGTGTGTGTTTGTGTGTGTATGTGTGTGTGTGTGTGTGTGTGTGTGTGTGTGTGTTTAATTCCTCTTGAAGAGTGAGAAGTTTTTACCTTTATGTGTGTGGTGTTTGTGGAGCCCATGTTTACAAAAAAACACTGGGGTGAATATTGGTCTCGTCAAGTTAAGTCAAGTCAGATTTATTGTCAATTTGTCCACATATACAAGACATACAGAGGAATTGAAAGTACATTTCTCGCTATCCCACTAACAGATAAGACATTAAAAGCAAAAAAAAAAATACATTTTTCCCAACACTACACAAAACAAGATCACAAGATGTGTTGTTGGAGTGCTAGAATGTAATTGTGCAATAGATGTGTTGTTGGAGTGCTAGAATGTAATTGTGCAATAGATGTGTTGTAGTGGTGCAAGAATGTAATTGTGCAATAGATTTGTGCAGAAAATGCTGTTTACAAAAACAAAAGCAGCAGCAACTTCAGATCCCAGTTTTGGGGCGGGGCAGAAAGGAGGGCCTGGGAGAGGGGGGAGAGAGTTCAGCTTCCTGACAGCTTGGTCGATAAAGCTGTTTGCTAATCTGGTGGAGGGGGCACGGATGCTCCTATATCTCCTCCCAGAGGGCAGGAGGCTGAAGAGATTGTGTGAGGGTGGCTGGCATCTTTTCGGGTGAGGCGGGTGTTGTATGTGTCTTGCAGGGAGGGGGGGACCAATGATCTTTCCAGTTGTGTTCGCTATGCCCCGCAGGGTTTTTCTGTTGTAGTCAATGCAGCATGCAGAGAATGCTCTCAATGGCGCCCATGTAGGAAGTGCCTATGATGGGTGAGGAGGCTCTTGCTCATTTGAGTTTGCGGAGGAAGTAGAGGCACTGCTGTGCTTTCTTCGCCTGTGATGCAGTGTTGGTGATCCAGGAGAAGTTCTCACTGATGTGCATCCCCAGAAATTTGGTGCTGCTCACTCTCTCCACAGCAGCACCATTGATGTTCACTGCTGGGTGTGACCTCTCAGGAAGTCAACGACAGTCTCCTTGGGCTTGCTGACATTCAGCAGGAGGTTGTTGTCTCTGCACCATGTGGTCAGAAGGTCTACCTCCTTCCTGTATTAGGTCTCATCGTTCTTGGTGATGAGACCCACCAGAGTTGTGTTGTCCACGAACTTCACCATGTGATTGGTGCTGTAGGTTGGTGTGTCAGCAGGGTGAAGTGCAAGGGAATGAGCACACAGCCTTGGGGGGAGTGTTTGGCTCAGTATGCAAGCTGGAAGGGCTCCAGGGTGCATGGTGGGGATGGTGCTTTGGATGTCTTGCACGATTAACCATTTAATGCACTTCATGATGATGTGGGTCAGTGCTACAGGGCGGTGGTCATTGAAGCAGGATGGAGTAGGTTTCTTTGGCACAGGTATGATGGTGGTGGCCTTGCGGCATGATGGAACAACAGTTTGGCTCAGTGAAGTGTTAACGATATCTGTGAAGACACCCTTAAGCTCTTCTGAGCAGTCCTTCAGCACACGATTGTCTGGACCGGCTGCCTTGCAGGTGTTGATGGTGCAGAGTATCCTCTTCACACTGGCAGCAGACAGGCACAGAGCCTGATCGTGGGGAGTGGTGGAGTGTGTTGTTGAGTTTGTTGTTTTGTTGTTCCTCCACCATATTAAGCCTCACTTCCCTCTTCTCTGTGTTCTGGACCTCCAGACAGGACAGCCAAGGCACCTCACTGCAGCACCCACATAGCGCCCACAAAAGGGCCAACCAAGTGTCCTCTGATATCCTCTGCTGTACCCTCCTCACAGAAAGAGACAGAACACAGAAAGAGTATAGGATAGCCCTTGTTCTGAGGGAGCCTTGACCTTACACTTGCTAATGTGATTTTATCATCTGGAAACACTTATGGGAGCCGCTTTTGTTGAGTAACAGTCTCTGTACCATTCCATTTCTTCCTCTGTGTCTCACACTTCTCTCTCTCTCCATCCTCTTTCTTTCATTCTTTTTCTTCTTTCTTTGAAAGCATTCCTGTCTGTGCCCCACAAGCCTTCAGAACGAAAGCGAGAGGAGATCAAATTGACTTTGGTAAATTATTCAGAGATGTTAATTAATCTCTTGTAGGAGGGCAAGAAGCCTGTGCAGCAATGCAGTCTTCTCTCTCTCTCTCTCACACACACACACACACACAAGCACACACACATACACACAGACACACACACACACACACTATTCCAGTCTCCTGTCAGCACAGTAGGGGGGCTATTGGTGGGGCGGTGAGAGGGGGAGGAGGAAGGTCACCGTGTGTAACTCACGACCATAGATTGATTTCTTCTCTCTCCCCACGTTGCACTTCAAGGAGCTCCCTGAGATGGGTGGGGGAGCCAGAAGTGGCCTTATTGACATCGCATTCAGTTGCCTTTTTTCCCTCTGTGAGTGTCAGCTTCTTGTCATGCAGGTTGCACACTGCGGCGCAAGAGAGAAAGAGAGGGGTTGGGTGGGCGGGGGGGTTGGGGTGGGGGGGTTGTCCTATGGCCTCTCAGACAAAGTAGAATAAGCAAACAGTCGGATTTAACTTTGACCAAAACTTTCCTTCTTACTGAACTTTCTCATTTCTATTTATGTGTGTGTGTGTGTGTGTGTGTGTGTGTGTGTGTGTGTGTGTGTGTGTGTGTGTGTGTGTGTGTGTGTGTGTGTGTGTGTGTGTGTGTGTGTGTGCATGAGTGTAAGCATCAAGTCAGAATATTTGCAGTCAGAATAGTTGACCAGTGTACTATATATTGTGTTGTCCAACACAGACTATTCAATACTGAACTACAGCTTGACCACTTGCTGTAGCTGTATGAGAGCGCAGATGCCCATCATAACCTTATAGTAGTGAAGATCTTGCATCAAAATATTCAAAGCTTTTGATAAAATATTTATGTCAGTTTGCTTAAAGGCAACACCCAAAAGTTCTACATTTAGAAAATACAGTAAATCTCTGTGTAAAAGAACAATAATGAAATGGTTCCATCTCTGCAGGAATTTGTGTAAATTAGAAGGTCCCTTTGTGTACATGGCCTAAATTCTTTCCCTCCCTAGTCCATGGTGCATGAAGACAATTAGGAGTGTATTTACAATGCATTTTTCATCAGTGAAACCTTCTCTGTCATATCTCACCCTGGTTTTGGAATGAAATGTTCTGGAATATTCTGGAATGCGCACTATAACTATAATCTCACTCTAGTGAGTTATTTTTATATCTTTTTTTGGTTGTTGTTTTTTGTCCCTTACATTAATGTGGAAATAAATTACAAGGGAATTGGGGTCAGGGCTTTGGTGTAGACAAGGATTGGAAGAAATGTGTGTACTGGGAAAAAATTGTTTTAAAAAGGACAGTGTGAGAATGAGAAAGACATAGTGAGGGAGCATGGAGGTAAAATGGGTTTTAAAAAACAATATGGGAGAAAGAAGGAGAAGAGACCATAAACAGGCTTAGATAAGGGAATGAGTAAGGAGATAGGAAGGATGTGCCCACATATCACAGAGAGGGAGAGAGAGAGAGAGAGAGAGAGAGAGAGAGAGATTGTGCTCACATATCATAGAGTAAGAGAGAGATTGTGCTCACATATCACAGAGAGAGAGAGATCGTGTTCATTTTAACACGGAGAGAGAGACAGGGAGAGAGAACTTTTCCACAGATATAGCTTTACAGTGGAGAGGTATCATGTGGTTGTACAGTGTTTGTGTCATCTAGTACTCTCCATCTGTAAACATGGTGCCAATTGTAAGAATAGACAGTGTTTACACTGACTGCTTTCTCTTCTATCACAGACATCACATTCTTGCTAATGCCATCATCTCGAAACATATTCCAAAGATCACTGCCACTCCACAGCCTAATCCCCATGAAACAGCCAATTAGATTAATTATTTTGGCTTTCACCAATACACCGCTGATCCGCTGTTTTTTTTCCTTCGAAATCCTCAGAATGGAGAATGTCAGGGCCATAAAGTGCTGCAGTAAATCTCCCCTCTGCATTAATCAGTGAGGGCCTTGGCTATGGAGCTGTGGAGTAGACCCTCTGTGCAGAGCTCCTGACAGGGAAGGGAAGCCATCCTGTGTCGGTACAGCTTGACTGAAGATCCCATATGTTCAAATCTCTGTTTTGCAGCTCTGTGTC
>JAIFZK010000005.1:22132500-22147500 GCA_027481765.1 Tenualosa thibaudeaui
GTCCACACCGTCCAAGGCAGCCCACACACTTCAGTGTGTGTTTGTCCAAGAGCAAACAGCAGTGAAAGATCTGAACTCTCATACCACATAAACACAGAGAGCATAACATGGCCCAAGGTTGTGCTCATGGAAAGAAAAACAGTGTTTCAAGGTGTTGATGCTGGAGGACAGAAGTCAGTTTTCATGGTTCTCCGTCGCACTATTTCTCTTCCCTTGCTCTTCTCTTTCTCTTTAAAACATTACATTCTACATTAAAACTGTAATTGAATTACGAATGAGTGCTCACATACACACACACACATGCACAAACACACATATGCAAATATGCACACATACTCACACACAAACACACACGCACACACATAATCACACACACACATGCACAAACACACATATACAAATGCACACACATGCACACACGCACACATACACACACACACACATACATGCACGCACACACACATGCACATACACATACACACACACACACACACATATATACTCACACATACACACATATATACACATATACACACGCGCACATACACACACACATACGCACGCACACACACATGCACACATACATACTCACACATACACACACATACTGTATACACATACACATACACACACACACGCGCACACAAACACACACACACACACACATGCACACACATATACTCACACATACACACATATATATACACACGCACACATACACACACACACACACACACACACACACACACAGACATGCTTTCAGTGGCCTCATCATCTTGCTCTGAGCATTTGAATCGGTCCCCAGATAATTGGACCCTGCCTCGTTGTCACGCCACCGCTGTGTGTTTGTTTCCTTTTGAACTTGTTGCCACGGCATCTTCATTAAAGCCGAGCGGCCGTGATGAGCTCTCCGCCTCCGCCTCGTCTCCGCTTTACGCCCGAGTGGCACGCAACACCTGTAGAGACCCTGCAGAACCGTTGAACCCTTGACCTCACAGAGATCACACACACACACACACACACACACACACACACACACACACACACACACACACACACACACACACACACACACGTGCATGCACACACACATACTCACACACACATGCACACATATACACACACTCACATTCGCCTAACCACAAGCACACACATGGATCGATCTACACACACACATGCAAACATGTATGAACACACATACACACACAGACACACACACACACATACACAATGAGGCCATGAATGTGGTGCATGCATACTTTAGATGCTGTCGCCCTTACTCATTATCAAAAAGCCAATTACAGGTAGGTTGTGCTGAGATTCTTCCGTGTCACATCCTATTCCTCTGCGTGTCACACACACACACACACACAGCTGGGTTATTATTGTCAGGGACACGGGTGCAGGTCCCAGCCTGTCCTGTTTGGGTCAAAGAGCCGCTCGGTTCTGAAGGACAAGAGGGGAATGGAAGCAACATCAATTAAAGGAAGGAGAGAAGATGAGGATGGAGTTGTCCCCCATCACAGTGTGTTCGTCTGGAGTTGCCCCATCGCTGTGTGTTGAGTCTGGAGTTGCCCCATCGCTGTGTGTTGAGTCTGGAGTTGCCCCATCGCTGTGTGTTGAGTCTGGAGTTGCCCCATCGCTGTGTGTTGAGTCTGGAGTTGCCCCATCGCTGTGTGTTGAGTCTGGAGTTGCCCCATCGCTGTGTGTTGAGTCTGGAGTTGCCCCATCGCTGTGTGTTCGTCTGGAGTTGCCCCATCGCTGTGTGTTGAGTCTGGAGTTGCCCCATCACAGTGTGTTCGTCTGGAGTTGCCCCATCGCTGTGTGTTGAGTCTGGAGTTGCCCCATCGCTGTGTGTTGAGTCTGGAGTTGCCCCATCGCTGTGTGTTCGTCTGGAGTTGCCCCATCGCTGTGTGTTGAGTCTGGAGTTGCCCCATCACAGTGTGTTCGTCTGGAGTTGCCCCATCGCTGTGTGTTGAGTCTGGAGTTGCCCCATCGCTGTGTGTTGAGTCTGGAGTTGCCCCATCGCTGTGTGTTGAGTCTGGAGTTGCCCCATCGCTGTGTGTTGAGTCTGGAGTTGCCCCATCGCTGTGTGTTGAGTCTGGAGTTGCCCCATCGCTGTGTGTTCGTCTGGAGTTGCCCCATCACAGTGTGTTCATCTGGAGTTGCCCCATCGCTGTGTGTTGAGTCTGGAGTTGCCCCATCGCTGTGTGTTGAGTCTGGAGTTGCCCCATCACAGTGTGTTCATCTGGAGTTGCCCCATCGCTGTGTGTTGAGTCTGGAGTTGATACACAGCGGTCTCTCCTCTGTTCTTTCGCAAAGTTTGTTTGGTTTGGTTTTTCACACCCTTCCATATCCTTCCTCGCTCTGTCCCTCTCTCTCTCTCACTCTCTCTCTCTCTGTATCCCTCTGCAGCCGGTAGACTACGAGCAGAACCGTGCCTTCATGCTCAACGTGGCCGTGTTCAACCAGGTGCCACTGGCCAGCAACATTCAGTCGTCGCAGCAACACACGGCGGGCATCACCATCTCCGTGCAGGACATCAACGAGCCGCCTGCCTTCATCACCAATCCCAAGTACATCCGCCTGCAGGAGGGTGTCCCCGCCGGGCACACCGTCTGCTCCTTCATGGCCAAGGACCCTGACATCTTCATGCAGCAGACTATCAGGTACTGACACACATTCACACACACACACATTTTTTTTCTTTCTTTGCAAGTGTGTTGAAGCTGGAAAAAGTTGTTAAACAGATAAAACAGACTTAAAAATTAATCTGTCTAGGAGGTTTCAATAGCAGAGAACAAGGCAGACTAACAAAAGGAGTTTTTGCGTGTGTGTGTGTGTGTGTGTGTGTGTGTGTGTGTGTGTGTGTGTGTGTGTCTGTGTGTCTGTGAGCCGGGAACGAAAGCATGAGGAGTTCCCACCCAGTCTCCTCCCACCCAAATCATCTTTGGGCTGTAGTTCACAACCAGACTTCAGGGCTGCTGCGGGACAGGGACGCCCATAAAAACCTCTCTGGACTATGTTATGGTTGGAGGAGTAAACTACGCAGACACACAAAAAAACAACCAAATAAATAAGTGTTACAGAACATGCTCCTTTCCAGAGGCTTTTATTGTTGATGAAGGCATTGTGTAGAATCTCACATTTGCAGACCAGTCACCCAGACAAAAAGAATTATGCTTTAGTCAGGAGCTTCATGTAGGCTACACACATCAGCATTTAGCATTCTGTTAGCATCTGCAGGTGCTTAAATGCATAGACTGCACACGTAGCATTTCTCTCCAACTCCCGGGGGGTTGCCTTGTGGTAGCACACACACCTGGTGTACCTATAGTAGCATTTACACAAAGCACCAGGGTGGGAGAGAGCAGCCTTCCCAGAGTCCTCTATGGCAAGTTCCTTCACTCGGTCACCATCTTGGAATGTCTTTGGGTAGCTGTTTGGGATTAACAAGACCAGGAGATATCTAGGAGAAAACTCCAGGTCGGTAGGTCGTACTGACTTAAAAAGTGTATTGTGCGAATCCTTGTTTAAGTCTGAACTGAAAAACGTCAATCCATAGATCATTCAAATAAAGAAAAAAAAAAAAAACATTATTTAAAATGGCAATTTGCTCACTTTACCTACACCAACATGTGCGGCTTGGTTATCACCATGGTGACTAAGATAGTAAACAAAAGGTTAACCATCACGTTGTGGCACACCCCCCCCCCCCCCCACACACACACACACACACACATACACACACACACATACACACACACACACACACACTTGCACTGGGGCCCACGGCCTGCTGTCAGCCTTGGGGAGAATTCATGTACATACAATACAACACAAGGGCTAGATGAAAAGACTCAGCTCAGGTTCAACAAGCAGGACATGGCCTCTGTTTATGTAACACACCATGCTATTGCCTGTGTGTGTGTGTGTGTGTGTGTGTGTGTGTGTGTGTGTGTGTGTGCGTGTGCACATGCACGTGTGTGTTTGTGTGTGTGCTTGTCTGTGTGCGTGCGTCTGTGTGTGTGTGTGTGTGTGTGTGTGTGCTTGTGTTTGGTGGTGCTGGAAGCCAGGCCCGAGGCTTCTTCACTCAGCTCTTTTCTTGTTATCTGGCACAGCTCCTCTCACAGAGGCACGACCGTGATGAAAACACACATCTGACACTTTTCAATAAAAAGAAAGGACAGAAAAAAAAGACAAAAAAAAATGGTTGCACCCTTGAGGAGGAAGCAGCCAGTGGCAGCAGGGAGTCACCCAACCTGGGCACCATCCTCATTGGTGTGCCCTCCATGCCAGTCGCTGGCATGCAGACTGTCAACAGCTTGATTAATCCGCTGCTCATTTCACCTTGTAATTAAATTATTCTTTTGGATGACAGTCTGTGTGCGTGCGTGTGTGTGTGTGTGTGTGTGTGTGTGTGTATGTGTGTGTGTGTGTGTGTGAGTGTGGCCTAGTGTGTGTCTGTGTGTGTGTTTGTGTGTGCATGTGTGTGTGTGTGTGCGAGTGTAGCCTAGTGTGTGTCTGTGTGTGTGTTTGTGTGTGCATGTGTGTGTGTTCATATGTGTATGTGTACCACTGTGTATGGGTGAGTGTGTGTTTCCCTTGCAGTGGTCAGCAGACAGGTCTAGCGCTGCTGCATCATCTGAGTGCTGGATCTTTATTTTCCTTGCAGGGACATGGGATATGAGCACATTTGCCAGCTAATTTAACCGCTAATGAGACTAAATTGGGTGTATGTTATAATTCAGAAAAAAATACCAGAGCTACCAGCTAGGCCATCTCTCACTTTCTCATCATTCTCTTTTTCTACTTCTCCCCTTCCTCTCTCTCTCTCGCTCTCGCTCTCCCCCTCTCTCTCTTTTTCTGTCTCTCTCCCTCTCTCTCTTTTGCTCTCTCTCCCCCCTATATTTTGCAGTCCTTTCTTCCAGTCTTTCTATCCTCTCTCTCTCTCTCACTTATCTGTGGGAGCTTAACATTTCTCTTATTTTTCTCTCTACTTCACTCCGTCGTCTCACAGTGCTCTCTAATCAGCAATATCTTATTCCTTCATCCTCCTCTCCTCCCCTTCTCTTTCTCTGTCCCTCTCTCTCTCTTCTCTCTCTCTCTCTCTCTCTCTCTCTCTCTACATCTCTCTTATGAGAGGCATCAGAAGCTTGCTAGCAGATATGGAGAAAGCTAATCACGATATTTCCTGTTTCCCTGCTGGCATTGAAAGATTAGCAAATCTGTTTACACAACTCCTCTTGTTTTTGCTATGCCAGAGCGTAAGTTAATCACGCGCTCATGGAATTCAGAGAAGGATGGACATTTCTTCTGAGAGTTTCTATTTAATCTCCCCCATTCATCTGCGGTTATCGGCGGACCTCAAATGTGACGCGCCGTCAGGCGACAGTCTGCCCGCTCCCCACTCATCTGGAATCATTCCTTTCTTTTTGCGGAATAATTAGTCAGATTTACCTCAGAGGGAGAAGCACAGTTTTGGATAATGAAATGTGTGTTTGAGTGTGTGTGTGGGTTTGTGTAGAGTCGCGTTCGGCTGTCAACAGAGCTGTGAACGATTGTGTTTGCAGCCGTCAATTATCTTTCTGCTTGTTTGAGTGAGCAAACATGCACTCGGGAATCAAAAAACTTGGACAAAACTACACTGATGGCAAAAGTTGCAGAGCTTTGTGTGTGTGTGTGTGTGTGTGTGTATGTGTGTGTGTGAGTATCTGTGTGTGTGTGCACGTGTGTGTGCCAGCTCCGTTATGGAGGGCTTGGGATGGCGGATCGATGAGGCACGTCGTTCCAGGCCTTCTCTTTGTTTGGTGTGTCTCTGTAAATTGGGCACGCTGGCTGAGTTGGGGCCCCAGTCCTCATTGCTTGAACTGAGCCAGGGCAGAGGTGTGTGTGTGTGTGTGTGTGTGTGCGCGTGTGTGTACTGCGGGGGAGCGTGTGACTGTTCCTGAGTACTCTGTCCCAGGTCCCCACGCTGCTCCTGCTGATCCAGATCAATAGGCCCAGCACACAACAGCAGAGACCTGCACTGCGTTGCGGTGTTGGTGCGGCGGTGCAGGACAGGGACACACAGCGTGGAACTGAGCCCAGAGTTCCGTGCTTAGAACACCAGAAGAGGATGTTGGACAGAGGACAGAGAGAAAGAGTAGAAGAGAGAGGCAGGGAGGGAGGGAGAGAGGAAGATAATGTGAGAGAGGGAAGAAGAAAGAAAAAGAGAGAATGAGAGAGGGAAAGTGCAAAAGACAATGTGAAAGGGGGATAGAGAGAGAGACAGAGAGAAAGAGGGAGAGAGATGAAGGGAGAGAGGGAAAGAGTTGAAGAAAAGGGACCAGGGAGGGGGCAGTGTAGTCGGCTGGGATGGAACATAGCAGACACCAGATGGATTTATGGAAAGTGATGTGTGTACACACACACACACACACACACACATACAGAAGGTGTCAGAAGGTGTTGTGGGTAATCATTTATTCACTCGGCTTGAATCCCACGCATCACCAATCACCACGCCAGTCTGATTCTGACAGGTAGTCTTTTCCAGCCCTGCTGTTTATTTCTTTCTCTTTCCATCTATCCTTCTTTCTCTCTCTCTCTCTTTCTCTCTCTCTCTCTCTCTCTCTCTCTCTCTCTGTCACTGTCCTTCCTTCTTGTCTCCTCCATCTCTGTCCCCTAGGGCATAGGACACTTGGCAAAATATTGTTTGACACACTCCACCATAACAAAAATGTTGATTTAAAATAACAAAAGTAATAGTCAGTGAGGAAGTGTCTTTGAGCATATGGATATGGATATCCAGCCCATGCTTACTGCATATGCATATTCTGTGTATGTATGTTAAAATGGACTATATATGGGATTATATGTGGGCCTTTGCGTTCTCCTTCCTCTGCTCCTGAAATCTTATGTACATGTCTTTCAGCCTCATTTTGTTTTCTTTCTTGCAATGCCAGTTTCATTTCCTTCTCAATTCCATATTCATTATCAGCGTGACAAAGTGTACACAAATATCCCTCCAGGCATGGAGCATGTATACACACACCTCCATTTCCACATTCAAGAAATTACTAGAAATTAAACTGCATGCATGCCAAAATAACACACACACAAATGTGCACATGTGCACACGTACGCACATGTACATGAACATACATACACACACACACACACACACTCCAACCATCATCTCCTTCCTTCTGTCCTTTTGGATCATTCATTATTCTCTCTCTCTCTCTCTGTTTCTCTCTCTCTTTCTCTCTCTCTCATTCTGTCTCTCTCTCTCCTTTACTGTGCACATGCTGGCAGAGTTAAAGCTTGCAGGTGTTATTTTTTGTCCATCTGTCTGCTTGCAGGGTTGTGGGTGGGTGGGTAGAGGAGTGTGTGTGTGTGTGAGTTGGTAGAGGAGGGTGTGTGTGTGTGTGAGTTGGTAGAAGAGGGTGTGTGTCCGTGTGTGTGTGGGTGGGTAGGGGGTAAAGAAGGGGGGGCCTTAATGAGGGAGCATATTCACAGTTTGATGAGGCCGGGTTGGAGCTCTTTATGATCTGTGCCAATGGGATGATTAGCTCCCGTTGAGAGGTGCGCTCGACTGGGCCGCTGAGCGGAGGCAGGGGGGGCGCCACACTGGAGAGAGATGGAGGTGGAGGGGACTGGGATGTTTGTGTGTGTGTATGTGTGTGTATGCATGTGTGTGTGTGTGAGTGTGGGCACGCGGGGGTGTTTGAGATTGGTGCAGGACAGATTTCGGAGACAGTCTGACCCATTCATGTGTCCATCACAAGTTCACCTACAGCCTACAGTCACACACCCAAATCCCCCCCCACACACACACACACACACACCAATCTCTGTGACACGCTCACAGACCTCTGAGGAAAGACAATGGGAGGCAGGAATGCAAATGGCAGGGGCTGGACAGGCCACGAGGCAGAGAGGCGTTTATGAGTTTATTATTCGCCGACTGGAGGGCCTCTGCGGGGCCTTCCCAGCCTCCTGATTGGAATCTCAACTAATGGAAGTAAGTGAGCAAGAGAGAGAGACAGACAGAGAGAGAGAGAGAAAGAGAGAGAGAGAGTGCAGGGAGGCCGCCTGGAGACAGGTAAACACTCCGCAGTAATACCTGTGCCTAATGAGCTGTCGGCCGGCAAATTAACTCACCGTGCCAAGCGGCTACCCCGAGGCCTCGCCACAGCTCCTCACTCCTCTGCTCGGCACATTCCTCTCCTTTAGTTTTTCTGCTCTCTCTCTCTCTCTCTCCCTCTCTCTTACTGTCTTCCCTTTCAGAATTATCCTCCCAGCATTAGCGGGAGTGATGAAGGAGCTTCTTCAGCTAGAGCGTTTCGGCTGCGCTACCTGGCAATTAACTCCAAAAAAATTGTTATCTGGAGGTAATTAATGAGGGTAGTTGCCTGGGGTCAGCACTGTGATTATTTTTCCTTTCCTCATCTCTCTCTCTCTCTCTCTCTCTCTCTCTCTCTCTCTCTCTCTCTCTCTCTCTCTCTCTCTCTCTCTCTCTCTGTCTGTCTCTCTCACTTGCTTGCTCTATACTGGAGCCTCTCCAGAAAAGTGGTCAACAATAAAAAGGGGTTTAATTTGTACATTAAAGCTTAAAATAAACACTCACAAACAATGAGTAATGCACGCGCACACACATACATACACACACACACACACACACACACACACACCGGGTTGAGACCGGCAGCTGTGTGTCCTTTGATCTTCCCAAAAGTTATATATATAATATAATATAATATAATGTAATATAATATAATATAATATAATATAATATAATATAATATAATATAATATAATATAATACAATACAATACAATACAATACAATACAATACAATACAATACAATACAATACAATATAATATAATATAATACAATATAATGATAATACATTGAAACATCGGATTGCTCCTTGCGTTCCCCAGTCAACGTTCGCTGTTGAGACACACAGCTGAGCATCCCCACTCTCACATCCCTCAGCATGGAGAATCTTACTGAGACCCAACAAGGGTGCCATCTTTGCTTACGTCAAGATCAACCATTTCTGAGCCCCAAAACTCTCTCTGAACACCAAAAATCTCGGAGATGGGGATTATGCAGGATTTCACCAATAGCTGTGACTTCTGCTTGACGGTTCCATCTTTTGAGAAGAAGCGCTGGTTCCACGCGTTAATTAACAGTCCTCATAAATCATATGTAGAGAGAAATTAATTAGACGAGGAAGTGGCATCTGAAACGCACAGCGGAGATTACTATCTGCAACTCCGACCTGCCTGAACGGCCGTTAAGTTGCCATTTGTTTTCTTTAACAGGCTAAAATGAATGAATAATTGAATCGCAGGAGCCATGGAAATTGGCATGCACAAGTGGACTATTACATATTCAATACACTTCATATAAGTTGTATTATATCTGTGTTAACTACTGTTTGGGGAGCTTAATTAAAAGGCTGACAGAAACATTGAAGGGGTCTGGCGCAGAGGGATTAGACCTTTGTGTAATGCCTTTTATCATCGTTGGGTGTTAATCCTGTTTTAATATTTCCAGATAGATGAATTGTAGGAGAGAGGAGGAAAAAGCCTCCTGGTTCTTTTGTAACCACAAAGGCAGAAAGAAGAGAAAGGTCTGGTGGAATGGGAGAGTATAGTCATTAACCTTTCCTTTGCAGACTCCCTCGTTTTCTCATGCTGTCGAATTTGCTCTCTCTCTCTGTCTCTCTCTCTCTCTGTCTCTCTCTCTCTCTGTCTCTCTCTCTCTCTCTCTCTCTCTCTCTCTCTCTCTCTCTCTCTCTCTCTCTCTCTCTCTCTCTCTCTCTCTCTCTCTCTCTCTCTCTCTCTCTCTCTCTCTCTCTCTCTCTCTCAAGAGGGGTCATGCTCTCTCACCCATTCACTGTCCCCCACCTCAGTAGGAGTTTTAGGGGTCGACTCATGTGGACGTCTTAGCAAACAATTAGAAGCGACTAGTGAAAGTTATCTGCACACACCCGCATAATTATTCCCCTCCTACCAGTGTAGTCTAGTAGCCTAGCGGCCTAGCAGCCTAGCGGCCTCGCCAGGGCTGGTGTACCCACCCAGACTCCCAATGACAGACCTCAGCCTTTTCACTGCAGGTTTGGAGACGCTCCAAGTGAAAAGAGCACCAGCAGTTTTCCCTTTCCAGCCCCTCGCTCAAACACACACACACACACACACACACACACACACTGTCTCTGGCACACTGTGTCACACACATACACACTTTAACGCTTTGACAATGACACACACACACTCTCTTTCGGTCCCATCGATCTCTTTCTCTCTCTCACTCTCACATACACACATAGAAACACACCCTCACTCTGTAACACAGACCCTCTCTCTGTCTCTCACTCTTTCTCTCTCTCTCTCTCTCACACACACACGCACACACACACACACACACACACACACAGAAACACACTTTCACTCACACACAGACACACCTTCTCCCTGTTTCTCCCTCTCCCCTCTGACCAGTGTCGGATGTGCTTGTGTGTGTGACGGACACACTCCTACACCCCCATTTGTTAATTTCACAGGACGCCAGTTATACGCTGTGGGTCCTTTCTGGCCCTGGAATGTCTTTCCTCAGATCTTTGTTTCTCGCACTGCGTCCATCTGATGCATGATGGGTGAAAAAAAAAAAAAAAAAAAAAAACTCCCCCTCTTTCTCTTCTCTTCTCCTCGGGTGCTGGCTAAGTAGAGAGATCACAGAATTACTGCCGGTTTCATCTGTGTGCAATTGTGTGTGTGGTATGTTTAACCGTTCCCCAAAACCCACATCACATATTTGTAACTGATATAGAAAGAGCAAGTGTGTGTGTGTGTGTGTGTGTGTCTGAGAAATTGAGACAGTGAGATTGAGGTATACTGTTGAAGGATCACTGTGCACAGAATCCTATAGATAGCCGTGCAGTCTTTGGGGAAAGGGGGCGTAACGATTTTAAAGGAGATGAGGACAAGACAAGTTACTTCTTTTGTGCTACAGTTCCTTTAATCCAAAAGGGCATCTGGTGCTTCTATTTCACACTCACACACACACACACACACACACACACACACACACACATATACACAGATACACATACGAACACATATAGTTGTGTGGGTATATTTTCTCTGCACTGTCCGTGTGTATAAATGTCATACACACACACACACACACACACACACAAACACATATAGTGTACATATAGTACCCTCATCATCCAAAACACATCCCCAGTGTTCCCAGCATACATTTGGAGAGTTCATCATGCACTGAGGGGAGAAATAAATTGCCAAGATATTCAATTAGAGCCGTATAAGCTGCAGCTTAAAATAATTAGCAGCAGCAAATTGGATGAAGTGATACAGAGAGAGCAGGAGTTGCTGCATGACTACAAGCTGATGAGATAATGTGTGACGAGGAGATTGGGAGAGGGGGAGAGGAGAGGAGCGGAGAGGGAAGAGGGGGAGGGGAGAGGAGGAATGAGGAGAGCAGAAGAGGAGAAGAGGAGAGCGACTGAGGGCAGTGGAGAATAAAGAAGAGCAGAGCAGAGGAGAGGAAGAGAGAGAGAGGAGAGGACCCAGTGGAGTTTGCTGTAGCCACTAGTCTAGTCTTGAGATAAGAAGATGAGTCACTTGAGGTTAGTAAAGTGGACACAGCTAGTCCCAGTTAGCTAGTCCCAGTTAGCTAGTGCTGCTTACTTTGTCCTCCTCACTACAGTCTTGTCCTTTCATTGCCCTTCCTTCTCTGTCCACCTTCTTCTGTCTGTCTTTTTTCACTTTCTGTATTTCTACTATGTCCATTTTCTATTGTTCTTTTCTTTCCTTTCTCTCTCTCTCACTCTCTCTCCCTCTCTCTCGCACTCTCCCACTCACTCACACAGTCTCTCATTCTGTCTCTCTAAGTTGCTTTGTTTCTCCATCTAGTTCTTGTCTTTTGTCTCCTCAGACTGCATGTGTAAAGCAGACAAGGTAATTGGATCTGGTGACTGGCACCAGGATGTGGGAAAATAAGGGGAAATTGACTGTAAGCTGCAGGCAAAAGAACAGCAGTCAATGTGTTTCAGGACTGTGAAGGTCACAAAAAGCTCTGTCTGTAAAAGTCTGTGTGTGACTGTGTGTGTGTGTGTGTGTGTGCGCATGCATGTGTGTGTGCGTGTGCGTGTGCGTGTGCGTGCGTGTTTGTGCGCGCATGCCATAGAGTGTGTATGCGAGCACAGGTTGTGTGTGTGTGTGTGTGTGTGTGTGTGTGAGAGACAGTGAGTTGAGACAGTACTCAAATAGAAAAGTGTGAAATTGCCATTGCACTCAATTGTCATTGAAATAATTGAGGTGACTCGTCTTATGTCATTAACCAATCTCAAAGATGTCAGGCAACCGTAGCCTAAAAACGAGGAAAAAAAACAAGACCAAAAAATCCACATAGCAGAGATCCTAATGGCCAATTATTATAACACCTAATCTGGTCTCTGTGTGAACCCCCCTCAGCTAGTTCATGGGTCTGTCTATGGAACTAATCCACTTCCTCTTCTGCTCCCTACACAGGTATGCCAAGCTGTCCGACCCTGCCAACTGGCTGGCCATTAACTCCAGCAATGGGCAGATCTACACGACTGCTGTGCTGGACCGCGAGTCCATCTTTGTCAAGAACAACATCTACGAGGCCACATTCCTAGCAGCTGATAATGGTGAGTGGGCTAGAGGCTCATTAAGGCTAAGTAAAGCTGCAGTGTCGTGGCCGCAGTGTCAAACAAACCCCAGAGTGTGTGTGTGTGTGTGTGTGTGTGTGTGTGTGTGTGTGTGTGTGTGTGTGTGTGTGTGGTCTTTGTCCAGGAGTCTACCATCACATATTTTGCTCAGGACTGTTACACCTTCTTCCCCTTGTGTTGTGTTGTCTGTTATTTGTGTTCTAAAAATATATTTTTTACAGAATAAGTGTCTCTCTGTGTGAGTGCCCGTATGTGTGTGTATCCGTGTGTGTGTGTATGTATCTGTGTGTGTGTGTGTGTGTGTGTCTGTCTGTCTGTCTGAATGTGTCCATGCGTATGTTTATGGGAGGGTTGTGTGTGCGTGTGTGTGTGTGTGTGTGAGAGAGAGAGAGTGTGTAGCTAACACACTGTTAGTGAGCAGAGGAGGGACTGTGGGTGCCCACAGGGGAGCTCGGGGCTCTGGACTGAGCGTGAGCAAGAGAGTCCTGTGGGGAGAGGGAGCCTTGATTTGGAGCCGCTGTTCTGCTGCCCATTGATCTGGTCACGGCATATTGATCCCCCTCACAACTACTGTGGGCCCTGTTTACACTCAGTCCAACTACCTCTGGTCTCTTGCTCTTTCTCTCTCTCTCTCTGACCATCTTTCTTTCTTTCTCTGTCCATTTTTCTTTCTTTCTCTCAATACATCTCTTTCTCTTTCTCTCTCTCTCTGTCTGTCCATCTTTCTTTCTTTATTTCTTTCTTTCTTTGTCTCTCTCTCTTTGTCTGTTTCTCTCTCTCTCTCTTTCTCTCTCACTTTTGCATTTTTCCTGATGCATAGAGGGTGGCTGTGGCTGTTTGTTCTACCAAACAACCTTAGCACAAGCCCAACTGAGCACCAACTCAATCACAGCAAACAAACAAAGTTGGCTTTTCTCAGACTGAAGTAAGCAAGCCTCCCTCTCTCTCTCTCTCTCTCTCTCTCTCTGTCTCTCTGCTTGCTTGTAGCCCAAAGTGGCTTATCAGTGAGCACCAGTGCAGTAGTGTGTTTACCTAAAGTTGGGCTGGCTTTGAAGCGTGATTGGCATTGCCAGGCTCCATGACGTGTGACTCCTTCTGTTTCTTCAGTGTCTGAGACGGTGTGTGTGTGTGTGTGTGTGCGTGTGTGTGTGTGTGTGTATTTGTGAGTGTGTGCGTGTGCGTGTGTCTGTGCGTGCGTGTGTGTATGTGTGTGTGTATATGTCTGTGTGTGTAGGAGAAAAGGGTAGGGAGATTAGGCTTCAAACCTATTAGGTCCTGATGAGCTCACATCATTCAAGCAGCTTTAGCGCTCACAGAACACACACACACACACACACACACACAACACACCCAAACATGCATACAGAACACTGCTTTCCTATCCATCTGTCAGGGACCCTCACACTCTCACTCACTCCTACACTCGTTTGTTTTTTTTTCTCTCCCTCCATCTGTGTGTGTGGTTGTCTGTGTCGCTGTCTGGCTGTCTTTCTCTCACACACACATTCACATTCACTAAGAAACGAAGTGAGCGATGGATATGCTGGATATGTGTTTGTGTGTATATCCTGAACGATCCTACAGGGTGTGTGTGTACACCAAACCCTGAGGAGTCCACCTGTACACCTGTCAGCAGTCTCCCAACACTCCCCACACTCCCACTACCTGCACTTCAGCCTCACTGAGTGTGTGTGTGTGTGTGTGTGTGTGTGTCTACTTCTTCATGTGTATGTGGGTGCTTCCATGCATAAGTAAATAAGCTTGAATATTTACGTGTTTGTGTGTGTGTGTGTGCATGTCCGTGTGCATGTGCGCATGTGTGTGTGTGTGTGTGTGTCTGAGCACACACACACTGGGAGTGTTGTGTGAGTGTCTGATAATGTGAGCGGATTATGCTAATAGATGCTAGGGGGTGCTGGGATTTGTAGGCAAAGCTCTGTCACTGAAAGCATATCCATCACTCCTATCATTGTCCTAATCGCATCCTCCCAGACTATAAATAGGCCTACGCTAACCTGATTTACGTTGCTTTCTCTGTTGAGTCTGCTATTTACTTTGTTTTTTTTTTTTTATTATATTTGGAGGGGGGGGGGGGGCAAACCTTAGCCGGAAGCTTTGTTTTCTCTGCTGTTGAAGCATTTCAACCAACATCAAGACGGTGAAGAGAAAAAAAACACACATTAATACAAATCCTTTTGGAGGAATTTACACACACATAATTATTTATTTAGCTGTTAAAAACCCACGTAATTCTCATATCTCCATGAGCAAGCTGCCACT
>JAIFZK010000005.1:22152500-22325000 GCA_027481765.1 Tenualosa thibaudeaui
GCTGTGTAAATTCAGTGCAAACATCAATTCCAGTTGAATTGAATGTAATGTTAAACACTTAATACCTCACCGCAGAGACTGTGACAAAGGTGACATGTTTTATGTGTGTGTGTGTGTGTGTGTGTGTGTGTGTGTGTGTGTTCAGCTGATCATGCTCGGATCAGCTTGAGAATCCAGTATCTGGAGTCAGGTGTGTACGAGGTGCCGGTGACTGTGATGGACTCGGGGAACCCCACGCTGACCAACCAGTCCAGTATCATGGTGAAGGTGTGCCCGTGCGATGAGAACGGAGACTGCAGCACCACCGGGGCCGTGGCGGCCGCAGGCCTGGGCACAGGAGCCATCATCGCCATCCTCATCTGCATCATCATACTCCTTAGTGAGTCTCACACAAACACACACACTCTCTCTCTCTCTCTCTCACACACACACACAGACACACACACACACAGTCACTCTCTCTCTCTCTCTCACACACACACGCACACACAGTCACTCTCTCTCTCTCTCACACACACACACAGTCACTCTCTCTCTCACACACACACACACACACACACACATACAGATTCACATACATACAAAACCATATGACCTCCAACCCATGCTCGCAAATGCATATCTCTTTCCCACCTCTAGACTTGATCCATATAACATGGTCTCTGGTATTCACTCTGCGTATTTGTAATCACCTACAGGCCATTCTCTATCCAAACACTACACACCCACAGGCACTCCAGCATGCACGCACACGTACACGTACACACACACACACACACACACACAGACACACACATTCACATTCACATTCACATACACTGCAGTCTCCCCCACTCACATCAACTCCTCAGCCTTCAGCCTCCATCAGCGGTGCACAGCCCACTTTCATCTTGGTGGATTTTGAAAGGGAGAAGTGTTCAATGGAGGAGCTGTTGACTTCTGATAGGTATCCAGTGAGAGGGTCTCCAAGTGATTAATGGAAGGTTTTAGGCAGGAGAGTCGCCGCCGTCTGAATACAAATTTCACCATAGTCAGATGAGAAAAAAAGAGAGAGTAGAGAAATAGCCCATCCTCTGCAGATAGCAGGAAGATAGTGTTGGATGTGCATGTAAGCAAAGGCAGGTTAAGAGAGATGAGGAGGGCAGGGCTGCATTCCTCCCATTGGTTATAAATAACCACTTCTTTCAAGTTCCTGTTGATTTTGTCACAATTGGTTATAAATAACCACTTCGTTCAAGTTCCTGCATCCAATGCACCATACAAATAGTATGCCGTGTTGTTGAGACAAGCTGGTTTTGGTGTGTTTCCCCCATTAAAGCAGCCTCCCCCCCCGGCTGTCTCTGCTATGGTTCAAGCAAGCGCTACATAATTCATAAACAATCATTTGCTCAAATAGGAACAGATACAGTTGCCCTCTCAGTTACCCTAGGCCTAGAGCTATTTTGTTTCCTTAACAAATGACTTCCAACGTTCAGATTGCCTTATGGTAGCATGTAATATTAACCGCTAAATCCAGATGGTGAGAGGGGAATGTTGTTTTTTTTTTTTCTCTCGGTTTTGTTTTGTTTTATTTTTTGTAGCGTTGATGGGGAGAAGGTCGTAGGGAACCCGAGCTGATACCGTATAAAACATTTACCTGCCCTTAAGCAGAATTCGCTGAAGAAGGATTCAGCACCTCTGGAGCTGGTTGTAAGACACAGCACACAGTAGATAGAACACGTCAGCCTGCTGTTGAGGACAACTGACATTCCCTGGCAGGTCTTTTATATTTGTAGCATTGAGCAGAGCAAATCTGTGTAGGAGGTGAGGGGATCAGTATGGGTTTGTTATGTGTTCGTCTGGAGAGGCCTGAGGTGTTTACTTATAGAAGAAGGTAGAAGGTGCATATGGTTTGTGGGAGATGGGCATTTTGCACAGGGAGGTTGATAGAAGATGTAGAGGCATCATCAGAGGTCATTCTGTGAGCAAAGCTCACCCATAGGGCTATGGATGACAGTAAAGGTGAGAAAAGTGCACAGTATCCATTGCAGGTAATTGGGTGAATACAGACAAAGTGAAAGAAAAGTAAAAGGGTGTGCATTGTGCTGAACTGTGTGTGTGTGTGCGTGTGTGTGTGTGTTTGTTTGTGTCTGTGTGTGTGTTTGTTTGTGTCTGTGTGTGTGTTTGTGTGTGTGTGTGTGTGTGTGTGTGTGTGTGTGTGCGTGTGTGTGTGTGTGTGTTTGTTTGTGTCTGTGTGTGTGTGTGTGTTCCCTGCAGGCATGGTGCTGCTGTTTGTGGTGTGGATGAAGAGGAGAGAGAAAGAGCGCCAGACCAAGCAGCTGCTCATCGACCCCGAGGACGACGTGCGGGACAACATCCTCAAGTACGACGAAGAGGGAGGAGGAGAGGAGGACCAGGTGAGGAGAGTTCAGCACCAAGAGCGGAGCACCTGGACAAACACATGGTCACACACACACACACACACACACACACACAGAAAAGCAATCAAACATCGTCCCTCACAACCAACATGATAGTAATGTCCACATGGATAACTTGAGTCCAACCGGTGGTGATTATGTAAACGTCACACATGAGCATGCTTGTTTTAGTTGGTGAGCTAGATCCCCAGATTCCCAGTCTAAACCACAGCGGCAAGCCAGTTATGGGTAGTATCCGTGTGGCACTACTGTGACATCTGAGAAAATAAAGTGTTTCAGATCCGCTTTCTTCGTTCAGAGAACAAAGATTTTGAAAAGACTGCAGTCCTTTAATGAAAGTTCTTACAGTAATAGAAGGCTACAATCCTCTCAAAACTTTCCCAAATCTTTTCAAAGTTGTCTGATGTATCAGTGCACCCTCAATGTGTCTGAGCTCTCACTGAGCTGGATACGATAGGATAGAATCAATTTTAGCATTCCCCCAATGGGGGACAACTCGAATGGAAAATGGACTGCATTTATGTAGCATTTTTCTACTCCTACAAACACTCAAAGCTCTTTACAATGTGTACCTCACATTCACCCACCATGGAAGGTGCCAACCTGCCACTAGGCTTAGCAACTTGCTCAAGGACACTTTATGGGGTCCTTTGAGCAACATACAACAGGTAAAACAACAAGGACTATAAGAGGACAAGATACAACATGTATAACAAAGACAGCAGCAAAACAGTTAGATGTAGCAACAGGATGGCAACAAGAACCATGGCAACCATTGTGTCCCACTGCAACCCTCTGATCTGTACTGTCTCCTCTAGTGAGTGTGGCTTTAAAATAATAATAATAATGATGATTAATCATAAATATGACAATAATGACAATAATGATAAGGTTACATTTAGCGCTTTTTACAAACTCAATGTCGCTTACAAGGGTATGCAGACAAGGCAAAGTGAAACAAACAAATAAACAACAAATAAAAAAAAAGTAATATACAGGTAAACAGCAAGGGGGTATATATGCTAAACAGTGGTGGTGGAGGAGAAGTGTTGCTGGAACAGGAGGCTCTAGCATGATTGTGTGCTACATCTGCAGGACTATGACCTGAGCCAGCTACAGCAGCCTGAGTCTCTGGAGCACATCATGAGCAAGCCCCCCGGGGTGCGGAGGGTGGACGAGAGGCCTGTGATCCCCGAGTCACAGTACCCCATCCGGCCTGTGGTACCCCACCCAGGGGACATCGGCGACTTCATCAACGAGGTGAGAGAGCACACACACACGCACAAACGCACACTGAGCTGAAACACAGAGGCAAGGTCCTGTATGCAACCATTGCATCAGGTGAGAGAGCACACACACACGCACAAACGCACACTGAGCTGAAACACAGAGGCAAGGTCCTGTATGCAACCATTGCATCAGGTGAGACAAATCTGTCTCCTGAGTTGCTTTCGTCTTCCTCTCAGTCCTTCCACTTGTACATTTATACATTACATATGTTCTCTCTTGGAGGAAAATATTTAATTTGTGTCAGGATGAGAGGACAAATAGAAGTGAACTGTTATATACTGTAAACTTCACCTAGTGAAACCTATTGAGAAAGGCTGTGTGAATTAATCCAGGAAAATTTGAGACAACATAAACCAAATAGTGAATCAACCGCTAACACTAACTTTCAGTTTAATTTCGCTATGCCCCCCATTCAGTTAACACTAGTTATTGGTTCTCCATTCTGTTGTATCAAATTTCCTGTTTTTTTTTCCTACAGACAGCACTAGGTGACCTTGAACAACAGGGCTATGAAATGCTTCACACTAAAGGGATATTCCGGGAGCTAATGCTAACTGACAGGGGCATGGAAAAAGAAACAGAAACTGAGCTCCCCGTTTATGAAGTCCCCGTTTATACAGACCAGAGTTGCGCCTTCATACACTGATACAGCAGATCATTGAAAAGTTTAAATTGTGACGTTATGTGACATTCCCACTTATGCAGACCGGAACTATTCACGTTTGCTCCTATTGTAACTTATTATGTTGCTCTATCTTGGTCAGTATTCAATGATCTTTGCTATCAGTTAGCGTTAGCTGCCATTTTGCTGTTTGGTCTATGCTGTACATTATTTTCCCAATCAACAGCACTTGTGACTTCAAACAAATTATTATGTTCATTATGTTATGTTATTATTATGTCATATTTTTTTTATATCAAGGCACCAAGGTTTCAAGGCACCGTTCTTCACACTGAAAAAGCCTACTGTGTAGTGGTAGATTCCTCCAGTTACAAGTTTGGAGTGTGTTTCTGTCAGTGTGTTGCACCCACTCAGATCAGCTTTCCAGACAAGTGTGTTTATGCAAAGATGACTGATTCTGAAAACATTTTATGTGTTGGTCCCCTCACAGGTTCTCAGGGACATAGAGAACTGAGCTGTAATTTGATTGACTGTTGAATTTTAACTTTTCACAAAACAGCAATCAAATCACAAACTGTATCCCGGAGACTGCATGTAGCATTAAAAAAAAAAATAGTGTGTGGGAGGACATTACATATGCCGGTGCTAAAATACTTTAGCAGCAGGTAGCATAGTCTTTGAAACCAAGTCAGAGAGCGTGAAAGATTCTCAGTTTGATCTCAGTAGCACAACATGGAGAGGCATGTTGTAGCTTTTAAAGCACGAGACCCTCCGGCTCCTCTTCTGGACCCACTTTTGTTCTCTGTCAGTGCCGCTCCAGTGCCAACGCCGGGCCCAGTGGGTACCGTGCCCAGCTGCCTTTTCCAAATATACACCACGGGCCTTCGGGCCCCACCTCCACCCCCACCCCCACCCCCTTCTACTCCCATCCACCCCAGCCCCATTCAACCCTCTCCATGTTGGCCATGTTCTCCTAATTGGCCTGTGTAAAAACCAGGGCAGAGGGGGAGTGTAGCGGGTGCATAGTCCACAGCTGCAGCATCCAGTTGCTTTTGTCCCGTTTATTTCCTCATCTTCGGGGAGACCTTATGGTAATAAACAGCACGTCTCTGGCCTGCTTGGAATGCACCGCCTGCCCAGCAGTAAGCTGCCAGTGCTGCGAGGTGTGCTTGGTGAGGAATACCAAAGGAGTTTTTGTTTTTCTCAGGCATAATCATTTACCAGATGCTAACATCATGAATTGGTTCATGAAGTGCTTGTCTCGCAAGGGGTGTTGTGTATTGATATTGGTATGATTCAACTTCTAAAGAGAAAATCATAATTATGTATGGACTAAGTATTGCTGGTTAGAATTACAGCTTGATAGCAGGCATGTTTAAAATTTCTAAACCAACTCAAATGCCTCCTGATGAGAGGGCTTCAAAAATGATCTGAAGTCAAAGTTGGTAGGCAAAACCTTGTTGACATTCCTTTTTGATGTACTTCTAGTTCGTAGTGGTCCAGTCACGTTGGGCACTGTGAAATTAACTGGATCAGTTTCTGAACTTTTAATTGTTTGCTTGTATTTCACGCCACACAGACATAGCTTGAATCAGCTTAGCTAAACTATTGGGATTTGAATAAATGGACAAGTGGAATTTGTGGACAAGGTGCTGTAGTTTCACAATAAACAAGACAGGCCAGACATACATGTCAATACTGCTTAGTGTTTAAATGACGAAGATGCTCATGGAGAGCATAGTATTCAATAGCAGTCAAATAGAAAGCTCACACACACACACACAGACACACACTATTTTCCCTTTAAATCACCATATTTTAAAGGCAGTGGTCAGGAACTGTCTGGTTCCTGTTTAGGGCTAACCCACCCCCATGTGGCGTTCTCTCCGGCAGGGCCTGAGGGCAGCAGATAATGATCCCACGGCGCCGCCGTACGACTCGCTGCTGGTGTTCGACTACGAGGGCAGCGGCTCCACCGCCGGGTCAGTCAGCTCACTCAACTCCTCCAGCACCGGCGACCAGGACTACGACTACCTCAACGACTGGGGCCCACGCTTCAAGAAGCTGGCCGACATGTACGGCGGAGGGAATGATGACTAGGGTGCCTCCGACTGGCCCCCCACCTTGTTCCCACCGCCAAAATGGAAAATGGAGGTTCCCACACCCCAACCACAACCCAACCCTGTGCCAGCTGCCCAGCTCTCCAATCACAGAGCAGGACTCTCTTTAACAGCCACACCCACAACCCACAAAAACGCCAACCTATTCAAACCAACACATCATACAAACAAAGACTTGGCAGAGAGGCAGCTTTGTGTACCATCCTCTGCTGACTCTGTTTAAAAAAAAAACACACATGAAAAGATTGTGTTGTTGTTCTTTTCTCTTATCTTTTCTAGTCTGATTTTCACTTTGTTTTTGATGAAGGGATGTGTTCACAGTATTTTACTTGTTTGAGTTAGCCATACGTAAGTGCAAGCTTTTTAGATATGAAAGGGATGCCAGTTACTGCATCGTTCTCTGCCCAGCTGATCTGTCGCCCTTACCTGGCATACCCCTTTGCCCATCTCCTGTCATTCATCCCACAGCCCTCCACTGATAGCCAGGTCAAAGGTCAGGCAGCACTCTGCTTGAGGAGATCGAAAAAGAAAAAAGACACAAACACACATACACACACACACAAACTCCCACGTCATTCTCGTGTGCGAGAGAGAGAAGAGAGTGCGTATATGTGTGTGTAAAAAAAGGAAGGAGTTGCTATCTCACTTAACTTGAATTCTTCTGAAGAGAGAAGCACTGTTGTTTAAGAAGTGCCTTCACCGGTGCGTTTCGTTCTTGCTTTCTTACTTGCTTTCTTTTATTATTATTATTATTATTATTATTATTATTATTGTTAGTATTATCTTCACTGTTTGGAACTTTGTCGATCTCAGGATTGGTTGGCCACACAGACGGCTGGCATGTCCCATACCGACAAGCCTTGCCTAAAGCCCCATCCACCCTCCCATCTCTGACCCTGTGCAAATGCCCAATTGGCTGTACATTTTGTACGGCTGCTGAGTTAAGTTGGCCTTGGGATTGTAGGGTTATGTCTAGTCTAGACAGAATCATGTTGTTAAGTGCTTCATATAAGTTGATTTATTTTTCTTATGTATTTTAAATAGGGGATTAGATAATAGAGGACGTGGGAATTTGAATCTTTTTTCTATGTCAGACGCTGAGATGGGAACATGCTCAGTGTGAGACCCTGAGAGCCTGTAGGTTGGCACAGGAGAGACATGCATTCCTAATCAGACTTTGTGTAAATCCTTTAATCAAACTGTGCGTGGAAATTCAAATGATTGCTGATTGTATTGATACATAACGCGCAGAAAACAAGTTGTAGCTTGAATGGCTGTTCAAATTTTGGATGTCCACCTGTATGTGTGTGTGTGTGTGTGTGTGTGTGTGTGTGTGTGTGTGTGTGTGTGTGTGTGTTTGTGTGTCCATGTCTGATTGTGTGCGTGTGTGTGTTTCTCTGTGTGTTTTTGTATGTGTGTGTGTCTGTGTGTGTATAATGTACTGACATTGTCAATTTGTTGTGAAAGATTCAAATTGGTATTGGGTTATTCCCAAGGGGAGAATGGCTTTTGTGATGAAACCTCTTTTTTCAGAGGTAACATTGGTGTGCACAGGATGGGTCACGGGGATTGCATGATGTTTCTCCCCATCACTCTCAGCGTGATACTCTAGTGCATATAGTTGATTATGTGAATTGATTAAACCAATATATATAAACTGTAAAAAGTCGAAACGATGTACAAAAAAGGGAACAAAAAAGTTCTTATTTTTGAAGTATTAGGAAACCTTAAGCAGTTGGTGCTCGATTTGATGGTTTTTTTTTTTTTGTATTTTACTTTATATTTTCTTTCATGTGCTGCTGAGAAGGTTACAGAGCCCCACACCCAAAGTCCTCAAAGGTCTCTGAGCCTCCTCCTCTGCCCCTTAAGAACACGCCTCCCTGGGGTTCTTCTTCCTGATTTTCTCCCCCCTGCTGTGGCTCACAAAGACGTCAACGACTCCTTTTTAAAATCATATCTCTCTAAAGTCACAGTGAGGCAACTGCCCTAGATTACAACACTTCCCCCCCATCATCAGCCCTGAAATCTACTCATTAAGGCTGAAACTTTGAGGGAAACTTTAGTTTTTTTTAGTTTTGTCCTTGAGTTTGAGTTTTTTTTTTTTTATTGCCTGTGGTGGTTCACATGGTGACAGCTGAAGTGCTCTCAAGGGCCATGGTGAAAAACATGCACCCCACTCTGCCAATGAATTAAAGTGCAAGCTCCTATTGTAAAAACAAGCACTCCACTCTGCCGGTGTAATACAGAGGAAGCTCCTATTGTATACACCTGCAAACCACTCTAAGCTCCTGTTGTCATTTCCACAAGGCCATTCCATGCCCTCCCACCAGGGAACACCAGTGAGCTTACTCTCTGAAGAACACCCCAGGCAGTGGCAAATACAAATTAGTTCCTTTGTATGCTGTAACGATTAGATTATGCAAACCTTTTGCCTTTTACCTTCTTTTGAAAATCTCTGTTTCACCCCCCCCCTTCCCCCCTTCCCCCAGTCATAGTAACTTAGAGATGAGCAAATGCCTCTCCATTTATTCTGTTCTTTGAGCCATTTCCCCACAACAGCGCCATACGCCTGCAACAGGATCTCTTTCCGTAAGCCACTACTGGCCATGAAACTAAACGGAAATAGGGCACGCTAATCCCAGGGAATACGTCCTCTGGATGAACTGTACCCTGTGTCCAGTAACAGCGTCCTCGCCAAAGCCATTAGTTGAATGTGATGCAATCTATAACCACTGAGAGGACACACCTGTGATGTATGAGACTAAAGGCCCAGCCGTTCTAATCTAGGTGGTGACAGTCCAACTAATCAATGACAAGTCCAACTGGTTGTCTCTAGGTCTAACTAATTGATGGCTAGTCCTAGTCGAAGATTAATTTAACTGGCCAATTACCAATCTAACTGGCTAACGATAAGTCAAACTAATCGCTGACTAGTCCAGCTGGCTGATGACTTGTCAAACTGCCGTTGCCGCACATTAGCTCACTCCATCCCTCCCTATGGATGGTGCCACCTATATAATGCTGGTTCCCATTTCAGCAAGTATGCCTTACCAATTACAGCGGCAGGGGATGTGAAAGTTGTGGCGTAAGGTTCTCTTTCTTCTGCTTTATGCCTGCTTTATGCTCAGTGTACATTCGTTTGCTGCCCGCAGAGCCCAGTCTGTGCTAGTGACCAGTCTCATTGGCCAGTGGCAACACTGCTGATGGTGATGGTCGGGACTCTAGCGGAATAAATGACCAGGTTCCTTTCGCCCTTTTACATTTTTCTTGCTCAAACAGCCATTGGGCTGGTGGTGTCCAGTTGTTGTAGCCACATGTTTTGCGTGACCGTGTTTGCTATAACTTAGACCCCACTGCTGTACAGAACCATGCGGAAATGTGACCCAAACCACACCCTACAGCCCTCTGCACCCCCATCAAAAAGCAATCACCCCTCCCTCAGTGTCACAGCAAATGCCTTGTGTTAGCCAATGAGCAGCAAGCAGTCATAGTAACTTAGAGATGAGCTTAAGTGTTCAGTGCAGTACAGTGCAGTAGCTGTGCCGTTCTGGAGATGCCTCTGCATACTCATTAGCCCCCGCAGGGGATGTGGCTTTATCATAGGGTTTCATGTCTCCTTGCTTCTCTGTCACTGGCATAGAAAGCTGGAGAGCACACACACACACACACACACATACTCTGAAATAGCCACTGCTTTTTTTGTTCGTATGTCACAAACAGTTGAAATGTAATTGATGTATATAAACTTGTTTCTTTATTTGATTTGTTTTTAATTTTTTTTTCTCACCACTACACACGTTTTTAACCATTATTCTGTATGAACTTAGCTGGTTTTGTATATTCTCTTAGATTTCTTTTCTCTTTTTTTACATGTATCCACTTTTTGTTTACTTTTTCGTTTGATTGCAGTGTTTTTTTTTTGTTGTTGTTTTTTTTCATGTTGTTCTGTGAAGAATAGCAAGCTTCAACACAGTCAAGAAAGCCATTTGAGTTTATAGTAAACTCCAAGGAATTCTAAGCCTATGGCCTATCCATCTAACCACTGTTTATGGTCGAAAACATAGATGTTGTTGTTTTAGTATGCAATCCTCCTCCATTCTCTTCCCAAAAAACACACGCTCCAAAAACACATTCGTGCTCACCCAAACAAAAACTGGGTTTAGCGGCCTGTCTGCATCCAAAATTCATCATGCTTCGGTGCTACCGAGACGGCTCAATCCCCCCGCTGCCTGCCCGTGTTCCCTCCCCTTCGTCTATACCTGGTGGTGCCGCGTCAGATCCCCTTAGTCCGCTGTCTGGGAAACAGAGGCTGAGCCCTTAACGGATGCCCGGCGCATGCCCCCACCCCCTTCCGAAAAACAAAAACAAAACAAAAAAACAAGCAACCAATAAGCAGGTGTCTCCCACCTAGCAGCTCTTTTCCCTGCCTTTGCATTCACCATCTCTAAATATGAGTTAGTCGCCTTCAGCAGCAACCATGGATCAGTCCACTGGGCCGCAGACAGAGCGTATGTATGCTATTGGATAGAACGAGAGAGAGAGGAGAGCGAGAAAGACAAGAAGAGGGCAAGACTAAGCCATACAAGGTCCTTGTATCGGCAGGTGAAAACCCTGGCTGGCGGATGAGTGGTTGAAGTAAGACATAGGTCCATTATTGGAAGGTGCATAAGGGTGAAGATCATGGATTGAGAGATTTTTTCTCCACATATTTATTTTTTTATTTATTGACAAGTGGGAAAAACACAGAGATTGATTCTGGATGTTCCGGAAGCAGCCTCTCGACTGCAGGTTTTCAGCAGGACTAAGCGGTATGAACCTGGCTACATGGGGATCTGTGTGTCCGCCTAGATGGAGATTTCTCACCGTGCGGTTTTGGATTTTGTAGTAGTGTGCATTGATTAACGTGTGTGTGAGTGTGAGTATGTTTTTGCAGCAGCACATGTTTGTGCATGTGTGTATGTGTGGTTCTGCACACTTAGATTCAAAATGTTGATTGGCTTGTGTAACAGTGCCCTCTATTGTACAGAGAGAGAATTGCATAGGAGCATAGGAGTGTAGGTTTGCATCGGAGTTGCTTTGCCTTCCCGTCATTTTGGATCTGATGAATCTGAACAGGAGAGTTAGCTGGCTAAAATAACTAAAATTAAAATAAAATGTATGTACACCTGAACCAGAGGCAGATGAGGATTACATTTTGCAAGGCAGCAGCCAGTCAATCAGGAAGTGGTTTGGCCAAACACTCATCATTTAACACTCCCAGAAGTGAGGCCATGCAACAGCTTTTCTATGGAAATAGGCATGAAGTGCCAGGATTACTATGCTTGAGGCACTGCAGAGAAAGCAGGAGAAACTGTGTTGGTTGATAAAGGGAGTGTTGATGCTGCTACATAACATTCTCCTAACACTGAACTGAAATCGCATACCCCCTAAGCCGGCTAAGTGGCTAAATTGCGCCCCCCCCCCCCAAAAAAAAAAAAAGAGGCGGAGTGAAGTTCTTGAGGGAGGCGATTTGCTCCAGTAAGATGGAAGCAAGCTATAAGAGGAGCCGGCCACCGAAATGTAGGGCAAAGTGAATTTCTGGCAGGCCACACACACACATCTCGGGACCTCACACAAACCCACGGAGCGTGTGGCATACTAAACAGCCACATCAGACAGGGTTTGCGTTCATGCTGGGAGCAGTCAAAACTCAGTCTTAATTGGAGATGCCCAATGTTACTTACATTTGTGTGTACATAATGTAGTAATTGCTTGAAGCTAAATGGCTAAACAAGTTAGGCGAAATATATATGTACAATTGGAGCTTTTTTGCATGTGTCTTTTTATAACAGACAAAGTAATTATATAACAAATATCATACAGAACATTTTAAAAACGTGTAGCAGCCCGCATGACAGAGGTTGTTTTCCAGAGGAGTTTCTGGAGTGTACTATATTCACATCGATTCAAGAGGAAAAACAAAACATCTAAAACAAAAACAGAAAAAAATACACAACCATTGCACAGTTATGAAGTTAAAATGACTTTTTTGTAAACTGTCAACAGCACAAATATTTTGTATTGTTGTTTGTACCATTTTGTACCAAAAAGAGAAAAAAAGCATAAGAAAAAAAAGGGAAAAAAGTTTCTTGTTTTAAGCGTGTGTTTGTAGTGCCACTGCAATCTTGGTTTCCAAATACAGTTGAGTATGTACGCAGCCTTGCAGATCAATGGTGTAATATAGAAACTGGACTGGCCCTTCCCATGCCAGTTTCCCTGTGTTATATAAATAAAGTTTCCCCTCATTTTAAATCCCTTGGTGTCTGTGTGCTTTTTTGTACTTGTACCCAAAGTTCATTACAACAGATTATACACAGCAAATTGGGCAGTTTGTATTTTACTCTATAGCAGTATAACATTTGAGCAAACGTAAGCACTAAAACCAGTGTAAAATATACTCCCATAGAGTAACATATACGCTGCCCAATTTGCTGTCTGTCACTGCGCTACATTGGCAGTGCATATGCTACTCTATAGGAGTACATTTTACACTGATTTCTGTGTTTGTCCAAACGATGTACTCCTATAGAGTAACACATACACTGCCCAATTTGCTGTGTACCAGATACTGATTGAGGTATTTATCAGGCAATGGAAGTAGGGTGAATGCATTATAAGTTTAATTAAAGTTACTTTCACACAGACATTTGAGATATTGCAATCAATGACAATATTTTTTTTTAAAATGATGATAGCAGGATAAGACAATTCTGCAATCGGTTGTGGGTTTAGTTAAAAAATCTTTGGAATGGGTTTGAATCGCTAGATACAGGGCCCCTAAAAGAACACAAGAAAAAAGTTTCCAGTGCGCACCTGAAAGTTTTTGGTGCACGCCCGAGGTGTGCACACGAAACATACAGGTGTGCACCTGAAATTTTTAAGTGTTCACCAGAGTGCATATTGCAATATATGTTGCCATAGGCACATATGTCTCACCACTTCTGTTTCCCATTGTTTTATAGCCTAGAAGCTGTATTCCATGGTATATCCATGGATATACTTTTGAAGCAAGGGGCAGCAGACTATTAAAATGTAGCTGAAAGTGATTAAGCACGAGAGCTGACTAATGATGACAGTCACGCACGTAGCATTCCTTAAGATATGTAAAATGATCAAACAGATTTAGTACCTGACTCACTGCTCTTACCCATTCAAAAGTCAATTTTGTGCAGTTCTTTAATCCTGGAAAAATCAGTTCTGCGCACTGGGAGGCACAGAGAAGAATTTTGGGCCATACGTTTCTGTTAACAGCATTTGATCACGTCTCAAGAGGACCAAATGAAATTAAGTTTCGAGTTTCCCTATACAAGGTAGCGCTCCTGCCATAGCACTCTTGCAAACGCCAAGATGACAGGATTACAGGAATCAGTTTCCATCTGTTCAGATGTCAAGGAAGTTATCCTGTGAAAGGGGGTGATGTGAAGGATCTTTGAGGTCGGCCTAATTCTCAACATCACAACCTAGTCTTCAACAAAGTTGTGCCAGTCATGACTGACCAATGATCAGAGGTCTTAACAATCTTGCAACAGCTGTTTCTTGAAATTGTAAAAGTTCCAAGAGAGAAAAGAGTTGCAAATTGAAATGTTTTTATGAGAAAAAGATTCTTCATTGTTCAGAAGTAACCTCAAAGAATCAGGCCTGCACTGATGAATCAATGGTGATATGTGGTCATTTATTTAGCTATACCCCGTGATGCAAACTGTGAGTGAAAAGAAAAAAAAAGTTTTTTACACTGGACAATAACAATGTCATGACAGATAAATAATCAGTGTTTAATTATCTTAAAGACAGTATGGAAAATTGATTGAATATGGATCATGAAAAGGTACAGATTGATAAAAACTGTAGCAGACCCTTTCCAAAAACTCCAAGCTGTTGAAGCATAATGCTAGCTGGAGTGAGTGAGCCATAGAAATGTAAAAGACACAGGTCTGTTTTTTTCCCTGCTCATGGGAATGATTAGCCTGAAGCATCAAATGCTTTTACATCGTTCCCCTTTGTGTACTTTGTGTAGTAGTGGGGCAGTGGAGCATACTTTCTTCCTCAACCAATTGCTACTGTTTGGTCGTGATGTATGTAAATCGCTGGAAATTTGAATTCAACATTATCGCTTTCAGCCCGCCCTCTGTTCGCTGATTGGCCCGTCCAAGCTCAGAGAAGGTGCAAACCAAAGCCTACAGCTGGCTCCCTGAGCAGTGGTGGAGCTGAATGAGAAACTGAGCAGAACCACAAAGCCTGGCCAGGGGATAATATCTTTTGGAGCAACACTCAAAATTTCAGTCTTTATCAGCATTAACTGTCTGAAAATTGTCTGCCTTCCATTGCTGATGGTGTCCAGTCTAGAGGCAAGATGTCCTATTAGCCCTGAATGAAAAGTAGACTTGAAATTCATTTGCACTCACATCATGTGTGGTTGATCCCATTCTTTTGTAATGTTTCAATTTTAACTCACCCTATTGGTACGTTGATACATTGATCACCTTTATGATTGAAAATGAGAATGCTGCCACTAGGAAATGGTCCCCCTGATTATTTAAGATACATTCCATGTGGACAAACAGACTCAGGCTTTCTATTGGGTCAAAGTTTTCAGGAAATAATACATAGCCAGTGGCATTCGAGAGTGGCAGAGGATCAAAGCCAAGAACTCGATCAAGTAAAACACTGTTGGTTAGGGGGAATGTGAGGCTGCCTCTCCCTCCATTTCTCTCCAAGGCAGCATGTACCTGCCTCAAGAGCTGTCAGACAATGTTCCCCACATTTTCAATAAAACAGGCTTTATCTGACACATTGATTTTAATGACTGTCTGCCGGGTCTGTCTACACAAACAAATCATTAGTCAATCAAAACATCTGCCTGCCCTTTGAGCAAGCAGTGTGATAACTTTCTGTAGCCACTGAAGCAAGACAAAGAATCCACTCACTCTTCAATTATTTAAGGCTGTTTGTTTTCCATGAAACATGTGGTGTGGTTTCTTTAATTATGATAAATCAATATAGGTGTTGACAAAACTAATATGCAGAGATGCAAAATCTATAACAGACTAGAAGCTTGAAATATAAGCCTCATATGTTCACACGTATACACACACATACTGTACATACACTCATGTACACACCACTCATATCGAACTCATATCGAACAGTTTGCAAGCCATTTTGCACCTATTTTCTTTTGTAAGAAATAAAGTATTGTGACTAGTCTGTAATTAGAGCCAATTGTGACATTTCGGCCTTTTGAGTCCTAACCAGATGAGGTGTGTGAAACTGTATATATCTCATATCATTAAAACTGCCACCACACACACACTATGTGTGTATATATATATATATATATATATATAGATAGATAGATAGATAGATAGATAGATAGATAGATAGATAGATAGATAGATAGATAGATAGATAGATAGATAGATAGATAGATATAAAAAGTAGATAGATAGGTATTAAAAGTATATAGTATAAAATGTGGCATGCAGCAGATGTAAAAAGAAACAGATTTAAAAAAAATCCTCATCATATGGACAAAATCCTCCCACTGGCTCATGTAGTGGTATTTCCTTTCATGTTGTTGGACAAGTTTAATATGAGACCTGGGCCCAGTGTTTGTGGTTTAACATCAGCTCCCCCTCAGGCTTGACTATTTCATAGACTAATCCAGTTGACCATGACCACAATCTCCTCACACACAGAGACAAGCACATGGGTGCGTGTGTGTGTGTGTGTGTGTTTGTGAGCTCTAAGGACCAGAACATGATAAACCACAGCAATGTCAGATTGTTCGAGTGAAAGGATGGAGGCAACGTAAGACATCAGGACAAACAATGGAAGGCCATCCAGGTGTTTTTCATCTAAATAATTTGCATTAATCTCTCTCTCTCTCTCTCCCTCCCTCGCTCTCTCTCTCTCTCTTTCTAGATAACCATCTAGCTAATATTAGCCTACTGTCCATTGTCTGTGAGAGGAAAGATGACATCACCATCCATCCATTAGCATTACATCATAAAATCCAAAAAGCCTATGAAGAAGGAAACCCTATCCTCCTGTGGATTCTTATAGACACTTACTGTATCTCAGGAAAAGAATAGAAGGTGAAGACAGGTACAGCATGGATGATGACCAAGTCAGAAAAGGCAGAGATGAAACCACGACTCAGGGGATGTGAGTCCAAACAAACACACATACACACACACACACACACACACACACACACAAATATGCGCACAAACACACACACACACACGCACACGCACACTTGTATAGAGTTCAGAAATCATTATGGAGAAGATGAGCCCTCTGGTTCAGTCTTCTAAAATATGTTGTTTTTCTGTTGGATTGGAGGTGCACTGGTGGAAAGATCACACATTAAGCCTGACAAATGTTATGTACTGGATAATGAGAGAAAGCCCCAAACACATCATTATTACCTCAAATTACTTACCGAACCAGCTCTTACGCTTAGCCCTGTTTCAAGGCTAATGAAAATAGCTTGATAGAGAGCTAAAGAGCATTTCACAATAAATGAGTTCATTATCTTCTCAGTCTCACCATGTATTTTGCAATAACCACACAGAGCCAGAGAACAGTTTATTTACAGACCTTGTTAGCAGCCAAGCCCTTCTTTTGACATTTGCATAAGACTGGTAAACATTATTCATTAATTTGCTTCGTTGATCCACTTTTCGCTTGTTTTAAATGGTTTTAAATGATTTTAAACAGTGCTTGAGATTTTTCGACAGGTTATATCCTACACATTTAAAGAGGCTCTTAGCTGAATAGTAAACTGGCTTCCATTATAAAGCAAAACGTCATGTTAAGTCAATGTATCAAAAATATATGCCATTTTATTCATTTCAGAGCAACTCTCAGAGTTTTTTCATAAAGAAAAAATTGGGACTATTAGTGAAATGTAACAGAAAGGGATAGGGATAAGGTACAGGACCCTGAATATGCCACAAAGAAAGAAAGAAAGAAAGAAAGAAAGAAAGAAAGAATAAAACCGAAAAAGAAAAAACGATTGGAAAGAATGTGTGTGTGTGTGTGTGTGTGTGTGTGTGTGTGTGTGTGTATGTGTGTGTGTGTGTGTGCACACACGCGTGTGTGTGTGTATGTGTGTGTGTGGTCATATTGGCTATGTGGAAGTTGTGATGGCGAACAGCACGAAAGTGCCCTGTGGGCTTTCCCTAGCCCCATCTCCATGCAGTCCCCCGGAGCCCAGATGGATTCAATTGTAATGGCCAGCAGGAAGGGGGGCCAAAGGAGAAAATAACCACTCACTCGCCCCCCATCACACCTACCCACCACCACCACCGATATACAGCTGGAGATAGCTGAGCATAGTGCACACTCCCTCAGGAGATGGAGAAAACACAGAGATGAGGAGGTGGATTGGGGGGGATGAGGGGTAGTGGGGGGTTGGGGGGGTCGGGGGGTGGTGGTTTAGTGGGAAACTCTGTTCTTATATTAAAGGGTATGCTTGTGAGGATGGGGGTTAGCATCGCTAACATAATAAGGGATTAAAGCAATATTGCAATTGATTGATTTTATTGTCTTACATAGGGCTGGATTGATTTGAATGTGCAGTGGCTTATATGCAAAGAGCCATGCGACCCAGCGATGAACTCTTCTAAAGGCACTTCTGTTACAGAAAAGCCAGGCAAGAGGAATGCCTGAAGCCTTGATTCCACAACTGAGCAGCAAGTTCAAACAGTCAGCAGGACGAATGGCATTTGCCCATTACTCTCCTAACAGTATTGGCCCATATTTCATTCTGTATCATCTACTTGTTCAGAGCCGCCCAAGTCCAATATATTCTAAACTGATTATGGGGAATATGCAGCCAAGGGCCAGGGTCCATATCTCGCAGCCTTGGTGACCACACTCATCCAAATTCAAATACGTGTCCTCTGATTCACCCATAAAATAAAAAGAGATACCCACAGAATGCTTTTAATGAAGGTCTGCCTGTCTAGGTTGGATATGTTGTTCTGTCCAGCTGACAGAAGGGATCCTTATTCTTTAATCAATGACATTTCAAAATGTCTTATCAATATTATCAGACAGGAGCTGTCAATCATATGCTAAGAATATGTTTTTTTGTTTATGGCATGATATACAGCTATAGATATATAGCATGTATTAAATCTGAGAGGCTGGGAACACAATCTATGGGAATCTGTTTTGAAAACAGAGAACATCTATACAACACTCAACAAAGCTGTCACACACAATATGATAAGAGAAAAATCAAAGCTAATTTGAGATGATTGTTTTTTTTCCTTGAGAGCAGGAAAAGGTGATAAAGGCTACATAACTGCATTCACGGGCAGAGGGGGGCAGAAACAGAGCGACTTTACTGCTCTCTCCTGGGAGAAAATCTAATCACACATTTTCTTGCTCTCTCTCTGTGTCTATATGTAGAGACAGAGAGAGAAAGAGACTGTATGTGTGTGTGTGTGAGAGAGAGAGAGAGAGAGAGAAAGGGAGTGTGAAGGAAATTCTAAGCGTGAGCGCGGTATTAGACCATTTTAGAATCCAGTCGAACCAAACAAACAGTCAAAGGAGCAGATAGACTATTAAATATTAACTAGTGCTTAGGATTTAACCCTATTGTTAGGATTCCCACTCCACTACTGGCTGAGAAGCTGTGAGATATTTACTAAGATGGAACACTGATTAAACCCCTGCCATTCAGTCACCACATGTCACCATAGCGCTGTTCATGGGAACATCCAGCTTCTCCATGGGCATACTGTTGCATGATCAAACTTAGTTATAATGATATCAGAGGACATACATCTGCACAGGTGACATGTGGCCAATCTATGCCGTGACACATACTTGTCTGTACACTTTTCCTATTGCAGTCACATCTTAAAACCCAATGCATCATCCATATCTTACTGGTAAAAGTAATGAGTAAAAGTATTTTATTTATTGAACCTTTATTTTACCAGGAATGAGATATAATATATTTTCTTTCAGGGAGCCCTGACCAAGGTGACAGAAAAGAAAGTTTCTAAATATTAATCTGTGAATAGTCTAATAGTCTAAACTATGGGTCAACCCATCAAGGACCTTTAAATTGTGTTTGTTTGTTTGTTTTGTTGGTATGTTTTTCTGTGTTTTTCTGTCCTCTCATGCAGATTTAAGGGTGATGAGCCTCTCCTGCTGGTCCACAGATCAACACATGCTGTAGAAATGGATGAGAATAAATGACAACATATTAAAAAAAATAGAACAATCACTCTCTGTGTTGACAGCTTTTGATTGGTTGTTAAGCTTTCTGAGTGTTTGTGAGAGTGTTGCATCAAAAATTGTTAATGCTGCCCATTCTGAATGACATTACAGAGAGAGGGCTAGCTAGCTGATCTGTGTCAACACTTAACATTAACTTACATTTTTCCCCTGCCAAGTTTCATCCATCTCTCCGCATCTCTTGAAAACTATGTCTGGAACAAGCACATGCTCCTCACATCGCTTACAACTGACCCTCTTTTCAGAGAGCGGTTGAAAATTTATGCACGACTCACTTCATTCCACTGAGTGGGCAGGTAATGGCCGTGATCATTCATTGCACATAATGTCCTCTGTCTAACAGCACAAAGGCATCTGGTGAGGACTATTTGCTGCTGCAACACCTGACAGTGAACAGACTAAATATCCGGGGATATGGTGCATGCAAATTCCCCTTTGCTGTCATGTTCCACTTTAATCCAGATGGGAATATTTATGTTAGATCATCTTAATGCATTGCAGTGTTATGCTGGCTGCCATAACAGCCTCTTCTATGTTCACTTACGTATTTTGTTGTAAGTTACTGCACAGTTGTGTTCAAAGACAGACTGAGACCCACTACTTTCTCTCAGGCAGACCACACTTGTAATTGATAGCCGCTTGGTGGTTGCTGCACCCGGCGATTTGTAGAATCCATAAAATGAGATGTCCGGGTAATTATGTTTGTCGTTATATATTGAAAGCAGGAATCGGTAAGCTGATCAGAGAGGCTGACAGCTGTGCCGTGCAGATGCTATCAGACCCCTTGTCCACAGCAATGAAATGAAAGCAGGTCATTTTAACAGGTAACAGCTGTTTGTGGATAATTTGCTCAATTAGGAGGTGGGCTGACAGAGGTTGCGGCGAGACTCAAGCAGAGCCATCTATCCTGGTGTCTCTATGCTGTTTTCTCCACCAAGCCAGAATACACTTATTTATTTGTGTGTTTTATTTGCGGGCCTATCTATTGGTTTTGATGGTGTGTCAGAGGACAAGACATGGGATAGTTTACTGTACTGTCATTTGTCACACTGTCTTTGTGGTTCACTGCATAGTCCCTGAGAGTAAAATGAAAAAGAGCGCTCCACAAGTGATCTGAGCTGGTCCATTCGTAGAGGCAGCGGTGGGTCACAGACTACATAGAGAGAAGATGATTATGAATATGATGGTGGTTTACCGGCCTTCCATGTGGACAGAGGCTTGATTTGACCATCCAAGTGGACAATCAGAGGCTTCATCTGGCCCTCCAAGTGGACAATCAGAGGCTTCATCTGGCCCTCCAAGTGGACAATCAGAGGCTTCATCTGGCCCTCCAAGTGGACAATCAGAGGCTTGATCTGGCCTTCCAAGTGGACAATCAGAGGCTTGATCTGGCCTTCCAAGTGGACAATCAGAGGCTTGATCTGGCCCTCCAAGTGGACAATCAGAGGCTTGATCTGGCCTTCCAAGTGGACAATCAGAGGCTTGATCGGCTTCCCATATGGACAATCAGAGGCTTGATCTAGTCTTCCACGTGGACAGAGGCTTGATCTGTGGACAAGTGGACAATCAGAGGCTTAAGTTCAATCCCTTAAAGGGCAGTCACTGCTAAACTCTGGGACCCATACATAAGCAATCTCCCTCACTGTGGATGAAATAAGTCAGTTCAGGGCAAGTCTTCCTGGATAGTTCTCATCAAGTTGGTTGGATAAGGATCAGCTAAATGACAAATGACTAATAGTATTATACAGTCTTTTTCTTGTTGATCCAGTTGCCTTGATCTTTGCTCTGGTAAACATTTGTTTAACCCTAAGAACTCAAGCAAAGCGTCACACCATTTCCAGAAAATTGTGTATGTTTTTTTTATGATCAGTGGAATGCCCTTATGTTGTTTTTTTGTCTTAAACAGTTAAGTGTTGGAGGCAAATGTTAAGTGGAGGAGGCAGGAGCATTTTCACCTACAAAAGGTAAGATGCAGACATGTCTATTAATAATTGAAAATAAGCAAAACTATGTTGAACACAAAACTTGCTTCTACCAAGGCCATAACAGACACAGACAACTGTTTTTCCATTCCACATGCCGTGGTCTTGATCCGCACTTGTTTTCGCATAGGTCATATAATTACATGCTTCGTCTTTAGTTTACTTTTGTGTTTTTAGATTACATAAGGGACTGACCATGACATGGCTCTTCAAATCACGAATGGTCTTGTTTTTTGTGCTTTGTGTTCATCTCCATTCCTCCTGTTGCAAAGGTAACTTTAGCATGTTGCAAAAACTCTGTACATCCAAACCATAACTCTGTCTACATGTATATGCATGTGTAGCCACAGAGTGTGTGCATGAAATATGTGTGGTCTTACAATGGGTCAGATCTGTGTAGAGGATCCTGCAGGCTCTCACAGCTCTTGTCGTTGTTCACAAGGATACAGAAGCAGTGCGTGTGATCAGGACATTGACGAGTGCTCAGAAGGTGAGAGCTGTATATTACATTTTTTTTAATTAGTTATTTAGTTAACAATTATAAGTTATATGTTATGTTTTTGCCCTGTTTCTGTAATATGATTTAATTGCAGATTTATGTAGACAAGTGACTTTCATGCTTATTTGTTTCATGTGTCATGTGTCATGTGGGAGTTCTATAGCTAAATCCAAAAATGTTGCAGAAGTGTACATATCTGTTATGAAACACAGGTGCTGGATTGAAAAAAAACACAGCAAATAGAAGAGAAGGAGTGAAAACTCAAAGCATCACTTGTGTTTGGGATTCTGCATTAAATGCTATAGTCAGGAGCTTCAGTGCAGACTCTTCTCTCTTCTCTTTGGAATTGAGCTGGTCACCTGTGTGTGTGTTGTGTGTTTGTGTAAAATCTCCAAATGGTCACTCTTTTCAGTGTGAACAGGGGTGTACAGGTAACAAACACATTCCTAACACAAAACGGTAATGTGTCACTAGAAGTGACTGGTAAATGAAACACAATCCAGCTCAAACCAAATCAGAAAAGGCTAAGCCTTTTGAACTCTTCTGAAAACACACCAAACTAGCAAGTGAGCTAGCTAGTGAGTAAGCCTTTTAGATGCAGGTTGTAGACCCCACTGGTCTGCAATGGCACAAGGAAACATGCTGTTTGAACTTTTCCATTTACTACTCTTCACAATCAATGGCTGAAAATATGATAAAGTCAGAACTTCTGATACAGACTTTGAAGGGTTTATGTTGTGTACTGCCTCTTTATCTTCTCTACTGCCCGTGCTAAAGCGCTCGTCCATGTTTCTAGGTCAGTTTTGCACAGATATGACTTGCAGTTCTCTTGGAGGGTGCCAGAATGGAGGAACGTGTGTAAAATCAGTGACAGGAAGTTACTGTAAATGTGTGAATGGCTGGACTGGAGATGACTGCAGTGAGAACACTGATGACTGCCAGTATGCAGCTTGTGCTCAAGGATCAACTTGCCATGACAGAGTTGCATCATTTTTCTGTGAATGTCCACCAGGGCGCACTGGTGAGCACTTGTATGTGTTCAGTATAGATATTGACATTGTCGCTGCAGCAAAGAATTGCTTGATAAATTCCTAAACATCTGTATTTCTTCCAAAGTAATTACAATTATGTTGTGTTTGTATTGTGTTTGTTTGTTGTGCTGTTTACTGGTGTGTCTTCATAGGCCTGTTGTGTCATTTGGAAGATGCCTGTATAAGCAGTCCATGTCGTAAAGGTACCAACTGTGACACAAACCCTTTGAATGGGAAAGCCATCTGCACCTGTCCGGTAGGATATATGGGTCTTGACTGCAATCAGGAAATTAATGAGTGTGGTAAGAGACAGTGGTTATGTACTGTGTTGATGACCTCGTACATATAATTTTCAATTTATTTCTATATTTGATTTGCAGAATTAGGTGTAAATCCATGTGAGCATGGAGGAAGCTGCATCAACACTGTTGGGTCCTTTACCTGTCAGTGTGCAGCTGGTTATGAGGGCTCCCGCTGTCAAATAGACATTAACGAGTGTGCGTCCAATCCCTGCCAAAACGGTGCAACATGCGTTGACCAGATTGGAATGTACACATGTGTCTGTCAACCAGGTTTGTGTTATAAAGCAATCATGTTGTCTGTCTGTCTTGTTTCATGTCAGACCTGAAAATTGATCATAAGTATGGTGCCATAAATTGTTTCTCATGTTCTTTTTTTAATTTTAGATTGATGTGGTTGTTGATTTTCATTGACCTCTGTTACAGCACACGTGTCCTCTATGTAGAGCACAACAAACGTAACACCATTACTGTGTCTAAAAGTAATGACTGCTTATCTAGATACACTAGCTGTAACCTGTTTAGAGCAGGTGTAATTTTTCAGTGAATGAAAGTTCTCTCTCTCTCTCTGTCTCTCGCTCTTTTTCTCTCTCTCTCAGGCTTTGCTGGTACCCATTGTGAGAATGCTCTTTGTGATCAAAACAGATGTTATAATGGGGGAACTTGTGTGAAATACCCATATAGATTCATTTGTCATTGTGCTGATCAGTGGTCAGGTAGCATAGCAAATCAGCAGAGAGACATAATCCAACAACACACACATTTACTCAAACACAGAGAGAGAGAGAGAGAGAGAGAGAGAGAGAGAGAGAGAAAGCCTCTTAGGCAAGTTGAATATTTGGAAGAGACTTCAAAGGAAAAATGCAGTCAATCGGCCCATATCCCTGTTCTTTGAGGCTGCCGAGTACTGTTGGTAGGTATAAGAATGACAGTATTTGGTACAACGTAGACAAAATTTGCGAACTGGCAGCTAACACTAATTATGGGGGCATAAGAAAACGCGACCTCATCAGTTAGTGTTGGCTGCTGTTTTGCTATTTGATCAACACTATACCAAATTCTGTAGTTCTCTTACCTACCGACAGCACTCGGCAACATCAAACAACAACTGTGGTTTGATTCACTCCGGATTATCCTTTTCAACCTTGGGGCAAGTTATAAACATGTAACATCTTTTTTTATTTCACATCACTAAGCCCATGTTTAATCAGACTCGGGAGTCACATTGTGCTCCTGAAAAAAGGCAATAAAAGTATCCTGTAAGATGCACAGATTTCCTTAACCTTGCAAGTAACAAATACCAGGACAAATGTTTGTTAATAATGTTGTTGGTCAGTCTTAAATCTCTGGGGTAATGAGAATAGAAGAAGAATGGAAAGAAGAAAATGTAACTAAAAAGAAATGACAAGATCAGTATTAGATTCAATCATAGACTGTAGGAAACCCATATATCTCCATGTCTTACTAAACTAAATAACACAGTACCGTAAATATTTGAATACTGATGGCCTAACAGATTGATTTGCGGAAAGAGAAATGGGGGTTGTTGGGGGCAGGGGATGTTATTTCAGCTCTGGTTCAGTATGTGTGTCTCTCAATTGAATAAATCTGCCAATTGTGTCACCTAGTGGGTAACTTATGGATATTTATTTACATATCTTCTAGGTCAGTTTTGCACAGATATGCCTTCCAGTTCTCTTGGAGGGTGCCAGAATGGAGGAACGTGTGTAAAATCAGTGACAGGAAGTTACTGTAAATGTGTGAATGGCTGGACTGGAGATGACTGCAGTGAGAACATTGATGACTGCCATGCAGCTTGTGCTCAAGGATCAACTTGCCATGACAGAGTTGCATCATTTTTCTGTGAATGTCCACCAGGGCGCACTGGTGAGCACTTGTATGTGTTCAGTATAGATATTGACATTGTCGCTGCAGCAAAGAATTGCTTGATAAATTCCTAAACATCTGTATTTCTTCCAAAGTAATTATGTAGCTTTACAACATTTTATGTTGTGTTTGTATTGTGTTTGTTTGTTGTGCTGTTTACTGGTGTGTCTTCATAGGCCTGTTGTGTCATTTGGACGATGCCTGTATAAGCAGTCCATGTCCTAAAGGCACCAACTGTGACACAAACCCTGTGAATGGGAAAGCCATCTGCACCTGTCCGGCAGGATATGTGGGTCCTGGCTGCAATCAGGACATTAATGAGTGTGGTAAGAGACAGTGGTTATGTACTGTGTTGATGACCTCGTACATATCATTTTCAATTTATTTCTATATTTGATTTGCAGAATTAGGTGCAAATCCATGTGAGCATGGAGGAAGCTGCATCAACACTGTTGGGTCCTTTACCTGTCAGTGTGCAGCTGGTTATGAGGGCTCCCGCTGTCAAATAGACATTAACGAGTGTGCGTCCAATCCCTGCCAAAACGGTGCAACATGCGTTGACCAGATTGGAATGTACACATGTGTCTGTCAACCAGGTAGGAAGGCAGAGTAGGTTGGTAGGTAGAGTTTTTGTATGTATGTGTAGAAGTAGACAGGTCTTCTAACCATATTTGAAAATACAACATAAATGAGAATTAGACAAATTAAGTTTAGGGGTATATTCAAGTAAATTTCAATTGAATAGTTTAATACTGTAAAAATGAGGCTGAATGTTTACAGATTCAATTGCAGGTAAAAGCCAAATGCATATTGCCTGAATTGTCCATACTTAAAAATCTAACATCAGACTTTAAGACTCTAAGATCTGTATATTACTCTCCTTACTATTATGCACTGTAAAAAAGAAAAAGTAAAGCTTCCTTGAAAAATTCGTGGAAACTCATTGCCTTAAACAACTTAAGTAAACATAGCTAGATTCTTTCAAATCATGGTAAACATAACTTGAAACAGACTAGTTATGTTTACTTAACTCAACTGAAGCAACGTGTTTTCACCAATTTTTCAAGTAAGCTGTATTTGAGAGACTATGTTACGCAGTCATGTTTACCAAACTTGTTTGAAACAACATTCACACCAATTTTTCAAGTAAACTGGACTTTTTATTTTTTACAGTGAAGTGTTACTATTTATTACAGTGTGTTGGCTTAACAGAGAAAAGGTATATAAAAATAGCATATTTTTTAAATTTAGTTCATTGGGGAGCTGTTTATCATGTCATCATATAATCACAGTAGCAAATAACTGTGAGTCTGATTTAGCTTTGTTGTGTAGGGGAAAATATATCATTTTTTTAATTTTGTTTTTCTTGCAGGGTTCTCGGGAAAACACTGTCAAGGAGATCAGTGAGGTGATTAATGAATGCAATCAAAACACAATATACTCTGGAAAACAAGGGTCATTCATATTTAGAAGATACAAGTTTGGACTGGTCACAGCTTGGATGATTAATGTGACCAAAAGATGTGGATCCTTAATGCCGTAGTGTATATGTGGAGAACAACTTTTTTTTTTTTAATGAAGTGTGTAATTGAGTGTGATGGATTGGAGGTTTAACTGACACTTTTAATAAGCTGGGAAAATAAATAAATTGGAAAAAAATAAATAAAGAAAGAAAGAATGAATTGTAGCTGACCTTGAAAATGCTGCATTTCAAATGACCTGTCCTATAAATGTTCCCGTTCTCTTCTGAACCTATGTTGCTTTCTTCTTGGAGCAAACTCAGCAACACACAAGGACAACATGGCAGTAGGCAGTGTTGTGCATGAACTAGTTGAGTTCAGATTCTTGTGAGATTCTGAATTACTGTTTAGCTCTAGATAAAATCTGACAATATAGGGCTACTGCCTTATTTGCCATGGCTAACTTTTGAAAAGCTAAAATGAACTCAACAAACTACCGGTGGTTGTCAATTAAAATGGTAAAGTGTGAACGTGAATTTATTCACTTAATACCATATGAACTGAATGTTGAACTAGTTCATGTCAAGAGTGAGCTTGCACAACATGAGAGTGGGTTTGTTGCTATGGGCTGAATAGTTAGATACCCAGTGGACATGTAAACATCTTGTTTCCAAGACACCAGAGAGGGACACCAATCATGTGGGACCTGTCATGGCACTCCATGATAGTATGAAGCATTGTCCAAGGTACATTGCTGCACCCTAGTGGCCAGATTGGGTAGGTGTTGCTTGGTATGCCCTCTAACGCAGGATCCACAAATAAGCAACACGTTGAGACATACTGTCATACAAACTGAAATTAATTCCCATCCCATCTAAAATCCATTGACATTATACGTTTGTCCTCCCTTTGCAGGTGTGATAGATTTCAGTCTTCTGTCAATAACTATTGTGCGATTTCTAGCTCATTCATTCCAAAGAGTGTTTGAATATTTCTGGCACTGATTTTGGGCAAGAGGGCAAGGCTTAAAATCTGTCTTGTGGTTCATCATCCCAAAGGTGTTTAATGGCATAGAGAAACCACCCAACAGACAGATTATGTGTCTTGTTTTGTGCACTGGGCTGTAGCCATGGTGGGGTCAAAAGGGCATTAAGGATTCCCTTCACTAACCCAAGCTCAACGCCAGGGGCCTGTACTAAGCATGGTTACTGGTTAACCCGGGTAGCTTTGGGAGTTACCACTGATCTCTAAAAGAACCCCCCATTGAGCAGCAGTTGTTTCTGAAATTACATGTTGTTTATAGGTCAGCGGTTATTCCAGAAGTTACCCAGTTTAGCCTGTTAGCTGGCTTTGGAGTAAAAAAGAAAATCATGTCAGTATCCCTCCACCAGCCTAACAGCAGGTGAAGGTCCGTTAACACATGCTTAAGTGATTCTGGTATGAAAGAACTGAAGTGTTTTTGAAGTGTTCCTTATCTATAGCATCAAACAAGTTTGGAATGCTTATGGAGTCTTCTCAGCTCACACCACAGATGCTTCAATGGTAAAATTGAGATTTTTTTTGTTTGTTTGCAAAGGGGAAACGATTCCATACTTACGCCCAATGGGGTTCCATTAAAGTGTCAAACAAATGAATGTTATTGCAGGCTAGGGTTGCTAACCGTCCCGAATTGGCCGGACCATCACGAATTGGGTGATTTTGACTTGCCCCATCAGGGACAACTCCAGTCCCTTATTCCAATCACAGCCTTGTCGGTCAATAATACGCAATTGTTAACACACCAAAACTCCCCAGTCTCATGGAGGCACCCGCTTTTAAATAGAGGCTCCCGAACGCCCACAAGTGTTGGGATATAAAATCTCCCGTAAATCGTGCCGAAATTTAATTTGCGAGTGGGAGAAGCAGTCAGAACAAGTGGCAGAAGAAGAACAAATAAGTAACGATGAGACGGGTGAGCGAGAGAGAGAGAGAGCATCAGCCCCGAATAGAATTTTTGAACACATAGGCTACCTTAACTGTCGACCTGTCTCTGTCATTGTCAAATCATTTCATCATTCAAATAATTCAAATAATAAAAACACATTTCCTTCATTGCAGGCATTGACTTTCTGCTGAGCCCTGGCCCAGTAAAGTTTGAGAACCCCTGCTCCACAGAGCAAAGCTGTCAATCAAGCACACCCATGCACACACATTTTTCCATTTTTAATGAAGGAGATCATTCTCTTTCAATCCTCTATAAAATAATAGCAATTAAAAACCTTTTAAGTAAAATATTTACATATTAACAAGTGACTGTGCAAAATTGACAAGACATCAATACACATACTATAGGCCATCTTCTTACTGTTTTGTCTTTTCTGAGAGGGAAGTTGGGGGGTTGGGGGTGAATCGTAACAGTTACCAAGGTGATCATCTCAAAAAATAAGACAATACTAACTGATTGACAGGAGTCGAACAGTGAGTGGGAATCTGTTCTGTTCATGGAGAATCACCTCATCACGGACAGTATGAAAAACTAACCAAAGTATGTACAAATCATAAAAGTTTTACCCATCGACAATGTTTCATACAATATAACCTGTGAAAATATATCAGGAACCAATTAGTATGTGCACTAAAAAAATAGGTACAAACAGGATCTCCCCCCCATCTGGCAATTAAATAGTCTGAATTTGCAAAATCTGATCCATAAGTGGACGCAGTCCATGACAATGGATGTGGGGTGGGGGTGGGTTGGATGTGCGGTGGGGGTGTTTCGTTCTCTTCTGTCGCCAAAGTTTTGAAAAGAGATAGCCTGACCGAAAGAGGCAGTCAAACCACAACTATGGCCAGTGCAGTCAGAAAAGTTCATGATTTAAAGGAACAAACATCTTATTATGTATTAAAATAATATTTTTCTCCCACATTTCATTCATCATCATCATCATCATCCTTTTAAAACGCTCACATAGTAAGTAGACTACAGCCATCCTGCCCCATGCAATGGGAATTTGAGGAGTTACAGTGATTACATATATACATTAGGTATACTTTCGCATGTGTATGTGAATATATATTTAGATATAAATCTCAAAACAAAACAGAAAATGCACCAACATAAATAATCATTACAACTGAATTAGCAACAAAAAGGTTAAACACCACACACAAAACAGACGATTAAATAAACTTGCCAAATCGGAGACCAAAGCAAAATATGAGAACAAACTGGAAAACTATGTGAAGTCAGAAGATTGATGCTACATCGGAAGAAAGACAGACAGAAAGAACGAACGAAATAATAGAATTGCTTAATTGTTTAGGCTGTAGAGAAAAGATACAGAATAATAATTATATGGCTTGTTTTGGCAAGAAGGCAACTTAGTTTAAAAAAAAAAATAATAAAATTTTCCAGTTAAAAGAATCTGTCGGCTCTGAAATGTTGTAGAAAAAGGGCTGGATATAAAAACTGTCCCTTAGTTTGTCTCACCCTGGCTCTGAACAAGTCAAGCATGATTTAAAAAAACGCATGAGTTTGACATGATGACTGAAGTCTCTTTTTATAACGTGTTAGTCTGCCCAACAAAAGGCCCTTAATCTTTGTAAAACAACTCACGCTGATAAATAATAATAATATTTAAAAAAAAAAATCTACGTCTTTCTTTGTTTTGTTTTTTTCAATGTCTGTTTTCTTTAAAAATAACGGTGTTAATCCATCAGAAGTTGAGAAGCAGTAGGATATCCTGCAGATTCCCCATGCCAGGCCTGCCTGTTAGCCAGAGTTTTGGGAAGAGGTTCCTGTGCTGGGTGAGGAAGTAGGTGGTAGAAAGACAGAGCGAGAGAGAGAGTGAGAGTGAGAGAGAGAGAGAGAGAGAGAGAGAGAGAGAGAGAGTTGCTCTTCCAGGTTGTCATGCCAGGACATCCTCCCTCATTGAAGCAGACACACAAGGGTGTACATCAGGAAGCACTCTACTTAAAAAAAAAATTAAATACTAATAGGATTAAAAAAAAAATAATAATAATAATAAAAAAAGATGAAAGAAATGTCATTCAATGATTTGAGCTACAGAAAAAAGTAATAAAATTGTTAAAAAGAAGGATGTAGGGAAGAGAGGTGATGTTGGCTGCTTTTAAAGGTGAGGGCTCAACTGTTGAACTGTGACTTTTGAGTAAGCTTACTTTTTTGTACTGAGGAGGGGGGGAAATGAGGTGTGTGGGTTTCTTTCTGGGCTCTCTCTCCCTCCCTCTCTCTCGCTCTCTGTCAGTGAGGTGAAACCCAAGACCCCTTTTAGAAACCTGAATGGGGCACTTGAGAGACTGCGGAGGGGTGGTGGTGTGCCGTGCAAAGGGACCTGACGGAGTCGAGGAAGAGCAGGAGGTGCCTGGGATCCAGGGGAGAGGGGGGAAGAGAGCAGACGGTGTTATTTGAGGAAGGCCTTGTAGAGGAGATGTGAGTGGCTGGTCTCGCGCTCGTTCTCCAGACAGTACAGCAGGTCCCTGAGGTTTACCCGGATGATCCGCTGGCGGGTAAACTGCCTGGAGCCGCCAGCCCCTGATGGCCCCGACGCTGCCGACCCAGATCCCGAACCCTGTGCGTGGAGAAAGCAACAGTGAGACCTATTCCGCCACACTGCCCTGACATATACACAGGCCCTTTAAGAAATGTGGCCGTGGAGTCATTTCATTTGAATAATTTCCTGAAGTCCTACAGCTTGTTCCCTGTCTATACTGATAGCTTTCCCATTCAAACTAGCAGAGCAAAGTTCTGTTAGAACGTTGCACTGCATCGCATTCAATTAGGACATTCTAATTGACAATCAAGTAATTCAACTGACTTCATTGCTTCCAGTTGAAACATGGTGGTAGATACAAACCACACCATTTCTACCTGTTTCTATGGACAATCTCCTTACATTAGCAGAGTAGGCGTGGTCAAAATAACGCCATTCCTTTGTTTGAGTTTCCCGCCATGTCTATCAGCACCTCTTAGCTGTTCCACGATCACGGTATAGAATGGCCTCTCTGGCCTTACTGTTTAAATAAAAACCCCAGTGAGGAGGCTTTTGCGCAGATAATGACTGGCCTGGTCTATCATAGAGATCCCATGGATTCTGTAACGGATTACAGAAGCAAACTTTACATCAGCAACTAATTTACCCTGTGCACTGTTGCACTTCAGGTGTTCAGGTGTTGAGATGGTGATGTGAGAAAGTGTGTTCAAATGGGACATATGAGGAAGAAAGAGATGCTGACAGAGAGACAGAAACAGACAAAGGGGCAGACAGACAACGAACAAGAAAGACAAAGAAAAGTGAACCTCGGCTCCAGCTCCACTGGCAGGGGACTCCACTTTCCGTTTCTTGCGGGGTCCGATGGCGGCTAAGGCTGTCAGGTTTGCGTCTCTCTGCCTCATCTGAGCCAACTCCTGCTGTTGCATCTGACACACACACACACACAAACAGAGACCACACTAAGCACCAGACAGGAACACTAAACCACCTTTGGAGACTCACTTGGACACCATGAAGTTCATCAAGTTGCCACATCAGTGCATGTAAATAGCAATAGAATTATAACAGCATTCCACAGTCCATGCCTTATGCATGATGTCCAAAATGGTTATATGTACTAACAGACAGAACTTGTTGAGATCCAGACACCCTCTTACCTCTTTGGCCTTCTGTTTGAGCCGTAGCTGCTCGGGGTCCTCTTGCCGTGATCTTGACTGAAGGAATGAGAGGGGCAGAGGGGTCAGTTTTACTGATCCTATCAGTTTTACTGATACTGATGATGGGCATTGAAACTGACTGTATGGCTATGGAGGGGAAAATGAGGCCTTGTACCTTGGCCGCCTTCATTAGGATCTCCCTCTCTTGCTCCTCTTTCCTCTGCTTCTCCATCTGGTCCAGCTGCTCAAAGAACTTGAGCTGTGTGCGAACGTCACCGACCTGCTCGTACCGATCGTCCTCCTGAGGGCAGACATCAGAGAGCGGAACGTCAGAGGGAAGTCACAAATGTTATAGAGAGAGAGAGAGAGAGAAAGAGAGAGAGAGAGAGAAGTGAAAGAGTGTAAGTTAGTGAAAGAGACAAGAGAGTGTGTGCGTGAGTTTGTATTACCCATCATTTAATCTCTATGGATTCTCTTTGACCGTTAACATTTAAGCAACAGCACTGTGTTACTGTGTTATTGGTATTGTGATGGCTCACCTTGTAGGAGATATTTTTCTGCTGGGCAACCTCAGACACTTTCTCTAGAAGGTTCTGCAGTCTCTGCTGGGTGGCGTGGGAAACAAAGTTGATAACATCCGGGCCCAGGTCTGTTATGTCATACTTCCGCCCTGCACAATGCCCAAAAGAACAGACATGCATCTTCAGTGTTATAACCAAAGTTTAAGACACTTGAGTTCAAATGAAAGTTACCATGGGCTCAGGATATCACAAGAAATATTGACCAATGTATAAACAACCCCACAAAAGGACTGAAATAGCATAGTGAGATGACAGTTCATCCTCACGTAAACAAGCATCCATGTAAACACAATGGGTAATACTGAGATAACACTGAGTTGTTTTGATAAGGGCAAAACAACCAGGCTGTTTGTCTTACAAGAGAAGAACGGGCAAATACAGTACACCATATAGATAGAGGGATTAGGATCCCTGACCATGACACATATAGGGGTTTATGTGACATCTAATTCTAAATCTATAGGCATACGGCATCTCACTCGAAATCTATAGGAATATGACAACTATGAGAACTTCCTCTTTTCCAGGAAGGCATACCACGGAGTAAGTGGGTGGGTCTGTTCATGTGTCCCAATACTTTTGTCTTTATAGTGTATCTGAGCATTACTTCAGACACCTCCTCACAAAATTAGCACAGGACACAGAGGAGTAAACTCCTTCAGTCCTCCATGATGAGCAACACTCACCGATTTCCAACATCTTCCGTCGGAGCGATTCCGTGAAGAGAAAAGCCTCATCTTTACAAGAGCGGGTCACCGCCCCAACCAGCTCCGAGTTTGTGGCCAGGATACGGGCGCTCTCCTCTGACAGGTTCACCCCAGCCATGGAGGCCACATCATTAATGTCATCATCATCTCTGTAGGACAAGCATGGGTTATTTACTGTAGGTATATACAGAAGCACTCTCACACTCACACTCTCTCACTCACACTCTCACTCTCTGTCTCACTCTCTCAGTCTCACTCTCACTCACTACTTCCAAGTGACTCTAAACTTCTTTTGTAAATTGTACAGATTTATAACCATACTCATAGTGAAACTGTCAAAGTTTACAGTTCAAATGAATAACAAATGTGTCTAACAGCAGGTGTACCAACTTTTAGAGAAACAAAAAGTAGTAACATTAATGATCACGCCAACATTCAAAACACATATTTGAAGTGAATGGATGTAAATGCATACTGAAAAAAAACACATGATTAAACTTGCCCAAAGGGTTGTGACCATATATATCAGTGCTTAACTGACCTGAAGGAACCACCACCTGCCTCCTTCAGTTTGTTCTTCTGAGCAGCTGAAGCCAGAGCCGATGGCCCTGATACAGACAACACTTTAGTTCCAGGGGCCAAGCCAGGCCTCACCAAAGAGCCTGGGAGGTAGAGAGAAAGAGAGAGAGAGAAAGAAGAGAGAGAGAGAAAAAGATAGATGAAAGAGAAAAGAAAAAGTAAAAAAGAAAGAAAGCATTGGTTTAATCCAATCCAGGCACTGAGTGGACACACACTGTAAAACATGCCTGCACACTTTTTTTTCCTTTCTTTTTTTCTTTCAACAGTTAACTTATTGCAAGGGATCATGACTATCTACCCACCACTACCAACAGAGGGCAGTGTTAGGGCCCAGTGCAACATTTGTTTCCTGAGTCCTTCACCAGTGAGTGACAGATTGAAGGCGATGCTGATCCAATTACTACCGTCTCCCCATTCTAATAGGTGAGAACAGCAGACAAAGACAATATTATGCAGCAAGATAGTGAGCTGCCCCACTGAAACACGGCCATTCAGGCTGGCACATTAGCTGTCTAGAGTTGTGCAGACAGGCTACTGTTGTGAGGAGGCACTGAGTTAAATATGGCTTTCTATGTCCATCTTAGTAGCCTAAACAGTAAATCAAATTGATCACATGATTGTAAAACAGACTGGATTTAAAAATGACTTGTCCAACATCAAATAGCTCTGACAACACCATGAAATTGAGAAAAGCTTCAATATTTTGAAATGCCTTCAGCTAAAGAAAAGAAGCTTTTGTCAAGTACAAGGAAAATGAAGACTGATTCTTTTGGCAGGGCAATGCACGCACTTTACATCTCACAAGGAGAAGCTTCTAAACAATCTTTAGCAACACCCAAATATACACAAGACTAGTCTACAGAGAGTTAGATACATACAACAGAGACAAACATGGGGGGGGGGGGGGGGGGGGGCAGAGGGACAGCACGGGACGGACAGACAGACAGAGACAGGCAGACAGGCACAGAATCACTTAAAACAGCTACAGCAGTTGTCTGAAGCAGACAGCTGCAGTCCTTACCTGCAGCGAGTTGTTTGACGACAGTCTGAGTGCTGAACATGCGGTTGTGTGGTTGGCCCCTCAGGGTCACCATGGAGGTTGGAGCTATGGTTACCTGGGGCCGCAGGGTACCCTGCTGCTGGGGTTGTTGCAGGATCTAACACACACACACACACACACATATACATACATACGCACACACACACACACACACACACACACACATACGCACACACACACACACACACACACATACGCGCGCATGCGCGCGCACACACACACACACACACACACACACTGAATTCCGTCTGCCTTCTGAATTTCTGAGCAGTTAATTATACAAAAGGGCTGATGATGTATGAATACTAAAGAAATATCTTGCATGCAAAAAAATGTAGATTCTATATACTTGATACTTTAGGGTGGGGATGATCAGACTCATCATTCATTCATTCATTCATTCATTCATTCATTCAGCTTCGATTTTTGGTCTGTATGTATGTGTGTATGTATGTGTGTGTATGTGTGTTTGTGTGTGTCCAATCTTACCAGGCTGGGCTTGTTCTGGCCGGTCTGGGCCAAGCTGATGACTGGATGATGAGGCGAAGGGGAGGCAGTGGCGGCGGCGGCAGTAACCGTGGCAGTGGGCGTCTTCATGTGGGCAGCCGAGGCAGGCTGGATGGCGGTGCGTTGGGTGGCAGCCGAGCCACCCAGCACCACAGCGGTGAGGGCGGTGGAAGTGGGCTGCGTCTGGCCCACTGGCTGGACCGGTGTCAGCTGCTGCTGCTGCTGCTGTGGCTGCTGCTGCTGGAGCTGACTCTGCTGAATGAAGGCGGCTGAGTCCGGGGTCATCTGTCTCAAGGCTGGGAGACTCCTCTGCAGACACAGAGGGACAGAGAGAGCAGGTAGGGGGTAGGGTGTGGGGTGTAGGAGGTAGGGGGTCAGACACTATTTTAGCACAAAGGCCACTCAAAGCATTTCAAACAGACACGAGACAAAAAGACACACAAAGCACACCATAAAACGCTCGTAGGCAATGGCTCTCAAGATGTGAAACATATGACTGGACTCTGGACTGCAAGCAGGTCAGCTGTCCTGAGGGTAGGCTACTGGCAGAACTAGAAAAGGTGTGTGTGTGCGGTCTAGGGCTGTGGAAGTGCAGTTAGGGTAGTTGACAGAACACTACATTAGAGGCTTTCATGCTGAATCAGCTCCCACACCAGACTCATCTTCCACTAAAACAGAGTTAATTTGACTGAGCTCATTGATTTGCTTGAGGGAGCCTCCTAACAGCTCTTATGCTTGAAGCTCTTTCAATACAACAAGAAATTACATTACTTCTACTAATACTATAAATAAGTACAGATACTTGCACTTTGATACTTGCATTTCCATTCCTGTATACATTCATGTTGTTTCCAGATACATAGCAACACAGCAATTTATGTACTTTTATTGTCTATACTCATGTCCATATCACCTGCATATTGTCTACGCTGCTAAAGTGACACTACTTGCCATAACTCCTTGTTGTATGCAAATACACATGGCAAATACACATTTTTTATTCTGATTCTGACAGAACAACAGGCAATACTGTTCAAAAAGTTGTAAGGTCCTAAAGTCGTAACACTGTGTAGCTGGGCAATGCAAAGAGTCTATTTCCTCTTCAGGTGAGTGAGCTCTCCTGAGCTTGTCCAGAGGAAAGGTATTGTGAAGGCCACAATTAACTGGGCAATGCAAAACGTGCATTCCCTTAACTCCAATACACCCACCCACACCCACCAACCTCCACACACACACACCAGGTGGGCTCACCACTCCTGCTTACCTTGAGGAAAGGCACGAGGTAGGGCTGCGGACTGGAGTTCAGCTCCCGGTAGAGTCGGCTTGTGAAGTCTTCCGCTTCAATCTTCCCCTCCTGCAGGACGGACACAACAAGACACAACAAGGCAGCCAATAAGTATCCTCAGTCAGATCCCGGAGGCAGCCAGTTCTTTTCCTGGTGCCTTTTGGCTACGTCCCGTAGCTACCATCTGCACGAGTGGCAAAGCCAGCGGGGGGAACAGTGGGACACGGACGGAGGCGTAGAGGGGTGAACAGGCAGACGTACCAGGAGGCTCTTGACCAACTCCTTCACGTTGGCAGCCGTCTCCGAAGACTGCTTCCCGCTGGATGCCAGCTTGATGAGCGTGGACAGGAAGTTCTTACACTTCTTCACATTCTCCAGGGTTTCCTGAACAGCAAGAGAAAAGGCCAGGAAAGAGAAAAGCGCAGACAGAAACACACAGACACACGGGGCATTAGCACATAAAAGGGATGCCAGGTTGACTGCTGCTTATTGAAACCACTTTAGGTGTTAACAGATTTTGAATGTGACTGTAAGCCCAGTTGTGACAGGCGTTTCAATACGAGAGGACAACACAAGAACCGAAGCAGGCTCTGCATCATGCACCTTCAACATTTAGCAACACCAAAAGTGTACAGTCTTGGCCAAAATCAGCCCAACACCATCCTGAAAGAAACCTTGCTGGTGTACTGATGTATAATATTGTTACATTTTGTAATGGTGTAGGAAGATGGTGTATTGGCATATACTGGCTTTCAGAACTGTTTTAGCAGACAAGAACATTTCTGCACATATTACAGACATGTCGGCAAAACTACATTTCTATGCATTTAAATTGGAGTGAATGAGAAAATGTTTAATGCTTGTGTCTCCAACAACTAGACCATTATGCATTACACTGAAGAAAGAAGAGATATTTAAAGGAGTTTTAAACATTCTTCTAATGTCATATTGACTATATACATATTTGGCTATAGGCCAAAAATATTTCAAAAACAGTGGTTATCTAATATCGTACATGGCTAAACTGATGAGAAGTAGAATTAGATGGGCCAGCCAAGTTAGACCTCACTCTGGCATCAAGGATCTTAATAGTTTCTTGCATTCAGTCACCAAAACAAGCACCCAAATCCATCTTACCTTTGACATGAAAATACAATTCAACACATTTTAGTAACCATTTTAGTAACCAGTTAATGATGCTAGCACACACTTGTTATTGCCCAAGATTAGAACCCTTAAACCAAAACAGAAACAGTGTGGGCACAGACAGCGCATAACCTCGCATGACCTCTCTCTCACCGTAGTCGTGGCAGCCAGGGCTCTGGGCGTCACTACCTTCTGAGTCGTCGCCGCCTTCCCAGGCTGCACTGGGGGTGGCGTTCCGACACTGGGGGCAGCGCCGGCACCCCCCAACATGATGTTCTGAAGGATTAAGGTTGGTTATGCCGAAAGTTAGCCGTCATGTGGTGCATGTTTTTGCTTTGTCTTGTTTTGTTATCGTCAGCACGTGTCCAGCCTCTCTGAGCACTGGTAATGCACTAATCTAAATACTGTGTGTGTGTGAGCGTGTGTGTATAATCACCAGCCCCAAAAGGCAGACAGCGTTGTGGGACTTACCTGCAAGACTGGAGGTCTCTGAAGTGCGGTGGTGGCTTGCACAGCTGTCTGAGCGGGGGAGCCTTGTTTGATGATGGTCGTGGGGGTCACAGGGCGAGCGATGATGGGAGTTCCGGGAGCCTGGGTGGGTGACAAAAACAAAGTAAGCCAAAAAGACTACTGTAACAGCAGGATGGAGAGACTCAATGTATTTTCAAGCACAATTTGATGAATGGGGGGATGAATGAGGATTGTAGGGTACTTTAGAATGGCTTTTCAGTGGGATTGAAATGCAAGAAGCAAAAGCTGGGGCAAACACATTGGCAAATGTGTGGTCTAGGCAATCTCCATCTTACCTGCACAGAGGTGATCTGGACAGGTGGAGAGCTTGTGGGTGTGGCGGGTCGCGTTGCCATGGCACCCTGGGACTGGGCCTGCATTTGTGCCAACATGTGCTGATGGATCATCAGTAACTGTCCACTTTCGCTGCGCACAAGCACCATACCTGCATGTCCATACACACACACACACGCACAAACATGAGACAAGGGGCTTTAAATGGTCACTCTCCTCATTCAAATCAGATGAAGAGCAGCAGGTAGTAACATATTACTCACCATTTACCTCAGCATCAATCATTATGACTGTCAAATACCACAGTTTTTTTCAGCTTATTTATTGGTTTATTTATTTACTAAAGAAGACTATGTGGAAATAATAAAAACAATCCTCCTTGCTTGGATTCCTCCCCTGTATGCCTGTATTCATCCTTGCGAACCTGGTGGTCAGTGATATAATTATTCCATTTGTATTTCACAGAGGGAGCCCTGAACTCGAAGGCACACGACTGACTCACTGACTCGCTGCGTAAAGCACAGAGCAAGGCAATCAGTGTGGCTGTGATCACAGCCACTACTTAATGAAGACAGGGTGCCTCTCAAAGTGTTGTGGGAAAAGGCAGATAAAGTAAGCCATATCTCAGAGCACACTGTCAACTGGCTTGCTAAGGTCCAGAGGGCAAGCAGGCTTGGACATTATCAAGAAGCAAATGAGTGCTCAATTCAAAGTTTAAAATAACGACTTATGTCCACAGGAACCCCTCAGATGAGTAAAGCAGACAAGGCACAATTGGAAGTGATGGGCCTTAATACAACCGTACAACTGTCTTAAAACACAAGACCAAGAATTTAGTCTAAAAGTAACATCACTGGTCCAAGACAATATTCTAGATCATGAATCTCACAAATATTGTTTTTAATACACCACCGCAACTCCATATTTTGATTTTAAAGTCCAATCATGACATGTTGTTACATCCATGATATAATTCATGACAACATGCGCAGAGTAGCCCTACATGTTTAATGAGAGAGTTCAAACGGCAGACAATTCGAGAGAGTTTGACTTTCTTTGCACAGCCCTCAAGACTGTAAGCTGAAGTGACATGGTTGAGAACAAAATACTTTTTAAATATTTTGCTTTATATTGTGATCCCAAAAACACAAATAAATATAATTATATCATTTTAAGTCGATATGGCATCTTTAATGTCTATTTGTGTTACACCTAAACCTGGGAAATACATTTTACTTTGCAACTACTGATTCATCATCATGAATTACATAACAGTGAAGGAAAAGATTTCCTTTCATTGTTGACTCTACTGTGACGGATCAGTCTACTGTATGAGGCAAGCGGGAATAAGGGACAAAGTGTTTTTGATGTCATTTGTAATGGCCACAGCTATGCCATTGCTTTGGCAGTGCTGTCACGAAAAAAACTTGCATCAACTTTAACTACTTTAAGAAGTTGTTTCTGATTCCGCCAATATCTGACTTCGGGCGCGCATGCATAAAAGCAATTGGTGCGCTACTGTAGCCGTGTTACAAGTAACAGTTTCAATCATTTTTTTATGCATACAGGGTTTACATTATTACTACATCATCACTGTTATTACATTAGTTTTAATGACTTGAGTAATTACCTGGAGGAAGTTGGATATTCTGGATGTTTGGCTGACTCTGCTGAGCATTTGGTAACCGAGGAGCCAGCACTTGAGGGGCAATCGCGCGTATACCACCTGGACTGGCAGTGATAGTGGATGGAACGGAAGTTCTCGTCACATTTTGCAAAACTGGGCTTTTTCCAACTACAGAAGCAACCCCTGTTGTACCGGGCTGTAATGTGCTTTGCATTGGCTGTCCTAGAGTCAGGCTTCCTGGGCTCGCAACAACAGTGGAAGACCCGGTCTGAGTCGTCGTTTGTATAATAGTTTTTGGTGACTCCGACTTGTTGATCTGAGGGCCCGAACTAACAGGTGTTGAAGCATTTGATAGTGCCAAGTTTGAAGTCAAAACTGAGTTGTTACTCCCATTTTGCGTGGTAACCGGTCCTGGCGTTTGCATAGGCGGCCTCACTAGTGTGACGGTGGGTCCGGTGGATAAACATGAAGTTTGAGAAGAAATCACAGTCGAAGTGACCACATTCTGTGTGTTCATTAAAGATGTCTGGATTACAGTGCTAGAAGACGAAGGTAAAACTATTGGTTGCCCTTTCACCACGGAGCCAGGTCCGTTGTTGACAACTGTGACAGCGGGCACAGTACTGCCGACACTGTTGATTGAGCTTGCTGTTGTCCCGGGGGTAGCGGGAACACTTCCTGAACTGTGCGAGTTCACCATGTTACTTCCATTCAAAGTTGGCATGCCAGACGTCCCTTTTTGTCCACTGCCAATTCCGTGGTTAGGAATGGCCGTAAGAACAGCGTTGCCAGTCCCTGCTTTGCCTTGGTTAATCTCCACTTGCGTGCCTGACCCAGCCGCTGATGTGGTCCCCACTGCTGCATCCATAGTTGAACCCTGGGACCTCGTATTATTAATGACACCCCCTGGCACTCCGGCGCCTTGAAAAGCGGAAATAAACATTATACGTAAAAATATCAAAGCTCAAAGTAATCGATTGCAGTGCAAGCTTTAGTTTTTACCGTCTGTTACAGAGAAACGAAAACAGCAAAACAACGTGACCAAAATTAGCTAACCAGCTACTGTACCACTTACCTGCTTTTACAAGCTCTTGTGCAAGTCCCATTTTGTTGTCCTGGACACTGGAATTAGCACACCCAGACGAGTTACTGATGTGGTTTCCAACACCCTGAACCCTGACCGCTGAGTTTCCGTGACCTGATCCAGTAAGCTCAGACTCTAAAGATCCAACTATATCGCTAACTACTTTCTCGTCCACCTCCGTGTTGAAGAAAACATCATCCAGCAAATCGGAGCCCGCCGCCATCTTTACTCAGCTACGCTCGCTCGTAAGACGCATGCGCCGATTGGGTAAATCGTCACTGACATAGAGATTCCGGGCTACTGTGATTGGTTATTGTTAGATTTAAAGAGGGGGACAAATGGCTGAACATTGCATTTCTGAATGCATTTCAGTGCTATCAACTACTCGACAGACAAGGGAAGTAAACAGGATTGAGGCGCTACATTCGAGCAGAATCGCTCCCTATTGTAACAGTACGAGACGTGTATGCCTCCTGTTACTGTTTAAGGCGAGGAAAAGGCCGCCAGAAAGAATATATTGTACTTTTTCAACGTTTAGACTTGTCCTCAAGATGGCTGCGTTGTTTCTTCCCTTCCGTGGTCAGGGAGCAACTGTGGCTGCTAACTGCGAACGAGGGCGCCATTCATGCGAGTCGATTCCATACAGATACATACAGGGGAGGCGCAACTGTCAGTCGGGAGCAAGAACTCATTATTCAAATCAGCAGTTGACGCCTCCTTAGAAGTAAACTTGAAAGTGCCCTCTGGTAGGCACATTATGTTACAAGTTTACACGGTTACAAGTTTAATTTCTTGGGGCTACTGTAACAATTTACCAAGCGTTACAACTCACTTGTACATTATAACAACTGAAGTAAACCTACACATTAGTCTAATCATTCGGCTTGGAGCTACATAACTGGCGCTTGCATAGACTCAGTTTAGCTTCTGTAATTATTTTGAAGCAAATGAAAGTGTACGATTGAGTCATAATTGTGCTTCTGGGAAAAGCAACTACATTTTTGAATAAATACCAAATAAAGTAGTCTTGGTAGGCCAATGAAAAGGCCAAATAAATAAGAAAAAGAACTTCCAGTTAAGATGAAGGCGACTTCTGCGAACAGGCCTACCAAATTGTGCACCAAACACATTAGCAAGCACAACAAATTTTGGTGTGCATAATATAATCTTAGTGGAGACGTAGGACGACAAAAAGAACGTTTCAAAGCCCCATTTTCTAATCTGTCTCAGGTGCAATCTAATGAACAGGCGTGTCAACCCTAATCTGACGACGTTCCTATAAATTCCTCGCGGTTTAGCCAGTCATGTGACAGCGTGGTTCTGTGAGAAGATGTAGTTTTTGTTACTATACAGTTTCTTCAAGATTTCCACAAAACGCTTTCCGTTTTGCATAATTATAATATAGCTAGTAGACATCCGTACCAACCATGAGCACTGGCACTCCCTATATCGGTAGTAAAATCAGCCTTATATCGAAGGCACAGATACGGTATGAGGGGACGTTGTACACGATCGATACCGAAAATTCAACTGTGGCATTGGCAAAAGGTGAGTTGTTTGGCGGTAGATTTTCACGTTAATTAAGTATCCATCATTAGATGTTTAGTCTGACAGGTCAAAGCTTGTTGCCCAAGATGGATGGTGCAACCTGGCTATAAAGCCATGCTGGGCTGCTTATTGTGAATATTTTATGTAAAGAGGCCATTCCTAATTTTTTTTTCAGTTAGGTCATTTGGGACGGAAGGAAGGCCAACAGACAGACCTGCACCTCCAAGAGATGAAATCTATGAATACATTATTTTCAGAGGCAGTGACATCAAAGACATAACTGTTTGTGAGCCTCCGAAACTGCACCATAGTTTACCACAAGACCCTGCAATAGTTCAGGTTTGTATTATTTGAATCGACATTGGTCCATTTCTTTGGTACACACAGGCTTCAGACATCTTTAACTGTGTTGTTGCCATTATGACTCTGATAACCTCACTTTTTTGTGTGTTTGGTTAGTTAATGTATGCAGAGATCCTTTCAAACATTTTCTTTCCTAGTCATCCATTGGCAGCTCTTCAGCAGCCTATTCTTCCCAGCCACCATATTCGCCATACAGAGGCATGATGCCTTCCTACAGCCAACTTGCTGCAAGCTCCCTGTTAAATCAGCACTATGCTGCAGCAATGGGGTTGGGTAAGTGTATGATAACCGGTGAAGGAGGGATTTTTTTTTAAATTACCTGAGGTTTGGGTTTTCCCATAAAGCGAAGTGTGTGTGTGGTTCTTTGGTATCAGCAGGTGCAGGGACGCATGGCTTTCCAGTCAGAAGGGGCCCAATGGTTGAACAGGCTGTCCAAACAGTGGCGGCACAGAAAAATGCTCAGAAAAAGGGTGCCTTGGGGTCACAACCTCAGAGACGAGATGTAGGTAGAACTGTGCGGAGTGGACAAGGAAGCCCTCAAACCCAGAGGTCCTCGGGGCAAGGCAGTGAGTAAATTTGGGCTGCTCTGACTTCTGAGTGGGGATTTTTGGTCATGTTAACGTTACAGAGCAGTGCTAATGTCTTGCGCTTTTATGCGAGAGTGGTAGCCAGGCTAGCATTTCCTAGTACCTCTCAGTATTGTGTTTTGCTTCAATACTAGTCTGGGAACTCTCAAGGCTTTCCATGGACAAAACTGAAGGCAGAACAGGATGGTTTAAAGTTTAGGTAGTTCCCACCCTCTGTAAAGTCATATGTCTATTGTGAGTGTGTAGACTCTTTGCAAAGCAAGAGTTTTCTCTTGCCTGGCTAGTGTGGTACAACTTGTTGTGAAATATTTCCATCACAGCTTTGACGTCATGTTCATTCTTTTCTCAGATGTGTCTGCAGCACAGCGTGGCGCAGCCCAAGGACCAAGGCAGGCAAATGATGAAAACCGGCCCCCACAGAGGAGACGTCAAGGTGTGTGTGTCTGTGTAGAGGGATGCTTGCAGGTTTGCTGGGTTTAATGAGAATATTTTTGTTCAGTGTGTTTGTTCTCCATTTTGTGATGACTCATTGTAACAGGACCCCGACGATCCAGGAACCGTGGGAAAGGCAAAATGAGTGCCTCTTCCTCCAAACCTACAACTCTCCAATTTGAGTCTGACTTTGACTTTGAAACTGCCAATGCACAGTTCAATAAAGAAGATATTGAAAAGGAGATGCAGGAAAAGCTGAATGCTAAAGGTTTATTTTCTTTGACTCTACACAGACCCTGTAAAATGTTTCCTACTCAAGTAGCATTTGAAATAACATCCGTTCCCAACGGCACGGTTAGTTTTAAGCGGTTATTTATCAACTCCTTTCACTGCTTGTTCTGGACAGAAGTGAAGAATGAAGGGGAAGAGGACAAGCCAGAAGAGGAGGAAGAAATAAAAAATGATGATGGGACAGTGGAGGAGGATCCTCTTGGACCGAACTGTTACTACAACAAGGCAAAATGCTTCTTCGACAATATCTCCTCAGAGATAAAATCAAGGTACACCATGATTTATTGGCGATAAAACAAGCCCACTGATTTCTGCGCCAAGTAAGAAGTTTTAGTAAATGGATGCTGTGCTATAGCAAATTTGAGATTTGCTCTGCATGTTCATTGCAGCCTATTTCTGAATGACCAAAACCAAGCAACAAATCACAGCTTGTTTGGCATGGGGGTGGGTTTTGATTTCAAATGGAGGGTCTCCATTACTGTATAAAACTACAGATGTGTGTTCCTTCTGACTGGGCAAATGACTGCAATTTTAACATTTTTGCTGCACACTTGAAAGAGTTTGAGAGTTTAATGCTTCAATTTTTTAAATGAGGCCAGTCACTTGTGACAAGAGCCAGTCGGCCTTGATTGATGTGATTGGTTTAGGCAGGTCAAAAAGGGCACTATAATTCTTGATGTGTGACTTGTTTACATTTACATTTATGCATTTAACAGATGATTTTATCCAATTACATCAGGGCCAGTCCCCCATAGAGCAACTTGGGTTTAAGTGCCTTGTTCAGGGGCACAATGCTGGCAGCCAGACTTTGAACCTGCATGATGGTTGTGTATTTCAAACAGAATGAGTGCTTGATTGTTGACCTGTGTTTTATTTTGGTTGTTTCAGACGCACCACATGGGCAGAGGAGAGAAAGCGAAATGTAGAGACCTTTGGAGTGCCAGGTCGCTTCCTCAGAGGCCGTGGGGGGTTACGTGGGGGGTATCGTGGGCAGAGAGGAAGGGGGGGCATGCAGCGACTTGTGGGCAGTGGCAGAATTTGATAAGGCAAGTTCCTTTCCTCCCCTAAATCATCAATTGTGTTTAACTGCTTGAATATGGCTGGGGTAAATTGACCCATAGCCCTGTTGTAGGAGTGCTGGTAGGAAAAAGAATGAGAATTTGTTACCACAACCACATAGTGAACCTGCAGCTGATGGTAAGAAAATGCCAATTCGGGTTTATTTCCAATTTTATCCAATTTCAGTTATTTTCTTTCGCCCTGTATAATTTCCATTAACTGTTGCGAATTTGTTCAAACCAAATTTCCTTTTTTCCTTGTACCAACAGCATGTGGTGGTGATGAGCAACAGGGCTATGGATTGACTCCCCCCCGACCTATCCTAACCTTTTAATTATTAGGAATTATTTTGTAAAACTATGCACTCCTTATTACTACTTTGTTTTTTTGCAGGTCCCCTCGGGAAAGGACCTTACATTTTTGCCACCAATTCTTCTATTATGCTATATAAATCATTTTTCTGTTGTGCTTATTTTTTTTTCTTTAAAAACGTTTAAAGCGCCTTGGCAGAACTATACATGAACAAAATGGAGGTGGATTTGTACCTTAATAGATATTTGGAGCCATTTTAGTTTAATTTGTCATTTTTTTGCATGTTAATTCATGGTTTCAACCTCTGAAGTTTGCCCATTAACTAGTTGTCTCCCTGACTGTTTGCATGTGATGTTCTGCTATTTGAGCGAAATCCAAATGGTTTATTTATGGCATTGTAAACTATGTAATGTACAGCTAAATGCAGATTAATTGTATCCATGAAGTTGAGATTCCCCCATACTGTCAGTAATTCGCTTTTGTTTCCTTTTTTACTCCTTTTGGAAGAAGTAACTTATTTGTGGGGAGATTCTTGCTGTTGCACATTATTAAATAAATATGAAATGTCCGTACTTGGCTCTTGGTTTCTCATTCTTTCAGGTTCTAGCATAGTTGTCCAAACGGGTGAATCAGACAGGTTAGTATAGAGAATTTTATTGTAATTTGTGGAGATGGTAGGAATGTGAAGGCACTGATGGCTAGGGATGCATGTAGTTATTGAGTAGGCAAGAAAGTGCTGCCTTGTGTCCTCATATTTTCTTTTTCTTCTCCGTCTCCTCTTTTTCCTGCTCCAAAACCAATATGAGGCGTTCTATCTCTTCAGGATCCAAAATCTGGGGACAAATTTTGAATATGGAACACATTAGCTGGATTCAAAGCACTGTCCCGTGGCATACCTAAAGTAATCTTGGATACAATGGAAAAATCATGCATAGGAACATCCATCTGCGGGGTTGTCCAAGTAACAAGTGATCACTCCTACAATTATTCCTTATAGTCCAGTATAGTTTTTTATAGTGGTGCAACCCACAAACCTTCATAGGCTCATTCTGCTTCATAACTGCAAGCTCAATGTTCTTCCCTCCAGATTGCACAACCTAGGACAAATGATCAACAGCATAAATGGGTTGTCTTAATGTTTGGTGTTTTTTTTTTTTTGTTTTGTTTTTTTTTTTGGGTCATGTGTAATCAACTATTACTCACCTCAAGCAATGCTCTGATGGTTAGTTTTATGGCTCCTTCATCAGACTGCATATGTTCATCTTTGTAGTTCTTCTCCAGGAATTCTCGTACAGTCTTTGATGATCTACCAATAGAATTTGCCTGGAAAAGTAACATGGTTAAAGCCATAGCCATTATTGATTGTGCCTCAGTCAGCTTTCATTATCTTCTTGTTCATCCCACATTATGTATGTACCTTCCAGGCGTGGTATGTTCCTGATGGGTCTGTTTGGTATAGGTGTGGTGTCCCATCAAAGTCAAAACCTGCAATTAAGGATGAGATCCCAAAGGGCCTCCGTCCATTACTCTGAGTGTAACGCTGAAAAGATTAAAAAAAAAAAATTGGTTTAGACAAAGGTCATAGGGTACAAATTTAATTAAAATGACACCAATGAATGTGAAAGAAACACTACTTGAGCTCATTGAAAGTGATGGACCGCCGCTTGCTCTAAGTCTATCCATTAGCATTAAAGATTTTAAAGTGAGTCATTAAGCCTGTCAAACAAAAACTTAAGGCAGCACAATTAAACAACTTGCATTACATAAGCATTTTAACACTAGCATTAAAGTCACTAGGTAGGCCAACGCACCTGCTTCAGGTTACTTATGAATCGGGTAATGTATTCCACTGTCACAGGATCCTCCACTGTCAGTCTGTGACTCTGGCATTCCACCCTTGCCCTGTTTATGATAATCCTGGCATCTGCAGTGAGGCCTACCGGTGAATATAACAAGAATGTTAACGCAGAGTGTTTGCAGAGATCCTGAGCTCAACGGAAACTCTCCTTAACAATTTACAAGTGACAGAAATAATGAGATCCGAAGTAATGGTATCTGTTTGACTGACACATGTAGAAGCCGGAAAAGGCTAATATAAAATCTACCTGCAAAGGCCATGAAGACGTTATCATCCAAAACGCAGATTTTACGCACGGTTCTGTCATCTTGAAGTTTGGCGACTGATTTTTTCTCCACTCCAACCACAACAATAGTCTCGCCACGCACTCCAACCTGAACGTGACACATTGTTCATGTACATTTTAACTAACATGAAATGAACCCATTTTACTTTCACTTAGCAAGGAGGTGCTTTCTTTTTACTTACAACTGTTGAACCTTTTTTTACAGCTTCTTGAGCGTATTCCACCTGAAACAAATGGCCATCAGGGGAAAAAACTGTAATAGCTCGATCGTAGCTCATTGTCTGTCTTTAGTAAATAAAGTATATGAACGCCTGGACCGCTGCTTAGAAGTTAACTTGAAGTCTTAAATGAAAAGCGAAACTAAAATGACGATGGAGCTTCAACCGGCACCAACGCACACTCTTTGCGCCTCACCATGGACGTAATGGTAAATTCAACTTCATTTATTTTATTGCGCCTGGTGTACAGCATTGAAAGTGATGGACCGCCGCTTGCTCTAAGTAAAATGCGTAGCAACTGTTGTGAATCAACGGACGTCCTATTTGCTTCCAATCCGCGGTTAGAAAGTAGTGGGTCACTATTGCTCACTGGGTTATACCAAACCACGAGCAGAGGTATTTGTGCAGAGTAGCCCGACAGAAACCACCTGATCAGCATCATTTGACTGAGAACAGAATTATCACTAACAGAGTGAATGGCATGAGCATCTTTGCTTTCGCTTCCAGCGTGCATGGTTTGATGGAATAAATGGCTTATCATTGAATGCGTGTATAGGTTATTACACCCCTATTTCCAGCACAATGGGCATCCTTAGTATGTAACACTAGATTGAAGGATAATAAATATTAGAATTAAAAGAAGCGCTCTTGTTTTTAGAGATAAAAACAATGTCAGTCGCTTTCTCATCAACGCGTCCGCGAGGCAAAGGGGAGGTGACACAACAAACAATTCAAAAGGTGAGGCATTTATATCTTCGTATAGGCTAATAATGGTTCTCTTGGGGTTGTTTCTTGGTCTGCTAGTCTGCCGCTGCTATGGTGGGAAAGTAGTGAAAATTTACGGACTGCGATGTCAACCACAACAAAGCAACGAGATGGATGTATCCATGCGTAATGCGCTATATAGTTTGGCAGTATTTCGGTGCTATTTCCCTAATAAGCGGATCCATGGTGGATTTCAATGGGATAAAATTAGGGATGCAAATACTGTAGAAAAGCACGTAGACTGGTAACCATGTAGCCTACAGCATCGTCGCGAACTCTCCGATATCCTCGGAGCAATGCAAGTCACCAAGGTGTAATTTAATCCCGGATTGTCTTTACAGAATACTGTGTTATATCCTGTAAAACTTGAATTTTGTTTAGAGCATTTAAATAAATCTCTTTAATGCCTCGTCAACAAAGGCAGTGATGTGTATCCACATCTTGCTTGTCGAGTGCTAATGTGAAGGTGTAGCCTATTTGATGGTCAGTTAGATAAGACCCAATGAACATCGACACCTTTGTTCATTTCTGCAGGGGGCGGGAATTCAAGATGCACTTTGTTTACACTTTGTTTATACTTCCGCGTAGTTTAGGGTATTAGCTTACCTAAGAGTGAAAACAGGTGTAAGATGGCTCTTGGTCTGGTTAACGGAAAAATACGACACAAGCAAAACAGACACTGGATTGTGTTCTTATCACCACCACTGTAAAACTGATGAGGCTGTATGATTTGTGAGATTTAAAACACACGTTTAAAACACACGACACTCGTTACAGGGAGAGATTGAGAAAAGCACTTTTAGGAACATTGCCGTCAAAATGTGCTCATTCATTTAACTTTGCAATTGTTGCATCGAGCAAAATATATACTGAACATTAGATGTGTTTATTTCTTCTTAGATGCTGGATGAAAATCACCACCTGATCCAGTGTATTATGGACTATCAAAGCAAAGGAAAAACTGCAGAATGCACTCAGTATGTACTGAAGGCATGAACAATCCAATCGGTTGTAGGCTTTTATTGCTTAGTTTGCGTAAAGTGACTGAATTAAATTTATATCTCTACAGATATCAGCAAATTTTGCACAGAAATTTGGTGTATTTGGCAACAATAGCAGACTCCAATCAGAACATGCAGTCTCTTTTACCAGCGGTATGTGAGATTATTTTTGATGTCATGCTGCACAGGGCCTGGTTGGGTTTGTCTTGTTTTATTTTCTTTACATCTTCTTTCCTGATTTATCTCTTTCTTTCCCCTTTTCAACTGTATAGAAATGATCCAGATGTTTTTTTTTGTTTTGTTTTTTTTTAAATTGTGAATTTGAAAGCACACTTTTACATGAGGGTTATAATCTCAAAGGATTCAATAGCCGGGCTTTTCCAGCTGTGTACAGCTCCATCTCTTGTATTTACCTATCCCAGCAGTTCTCTCTGTCTCCTCTTTCAGCCTCCTAACGTGAACATGAATATGGGCCAAGGTGGAATGGGACAGAGTGGTGCGGGGCAGTCTCTTCACTCACAGTCGAATCTAAATGAAAACATGCCCTCTGGCCTTCCCCCTACCTCAGTGATGCAGAGTGGGATGAGCAACGGTGAGGCTAGACTAGCCTGTGCACATGTTTGTCTGTCTGTCCATCTGTCTCTCTGTATGTCTGCCTGTCTCACTGCACCACTGCACTAGTTTCATAGCTAGCTTTTCTGTGCTTTGCTTTGCCTCCATCTTTGATCCATCTTTCTCAGTTTTTGGCTGCTCGATCCTACTGTCTACATCCATCTCTCTATTTCCTCGAACCTGGGAACCCTGCCTATCTCTTTATAAAAACAGCATTTCATGTAAAGTTTTTCAGCCTCTTCCCTCACCTGTGTTTTGACAAAACACTTTCATCTCTCCCTCTCTTCCTCTATCATAAACTCTTGTCTTAAGCCTCCCTTCTTCCTCTCTCTCTCTCTCTGTATGCCGTATACTGATGAACTGAATGTGTTGCATATACATAAGTCCTGCCCACCACACTGTTTCCCCCATAAGCGCCCACTGACTGTAAGTGTGTGTTGTGTCAGGCCCCAGCCATAACCCCATGCAACAGCCACAGCATCAGCAGCCACAACATCAGCAGCAGCAGTCTGGTCAGACGCCTCTGCCCTGTGCCACCTCCATGAACCTGTCGGCCAGCAGTCATGGCTACACTCACTCTGTGCCCTCCTCCCAGGCCATGCAACATCAGGGCCAGGGCTACGCATCTTCAGCCACCCGCAGCAACCTCAACATGCAGTCCAACCCAGGTGAGCCAGGCGAGCAGGCGGCCAGCAAACCCAGCATAACAGGCCCGGGGGATGGCCAGCAATCCCATCAGAACAGGCCCCAGGAGATGACCAGCAGTCCCAGCATAACAGGCCAGGGGGAATGGACAGCAATACCATCATAACAGGCCTCATAGATGGGAGAGAGGGAGAACAGGAGGAGAGGGACAGGTAGACATGAGAAATGACAAGGATGAGGTTGGGGAAGGTTACTGCAGGGATGGGGTACATCAGGCAAATAATCACTCAAAAAACAACAACAAAAAAGGCAATATGTTGAGGTAAAAAGAGGGACCAGGACTTTGGTTGAGGGCAGTAATGGATTTTTCTACTTCCAAGGTACATTACATAGAACCAGCATCAGTGAACTTGTCATTAGGAACACTCAAAATTGCACTCTGAGTGTCAGGTCTAGTAAGCTTCTGAATATCATACCAAACAGAAACGCCGTCCAGCTTCTATTTCCCAAAATAAATCTCAAGATTTCTTGTCCTAAGTCCATTCATTTCAGGTCATGAAAATTATGAACCTGTGAAAAAACAAACACATTCAGTTCATCAATCTGGGAGTGCCTCTCTCCTCTGCAGTCTAGCTTGGTACCTGTACCTTTTGAAAGGCTCATCTGACCTTTGAAACCCCTCCCTGACTTGCAACCCTCTCTTCCAAAGTTGTCAATGTGCAATTATCTTTGTCAGTACACTGGCCTTATCCCCACCTTTTTTTGAGTTGCCATGATGACCCGTTCAGCCTATCATTTTTTTTCCTCCATGTTTATAGTACTGGCTTGTCATTTGATTGACAGTGCTATTCTATTTCTTCCAGCTGATGCATCTCTGTGCTTGTTCTGAAATACTTCAGTGTTTTTTTTTTTGTTTTGATAACTTATATGCCTATACAACATGTCCAGTCTCGATGATGCACCAACAAGGTGGCGGACCGCATTACTCCTCAGCTCAGGCAGGAAGTCAACACTATCAAGGGCAACAGTCTATAGGAATGCTGGGACAGGGTAACCAAGGCAACAGCATGATGCCACAGAGGCCCATGGGAAGTTACCGCTCCTCACAACAAGGTAAGAGAAGGGATCTTCAAACTCTGTCTTGGATTGAAGTGAGAAAAGCAACAATTGCTGGGTTCCGCCAAAGACATAAGACTTCATGTTTAATGTGTAATCTGGATGATCAGATGAGTAGAGAGTGCTTAATGGGTGATATTGTGGTCGGTCTGTTAATTACCAGTATGAATAGATTGCACTGGTATATTATGGTACTAGATTATATGTATAGACTGGTATGTATAGATTATAGAGGGAATTCTTGAGTTCTACAATTGTACCTTAATTGAGTCACTGTCGAGGTTTTCTTGTAGCATAATTATGTAGCTGTAAGCTTTCAACACTGGATGCTGGATTCTTTGTGGATGCTCCTGTTTAGTCTTTATTAGTTGCACTGATATAATAGCAGTGTAGTGGGAGATCATTGTGTTGGAGTATCTCAGCCACACACTGCTGTGTTGAAGAGGGCCTCAGACTGACAAGCCCAGACCAAACCAGACAGTCACATGACCTGTGTGGATTTAATAGATGGCAGGGGGGGGAGATTTATGGTGGCTGTCACTTTCATGCCCAGTTTGTATAAATCACTCGGTGGCAGCCGCTGTGTCTGCAGTGCAGAGCTAAAGTAGGCTCATGTGGCCCTGCATGAAGAGCACAGGAAGGGTCACAGGTAAGACTCCTCAAATGGATGCCACCAGGCACAGGCTGGAACAGGTGCTCTCTAGGATGAAACAGGTACTCTCTAGATGGAGATTACTAAGTCACATTTTCATACGTAGGCGTACCACCCACATTGGGTATTATGCATGTTAGCATCTACTCTGGAATGGAAGCCACAACATGGATGGTGAAATTAAAGAAAGTCAATTAATGAAAGTGGCATGTTCATATCTGACAGCAGTCAAAATGCTAGTCAGGGTTCATATCTTGTCCTGTCATTTTTTACTGAATGGCATTTAAAGATAGTCATTTGAGACATGGATTGAAATGGCTAATGCTGGCCAAACCTTGTCATAAACCACAGTGTATTGGATAGACTAGTACATTATGTTGCTTGTATATGACAATTGGGTGACCAGATGCGGGTCCATGTCACTTTGGATAAAACTTTATTTTCCATAATTGTAATGAGATGGTCCATAATCTTAAGAGCCATGGCTTTTTAAATCTTCCTTACCTTTAAAACATCAACAGCATATTTACTTAAACACTCATGGATGACTGAGAAAAGTTGTGTTCTTTGTTTTAGTGTAATCTCAAATCACCAGTTCACACTTGACGACTGAACTGAAATTGTCAGCTTCAGGCTCATGAAGCAGGTTCTTCTGCTGATTGCCAAAGAAAATGTATTCACCCTTTGGTGTAATCTTGGTCATTGTGTATCATCATACCCCTGACGTTAAGAGCAAATCAAGAAAGTCTCAGAGGTTGTGCAGCTGATTGCCTGTCTTTCTACCAAAGATTCTAGAATGCGCTCTAGAGCTCAAGCGCACTAGAATCGTTGCTTTCTACTCTTTCGTTTTTGCATTCTGTAGCATGGTCTACAACATAGATAGTGTGTGTAGAATAATTACCAGACAGAATTGTATGCCTGCCCATACGTTTTCCTGTGCTACAACTTCAGTGACAGACCTGCTAACACTTCTTTGTAAAGACTGGTAGGTGCAGCATAACTGTCATTTGCTGCAAAAGCATGAGAATGTAATCTTGTTGAAAATGAGCACAAGTTAAAAATAAATGTCTCCCTCCAGACTTCAGTGTAAAGCCTTTCCCTTCAACCTCAATAAACACTGATTATAGTGCTGTGTATTCCAAATGAATTAACAAGCATATCAAAGCGTTTTTTGCAAATAATCCTCCTCAGTGCTCAAGCATGGACAGGTGTAGTGGATGATTGCGGAGCCACGTATTGTCAGAGAGACTGGTTTTCTGGTTTTTTACCATTGTTTTCACGAGCCATGAGGTTCTAAGGAAGCATGAGCTACTTTGTTGATCTTCTCTTTCATTGTATTGGTTCAGAGAGACCATTCCAAATACTGGGCAGTCATCTGTAATATTTGCCTTAATACAAGAACAGGTTTATATTTGCAAATAATATAATAAAACAATTTCCTTGTCTGCACACATTCTTCATTCCTCATTGTTTGTGGGCAGCTGGTTATCTGGCATTTGCCGGTTTAACAGCATTCAGTCGCATAGCATTTATCCTCTTTTGTTTAAAATTACAGCCGTGCATTCACTGTACAACACAAACTATTACAAGAGCTTCAACTGCTTGGATAACAAATGCTTCAAAGATTCTATGAAAGACCTTTGAAGCTATTTTAGGGCCCAACTATGCTTGTTTGAGGAGTCCATATTTGGAATCAACTCACCTGTCTCAGCTCAGTTGTCACATCACTGACAAGTCTGTCAAGATGCTCCATCTATTCAGATGCTTTCTAAGAAAACCCTGGAGTAGAGTGTGATGTGTGGAATAGGTTATTATGCCAATAACATTGTAATGTCATGGATTTTCCAATTGTGAGTTCAAGTTATTTGTACATTTAACAGTTTGTTATATATTCAAAACAGTATTGATGTCTGGAGTTTCTGCACACCACACACAAAGATATTCAAATGTTTGCTTTTTTGTGTTTCTTTATTCCTGTCATTACTTTGCATTTTCCTTTCATTTCCAAATCACCTTTCATCACATATTCCATATCCTTTTTTGATTCCAACTCAGTTACAGTAGAGTGGTTATCTTTTAAGACTGACTGGCACATCTTAATTGGAGTTATTATTTGATATATGTTGTCCTGTCATTACATTCTCCATTGGAAATACAAACTTGAAAATGTGGACATGACTTAAAACCAACCACTGAAGTTCACCTTGTTTCCAAAAACAAGACTCCCTTCCCAGTTGTGGTGACCTGAGTATAGCACCTTCTATTCAAGTTTCACTAAGAGGTAAAGACTGTGCCATGAACCACAGTTTGATTTGCCAGCTGGGACCGCCAACCAGCTTCACTCCCACAGAAAAGTGAAAAGTTCAACCAACCAAGCACCAACTGCCTCCCACAGACAAGTGACACGAAACCAGAGACGGTTGATAAACAATCTTTGACGAAACCCCTCCGACATCCCCTCCGTGCAGCCCCTCCAAGTGAAATTCCCCTTGACCAATTTTGACCAGATTTGCAGTGGAACATCAATCAGATCAGCTGATTAACCAACCCTGGTGTCGCCTGTCTTGCAGGATCTGCCCCGCAGTACATTGGACAAGACGAGTTCTACGGTGAGCAGTATGGACAAAGTCAAAGCTCCAGCGAGCCCATTAACCAGCAGTATTACCCTGATGGTAATCATGCAGAAAGCCTTGCCCTTCACATGCACGGCACACACACACACACACACACACAAACTCAACACACATCTACAGCACATTCAGTCATCAATCTCATTCACTTCTTGAGGTCATCATTCATAGTCCCTGTACAACTGTCACTTCAATTTCCTTCTTACCAGCTTTTATTTCTTTGATCTCTTCATAGCATGCCATTTTTTTCCCCTCAGTGAAAGCCCAGAAATCTCAGCTGTTCATTTTTTATTATTTGGAGGTTTGTCTGTTTGTTTTTGTTTTGGCGAGACTTAGAGATTGTTCTCAGAGCAGCTCCATTAGCAGTGTCTCAACCCTTTATTATAGTAAACCCAGTGGTGTGCCGAAATTTCAGATCCTTTACCCACATTTGTCCTTGCAGTGCTTGATGCGTGTAGTTGTTTTGTTTCGTGTTCGTTTAATTGCATTGTGCATCCTTTATTGATGGATTGAACTGTCCTTTCAACAGTCTTCATATAAACATAGACAGGAAAAAGTCAATAATTTGGTTTGCAGTGACAAGATTGTTCTTTTGTATTGCCTTGTTTCTGTCTTTTGCGGCATCTGCTTTCGTGATCCCACCAGCAGGTCATGGAGAGTATTCCTATCAGCAGTCCTCCTATGGTGAGCAGGGCTATGAACGATCTTTTGAAGAGTCGTCACAACATTACTATGAAGGCGGTAGGTTCTGCTGGTTCACATTCATGCCACCCTCAACTCAGTACTCGCATTTCGAAAATACAGACAAAAATACCCTCTAGCTTTACGCTATCTGTCTATTGACATTTATTGACAAAAACCAAAAACCAATAGCAAGAAAAAAACAAACTCACTATCCAGGAGCAGTGAGTAGTCCGCTGCTGTGGCGCAAGTAATGAGAGGTTAGGTGCCATGGGAAATTTATACTGACATTCACATGGGACACTTAAACTGACTTTCACATGGGACATTTATACAGACATTGACATGCGACAATTATACTGACATTCACATGGGACACTTATACTGGCATTCATATGGGACACTTATACAGACATTCACATGGGACACCTATACTAACATTCACATGGGACACTTATACTGACATTCACATGGGACATTTATACTGACTCTATAACATTTGTGGTGGTTGTTTTTATTCTCACAGGAAATTCACAATATAGCCAGCAGCAAACTCAGTACCCGCAAGGACCAGGCCAGCAGCAGACTTTTGGCCAGCAGCAGTACTCTTCACAGCAGGGATACAGTGGACAGCCTCAGGGCTATGGTAACACCTGCTTACTTTCGGAGTAAATGTAGCAGTCTTGATGGTTAGGTGAAGCGATACCAATGCTGCTGACTTCTCATGTACAGGTCCTGGACAGGGGGCATCCTCACAGTACTCCCAGTATCAACAGGGGCAGGGCCAGCAGTACCCCACCTATCGCACCTCACAGGGTGGTCCCGGAGCCCAGCCACAGAGGCCATATCCCTATGAACAGGTAGGAGGCCTACAGGGAACATCTTTAAGTGAAAGACTCTTCCCCTAACATTCTGTTTTAATGCTACAAAATGATACATTTGCATTTGCAAAGCCTAAAAGATAATTGTGTATATGATGTGATCAGTGCATCAGCATGTATAAAATTACATGTATTACTTCCGTGAAAGACTAACAAGAAATTTGTTGCATTTGTATTATGATGCTGTGATGGGGAGGGTTTGGAGTGTGAAATGTTTCTAAATCAGTGTTTTAAATCAGTGTTTTAAATGCATTTACCATACAGGGGCAGTACGGGAACTATCAGCATCAGCAATAAGGTGGCACTGCCATACCAAAGGCTACCTCTTGTGATTTGGGAGCAGCAGAAAAATACTGTTTTTGGCCATTTTTGTTATTTCAGTTTCATTTCAAGATGATAATACCTAGACAAAGGTAGGCGTACATATATCTATCCAGTTGCCATAGGATTTCTAATCTCTTTTATTCTTTTATTTACTGCTGATTGTGTTTATCTAAATTGTCCGTTGTTTTCACATGATGTGTCTTATAGATGTTCAAAATGTGTCCTTTTACCTTTAAACATCAAAGTATTTATTAATTACAGAGTATAGATATAAAACATTATCAGCTCTCAAAGATATATAATTCAAATCATCTGGGGTGAACAAATCATGGGATTTAGAATAATTCCTGTAGCCCAGAATCTTTATTATAAGAAACCTTACCTTTGACTATTGAGGTTAATGCTGTAATGCTTTTTTCCCTTTCGATGCTATTCCACAGAAAAAATATGGCTAAGTTGAGGGGAAAAAAGGTCTTATTGTTGGGTAATGTGTTTATTTTTGTATTTCTGAGTGCACGTAACCTTCCTTCAACGGCATGTTACATTTACATTCATATTCATGCATTTAGCAGATGCTTTTATCCAAAGCGACTTACAAAAAGGGGATAAACATTCAAGCTACAAATTGGCAGGAGATGAAAGAGCAGGAGTATGATAGAAGTGCAGAGAGTGAGGGGTACATTCCAGGTAGTCAGACGTTTTATGCCAGAAGATATTCTTGGAAGAGCTAGGTTTCTTGAAGGTCGAAGGCTCTGGTAGCACTTGGAAGGTCATTCCACCAGCGTGGAACAACAGATGAGAATAGGGAGCAGATTCCTCAATCACATTAGTGCTTTGAATTTGATGCGAGCTGCTAATGGATAGCCAATGGAGTTCAATGAACAGAGGTGTGACATGCTCTTTTTGGTTGGTTGAAAAACAGACGTGCAGCTGCATTCTGGATCACCTGTAACGGTCTTACAGCACAATCTATTATTTCAGTTGTGGTCATATGTGTTGTTTGTGGTCAATATGTTTGTTTTGTCTCTCGCCTCAATGTCCATGTCTAATTCATGTATCCTGGACTCTTCACTTAACTCTTATCTGTGACTTTTAGTACTCAGTATATAACCTAAAATTAGGTCAAGTACATATGCATGTCAGAATTATGCATTTTAATGTGAACATTAAAAATATTTTAAGTATAGCGACACCTTTAACATTATAGCATTATATTTATTTATTTATTGATTTATTTATCTATCTATCTATCTACCTTGTTTGTTTGACATGACTTGTCTTGGCTTATTTTGTAAATGTGTTTTATACATTTATAGCCTATATATATTTCTAGTTGCCAAAGTCACAAGCTGGTGACCTCGGATTCAACGCTTCAACACTTCATATTAGTCTATTACAAGCCTAAATGTGCACACTGGTCAAAATCCCATTTACAATAAACAAACACAGGAGTCTATATGCTGTTAATTTCTTATTCATTTGTTGTAATATATTTTCCATTTTTGTATTCACTTGTATATTTAGTATATAAAACATGACATGCAAGAACACAATAGACATATCTATTGTATCATGGTTCAGTGTAACATTTTATTTATGGTATAATATGTATATTTGCATTATAATTAGATGAGGACATTACCTGTACATGGAGGCTTGATGCGATGGTATCAGGAATGGTGATATCAGGAATATCTGTCAACTGTGACCAAACACTAAGCCATTAGAAGCTAACTAATAGCCTACACTAACAAGAATCTAAATTTATGTGGCTATATGTTTGCTAAAAGATCATAGATATTCATGTTTTTAAATTGTTTGTTGACTAATGGCCAAAGGTTCCATAATGCTATTGTTCATAGTTTGTCACCAACCTAGACCTTGATCAGTGAATTTAAATTTATGTTTCTCTATGTGCGTGTGTTTGTACTTGCACATGTATGTGGGACTGTATAAGCTATGGCAAACCAGGCAGCCACATGAGTAAGAGTGTATTTGTCTAAGCATTGGTGTGTTTGTCTTTTTATTTTCCTTCTCGAAGTCTCATCATTTGACAAAATGGGTGATTAACTTTGATCCTGAGTTGGGTCTGTTGGCTGTGCTTGTGGTATCAGAGGTTTTGTTCAAAAGAACAGCTGATATATGTTTGCCTTATTTTTATATTATTTTTGTAGTAGTTTTACTAACAACAATGATTTTACTGTTATCAATTTGTACCTGTATGCATGAAGATCACACCTAAACGTCACACTTAAATTCACCAGACAGTTAAAACTATATTGTTACATCCTAAGGGGACAGCACAACCCTATTCTCTTGAGGTGGCAAACAAAGCTTACATGAATGAGTTGTATTATCTGGCTGTTAAACAGCTACTTTTGTAACACAACCAATGATCCATGACAATCGAAGGACACCACAACCTCAACTACATCACCTTGTGTACTTGTATGCTTGTGTGTTCATATTTTAGAGAAGGTCCAGGTCTAATTTTGTGATTTTGATGTCTCAGTTTTATGTCTAGCCTATCAGACTCTCATTCTGCAGTGTGAAGCCTAATGTGCGAGAGATGGTTATGAACTAAATGAAAACATTACTTTTGTTGTCATATGGATGAAAATCATTGTGCATCGCTTGTAATATATAGTATTCTTTTTGTTACTGTTTAATATGGAAAATAATAAAGGACAGCTTACCCTTTCATGCCCAGTAATTATTTCATACTTTGTAGGACAGGGCAGCTCAAATCGAAGGCCTGATACAATTCTCTGTTATGGTGAAGGAGTGGTTTCCTCAACCCTACACACTCCACACCATTCAGTGGCGCTAATGCTGCATTAACCGTTTTTACCTACGTCTAAACAAGCACATGTTCAGTTTAGTCCTTTACAGCCACCGTATTCCTCCTAGTTACATCGATTTGCTGTAACCTATATGATGAATGAATGTTAGAACACTGTTTTGCAATAGCATGTGTTACTTTTCCTTTTCTGTGAATACCCATATCATGAGTTGTTTTGTGTCTACTGCACCAGGTCCTCAGTTAATTCAACATGGTGTGATAGTTTAAGGCGAACTCTACAACCTCTCAAAGTTGTGACTGTTATCGTCGCGAGCTAACGTTAGGGCTAGCTGCTATTCACCAGCAACGCTGACACAACGTATAAACTTCAACCGGATACATTTTATTGTGATTTTTGGACGCTACTGGCGAAATGTCATATTCGCAATGGTTATCCAAATTCGACTGAGTAATATCTTACAATGGAGCAAAGAAGTCGGGCGTGGATATTTGAGCAACCAAACGTCATCCTTGCATCCACTGTTCAAGAGTCAATTTTCCACAACTTGCGGATTGTGTGGGAAAACCCGCAAAATTCAGAAAAAGACCGAGATCTCTGAAAAGAAACTGGTGAGTTGCTGCTCAAAAGCCCTAAGTTACCTACAGTTTGGCCATATAATACAATCTGAGCTGGCAGTCTGAACAAGGCTGAACAAGGTTCTGTTTTGGTTCATGTTAACTTTGCAGTTTCCAGGTTTCTCTTGTAGACATTGTCAGACAAAATATGGCTGCAGAACACAATGCCATGTAACGTTGACGTTAGACCCAACGTTAGTCGGATGTGAAGGTGTAGGCTATTAACTGACGCGTTCTTTTTTTTCCTCTCGTGCAGACACGCTACTTCGTGGATTACCGTAGGGTGAGGTTTGTTGGTGGTTCGGGTGGTAATGGAGCTTGCACCTTCCACAGCGAGCCAAGGAAAGAGTGGGGAGGACCCGATGGAGGCAACGGAGGAGATGGTGGAAACGTCATCCTCAAAGGTGAATGCCCTCTACATTTTCCATTTCCTTCTGGTTTATGTGCTGGAAATTACAAGGTCAATTGGTTATTGTAAGACTGATATTCTTTCATAGCCTTTCTGTTGTGTTTTTGCTGTTTGGATGTGTGTGAACATATTGCCTGTAAATGAGTGTTGTCCTGAATATCTCAAAGTGAACAGACAGGTGAAGTCCCTGTCAGCAGTGTCAGGTCTATATGTAGGTGTGAATGGAGAAGCTGGAGGCAACAAAAACTGCTATGGATGCAATGGAAAAGCCACTTACATATCAGTGAGTCTTCCAGACTCTTCCAAAACTCTTTATTGTTTTGAACTTGTGTGTTGCTGAGGCTTTCTAATCAACATGGAACATTTTGTTCTTTGTGGAGCAGGTGCCATCTGGTACCATTGTGAGAGAGCTTGGGAAAATGGTGGCTGACCTGTCGGTGCATGGTCAGGAGTTTGTGGCTGTTCATGGAGGAGCAGGGGGAAAGGGTAACCGTTTTTTCCTGTCCAATGAGAACCGTGCGCCCATGACTGCTACCCCTGGGGAGAAGGGCCAAGAGCGAGTTCTGCAGCTGGAGCTCCGCACCATAGCCCATGCTGGACTGGTGAGGGTCTAAAACTGTGTTCCAAGTTCTCCTTAGGACGAGATTTTACCAAAGACAGTTTAGAAACCATCAACCGTCTCTGATTTTTCCATGTGAACTCTTGCATTAGAGCCTGTTTGCCTTTCGGGCAGCCCAAAAAATGTGCCATCTTATTTTGCATGCACAATACACCATCACTGAGACTGTGGCTGTGAGTGAAGCTAATGGTGTGATGGTCAGTTTTTAGATGGTATCAGAGTTCCATCATGATGGACCTGTTTGTGATTCTAAGGTTGGGTTTCCAAATGCTGGGAAGTCCTCTCTGCTGAGGGCCATCTCCAACGCCAAGCCAGCAGTGGCTGCGTACCCCTTCACCACGCTCAACCCTCACGTGGGCATAGTCCAGTATAGAGACCATGAGCAGGTAGCAGGTATGTCGCACAGACTTTCCATACAGACTGTTTTGTTTTGTCTCTTTTTGCAAGCTCACCCTTTTGTTGAGTTTGTCATAGGGCTATTATTATCATTCTGATTTATTCTCACTGTTATTGAGAAGACTGAGGTTGACCTCTTACATTATGTCTAATAAAGGAACCTGTGCTATACCATTTGAGATGGCCTGGTTTTGTTTGCTTAAATTTGTTGCGGTTGTTAAAATGTTCTTATTTTGTTTGCTTCAATTTGTCTGTTGTTAAAACAATCTTATTTTGTTTGCTTCAATTTGTGTCAGTTTTTAAAACGGGCTTGTTTAGTTTAGTTGTTCCTTATCTCAAACCCTTCCATCTGATTTTTGTTCAGTGGCAGACATACCAGGCCTGATCCGTGGTGCTCACATTAATCGTGGCCTGGGCATATCCTTCCTGCGTCATATCGAGCGCTGCCGTTTCCTGCTCTTCGTTCTGGACCTGTCCGAACCTGAGCCTTGGGTGCAGCTGGAGCACCTGCGCTACGAGCTGGACCAGTACGAGCCAGGCCTCTCAAACCGGCCCCAGGTCATTGTGGCCAACAAACTGGACCTGCCGCAGGCCCAGACAAACCTGAAGGCCCTCAGGGCACAGGTCTCCCAAAGGGTGATCCCTGTGTCAGCACTGACAGGCCAGAACACAGAGGAGCTGATCTTGCACCTCAGAGAGCTGTACGATGGCCACCAGCACACAGGAAATGGCTCCAGTAGGCCTGTTGAAAACCCTGTGTGAAGTGAGCCCCTCGTAAACTGAAGCATACACTATCTATGGTCCTGTTTTTTTTTTTTTTTTCTATTTGGGAATTGTGATTATAATGTGTTTGATCACCTAGATGTGATGCTCATACTGTGGTTACATACCAAATGACTGCGTTGCTGGTAATCCCTATGTGTGTGAGTGACTGTGATAACAGGAGGGCTGTTCTCTGCTTATCTGCCAAATGGATGATAGAGATTTCAGGCAAGAGCATTTGGTGCACGTTTTTGTCTGTCGCCACGTGCCCTGGTTCAAGCTTATTCTCACCTCTCATCATAATGTAAGGACGAGATGAAATATGTTTAAACTGTGAGAGAACCAATGTAATTAAATATTTTATAAATAAATGTTTATTTTATGAAGAGTGATTTCTTTTCATCTCTCATTTGTAGATAATAAAGCATTACTCCTCATTACTGAAAAATGTATCTGTTTCCATGATGTCACTACACCTTTGTGAAGCCATTAATGTTAATGCACAATTAATCTAATTTCTAGTTGACTATTCACTTGACATTTTAAAATGTTTCCCACTGAAAATGAATGCTTTACCTTACCTGTTTGTTAATTATGGATCATTTTGCACACTAGCTAACAAAGAAAGTAAAGACAAAAGAAAGAATTGGCATTCAGTACAGGTAACATCCAGCTATTTCTTCCAGACAAATAGCAGGTAAAAACAAACAAGGAAAGGATAGTTTACCATCCAACCAATAAGTGAAGTCCAGGGGCCTGTACTACCAAGCAGGGTTACTGGTTAACCCAGGTAGCTTTGGGAGTTACCACTGATCTCTAAAAGAACCCTCAATTGAGCAGCAGGTGTTTCTGAAGTGACGTTTTTAGATCAGCAGTTACTCCAGAAGTTACCCAGTTTAGCCAGTAATCTGGCTTTGTAGTATACCCCCTGATGTCCTGAAGGGTGTGTCTGCACCGTTGTTGATGTTTGCTCTTTTTTTTGTTTTGTTTTGTTTTTTTCCAAAAGCCCAGTAGAGCGTGGTGTAGTGTTTGTGGCTGTTAGGGGTCATAGCAGGGGCGTGTTTTTGTGTTGTTGACTGAACTTCCAGCAACACTGGGGGAGGGGATACAGGCAGCAGAACCACTGGATGGGTCTCACCTTGTCAAAGTAAACAAACAAACATGCATACGTGCCATGACACAATACTATTGTGAAAGACGATGTATAAATATAATTTAATTAAATTGAACATGCGTATACAAACAAACTGGTAATCCAAAGGAGGATTTGAGGTGTGGATGTTGAATAGACCGTTCAGGAGATGCACAGCTGGATGAGATTTTCTCTGTTCTGCTGATGTAGTGCATTGCTAGCCACTCCATTGAAGGACACCTTTGTCCTGTCTCCAGTGATATTAGCCCAGAACAGTGGCCACCATCACTTCCCAGTCGTGAGTAAGAAGTGAGTCATGGTGATGGGGGTTGGAGAGTGGAAGTGGAGGTGTCTTTTTACATCACAAATGCTGTGTCAGTGGAGGAGGAGGATTGGGAAGGAGAGGGGAAAAGCTTCCTGTGTCATGTTCCGAGGTCCAGCACAGCACAGAGATCAGAGGTTGCCTCTTTGTTACGTCATCATTCCATCATCAGGATGAGGGAACAGGAGGAAAGGAAAACTTACCCCATGGGGAGAGGTGGCGGAGGCGGTGGCTGTGCTGGTTTGTGTTGTCCTTAATTGAATGCACTGCTGCATGAAAAAATGCCCCTAGCAACACTCGGGGTCTTCTTTCAATCAGTCTTGAATGCAGCAGCCGTTGTCAGCAAATGTATGGACTCAAAGCACTTTTTCTGGTGCACAGCGGTTTTTGCATTGCTTTCAGACTAAGTGTCATTGTTGAAGAGGGAAGGTCTATACTGATTTCCCTATAATAGGTTAGATGCTCAGATTGTTAAATCTGCTAGGTCTTTGTAACAGATGATGGCAGCATGTTTCATGAGTAATCTGAAACCTTTTTTTTTATTATTTTACTCAGCGGATCAGCATGGAAGAGAAATGGATGATGAGATTGACAGGAGAGCCAGAGTTCTGTGGGACTACCTCAGTCTAAAGCAGCCAGTGGAGAAGGTACAGAATATCAGTTGAACAATATAATGTGGGTTTATGTTGTACATATGTATAATAACATGTATTATTGTGAAAGGGCAGACCCACCTTTTCCCAAACACGACTGACCCCGCTCGCGACATTTAATCTGACTACGTTTCCCTACACGCACTCACAGGCACACTCGCACATGCACGCTTAGATGCTAGCCGGTAATGGTTTCAATTATGCGCGGTGCTGGCAACCGTGTTCTGATTCCGTTTTTGTACGCACACTTTTTATGCACGAAACTTTCTGTCACTTACCCATTTTACTGCCAACATCTTCGGTGAGGTACCCGCTTCCTGGTTCCGCAGATTTTCCTTTTCCCCGGGAACACGAACTCCATTTAGAAAAACACTTTATTCCCTAGTTGGGATGGGAGAAAGTGGCTAGTCTAGTGGGGGGTAATATTAGTTATATTTAAAATTACTAATTGTGTGCTGCTAGATGGTTGTTGCCCTATGTATGTGCCAATTAGTCAGCTAAGTCCTCTATTTAAGCTGAGGCTTTTTCAGTCTTGGTTAAGAGGCTGGGGGGACTGCTGCAACTGGGGAAGCTTGCTGTGAGGCTGAGTATTTGTTAATGCGCATTTTGCTGTTATCATTACGTATTGTTATTATGGTTTTGATAACCACTTGGTTGGATTTTGTTTGGTTTTGAAAGTCTTTTTTTTTTTTTTTTTTGTTATCTGCCGTAGCACTGTAAATAAACCAGCACCACTGCATTAAATTCCTACGTGGTCGTCCCTTCTGTTATTACCATCCTGCACGTGGAGGTGGGCCGCACGGTCCATTTTTCACAATTATGTATAATTAGATGTACCCTTATATTGAAAGTCTACAAACATCTTTGCAAAAGTGCGAGATTTGGCTTTGGTTTCACTGAAGATGAATTTGCAGATGCACCATGGCATAGCAGGTTAATACCTGAATAGCCTACGTTTAGAGAGATTACAGTTTGTTGAAATTCAAATTCAGCCCTTGAAATTGTTAGAGAGCAATTACTGAACATTACTTTAATCAAGTCGAACCTTTAGCCCGAATTTTAACCATACAGTTCTGTAAACAGTGTCAATAAATTTCTTATTTATATTCTCATCATCTGTAGATGGTTTATATAGAAGGCCACCCAAGTTACCAAAACCAACATCATTCAGCAATAAAATAACTGCATTGCAAAACTCAGTTCAGGAATCATGTAGGCAGTCCCTTATGGACCTAGATGATGAATGTTTTTTCCTCTACAGTTGTGTGAATATACCCTCTGGATACATACTGTAGAAAGTAATTGCTTAGATAAGCACACTGTGGAGGTGACAACTAGGTTTACAGGAGGTGACAAAGGCTTCCCACCTAACTCTCACTTACTGTTGTACGCCTCAGAGTGATGTAATCATTGGACTCGGCTGTCACGATACTCGAGTGGCCGAGAGGTCAGCCAAGCTCTTCCTGGAGGGGTTTGCCCCATGGCTGCTCTTCACCGGTTACCTTGGCAACCAGACTGCAGGTGAGACTGCAGGTGCACCTGCTACAATAAACCCACTTCTATATGTGTAGATCCTTTCCTGTTTTATCCGAATATTATATTTGAGTCTCAGGGTACTAAAATGCCTACCCTAGTATCTAGTCAACTATGCTCATCAAGTCAGCTTATCCACTGTAAGCCCTTGTAACCTGTAGCAGCTCCTTTGCACACATATTGGACCGATGTATGTTTGTTTGTCCCCCCAGGTGTGTGGATACAGCCTGAGGCAGAGGTGTTCTTGGATATTGCGTGCCGAATGGGAGTCCCACGCAGTAACATCCTACTGGAGACGGCCGCTACCAACACAGGAGAGAATATCCGCTTCTCTTACCAGGTCCTGAAGGACAACAATGTCCCAGGTAATACACCCATCATGCCTGTTCCTGTGTGAGTGCTCACTTTATTTTACCTGCCTCATCTTATTGTATCACTTGGTGAAGGCTAGGGGGCAGTGCAGGACAGTTTTTAGTTTTTTTTGCCCAGTTATTGTATGTCTATTTCATGGTTCTTTTGTTTACACACATTTTCAAAACCTGTTTTGCAAGTATTTCATTGAAAAGGCTTATGGCGTGCCTGATTTCCCATGACCAGACTCAGATCATGCAGAACAAACAGAGTGACTAAATCTTACTATGCTCTGTGTGTGAGTTGTTGTCTTTTTAGGCTCATTAGTTTTATGGACTAAGGACCATCTACTACAGGGGTGGCCAAACTAAGGCCCAGGGGCCAATTGTGGCCCTCTGGTCTCATTCATGCGGTCAAAAAATAAGATATAGTGGCCCATTGTTACATTAATCTATTATTATATATCCATCGCATGTCATAGTTTCAGTACTGGTGTGACATGTTTGCCAGTAATATCATTAAACAGTGTAGCATTAGACAGCCTGCAGTCATTCTTTCACTTGAAACTGGTTAAAAACTAGGTTCTAAATTTTGCATTGGCCCTTGGCAGCTTAGATTTTTCAGGATGTGCTCCGCAAACAGAAACGTTTGGCCATACCTGACCTACTGCTTCCTCTGCATTGTTGCAAGAAAGTAGGTTTATTTAATTTTATTATTGGTCTCTCCAGAAAGCTGAACTTTGAATGGGCGAAAGTGTATTCACATCTGCATATCATTCTGCGAGAAGAGATCATTCACTTATCACAATGGAACTTCGTTGAAAGTGAAAGGAGATTAGCTGCATTCTGGTTGCGTCTTTTTATACAGGCCATAGTTGTGAACTATTTGTTTATCCATGGAAGCCACAAAACGGTACAAATTGAATTTTTTGTCAAGTAGCCGTATAATAAGCCGCATAATGTATTGTCCGCTGGTCATTCTAGGACAATATTTATCTTCAGGATAAGCTTGAGTGTTAGAATACAATAGACAGGTTCTTACTGGTCTACTGTGTATACATTCCATGCATGGCAGTGTAAACATACCGTTATGGATTAGTAGATATTGGTACAAATTTCAGAACTGAGTTTTCGGTTGGTATTTAAAGATCTTGGTTTAACTACTTCCAGAGAAGTTCGTGACAGAAAGGTGTGTACTCATAGACCTGTGGGTGCATGCAGCAGATATTGTTTGTCAGTGTAAGTGGAGGACTCACCTAGTTAGAGCAGGGTGTCTGTCGTGGTGGATGGGCAGATGATTAAAGTTATTAGACACAGTCTGCTGGAGGTTCATCCACTTTCTGTCTCATTAATCTTCATTTGTTTTTCACTTTTGTCTCTTTCTCCTTTGGCAGTGAGTAACCTGATTCTGGTACAGCAGCCATTCATGGAACGAAGAGTGATGGCCACCTTTCTCTGCCAGTGGCCTGGCCAGAAGGAACAAACTCACGTCATTGTCACCTCTCCCTGTGTAGACATGGCTTCATATCCCAATGCCAGTGTGGGCAGCAAGCATGACCTTATCTGCTACATGCTAGGTAGGTATTTACTTTCATCATAACACTGACCTGAACCTGACCTGTTGGTAATCTTCAAGGCACATCTGATTTATATTGCACATATCGTACACAAAGGAATCCAGTGTGCTTTAGATAATTGAAAGGAAGGAAAAAGATATTGCACAAGATAGGCTACTGACCATTTGCAATTCATATTGCAAATTTCATACAGATGGGAAAGAACATTGGCTTTACATAAACAAATTGAATAAGAAATAGTTAAAATTAAGCAGAATTGATAAGGTAAGAAATAGAAGAAAAAAAATATTCAGCAGATAAAGAGTGTGCATATTCTATGTATATTGAGCTGTCAGATATAGCTATTGGTGCCATCTGGATAACTGTGGCTAACTAATGTCAATTATCTGTCAGGATAACAGAGCGAGTCGGACCCAAAAGTCCGAGGGCTGGCAGAGGTCGTTACCGGGGCAGGAGAGCAGAACGTAGTCCGAGGGCTGGCAGAGGTCGTTACCGGGGCAGGAGAGCAGAATGTAGTCCGAGAGCTGGCAGGGGTCGTTACCGGGGCAGGAGAGCAGAATGTAGTCCGAGAGCTGGCAGGGGTCGTTACCGGGGCAGGAGAGCAGAGCGTTCGTCAGGGACAGACGAAGGTCGTTACCAGGGGCAGGAGAGCAGCGCGGTGGTCAATCGGTCCGAGGTCGTCAGCGAGAATCAGTCAAGCAGGTTACAGAAAACAGAGGACAGGGCAGGCAGGGAGACAGGACAGGAAACACCGGAACAGACTGATGACAGACACAGGAACTTCGGGAACAGAAACGGGAGTCAGGGTCTTAAGATGCTTGCCTTGCGTGAGTTGCAGTAGGTTCGCAGACGGTCTGACGGGGAACACTGGGAGACAAGGGTTTAAATAGAAAACAGACAACAGGTAACAAGCAACAGGTGGAAGTAATGATTGAATCAGATTAGCGTGAGTGAGTGGGAGGGGCAAGTGAATAGAGAGAGAGAGGGAGATACTACCAGGCCGTCATGACATTATCCTGTTTAGATTTGGATTTAAAATGTGTCTTGGGTAGTCAAATCACATGAGGTTCGTAAACACGTGTGTGAACAACCACCAAACACACTGTTATGGGATCTGTAAAACTACATGCATTTGACTAATGTACTCTGATGAGTCTTGAACACTGGGACCTGGAATGACAACAGTGTCGGCAATGTGGTGGTCAGCAGTGTCACTGGCTGTACACTAAATACATGTCTGAGACAACCACGTAACCTAGGTTCTCTACTCAACTTCAATTCAGTTCAATTCAATTATAATTATACAGCACCTTTTATAATAGTATTATCTCATGGCGCTTTACAGCAAGGAGCAACAGGGGTTGGGCTCACGGGGCCAACCCAACTGCCAGGGCTCAGGGCTCAGGGCTCAAAAGTACAATCAGTAGTTATTATGATAGACTACAATTTGTCCATGGTTGTAGTTGAGCATCATAATAACTCCAAAATATTGTCCCACAACATTAGAGTAGTCAAGCCATAGGTGGTTGTCAAAAGTTATGACTGGCCAGCGTAGTCGCAACCAGACATAATGTTAAGGAGTGAGATCGATCATGGGGGTAACATTGGGAGGGTCCATTTTGACAGTGCCATTGTGAGGAGGGGAAAATCACTGGGCCTCTAGGAAGGAGAGTCGGTCCCGACATGGGCCTCCTGTGAAGTTGGTCGCAGTCCACTCAGGGGAAGTTGGTAACAAGTGAAGTACAGACACGTACAAAATCGACAATTGTCGTATATATTCTCTTTGGGTAACTAATGTTTTTTTTTCTTCCTAATGTTTAAGGTGTCCTTGAGCGAGTCCGCGACTATCCACAGAAGGGATACCAGATTGAGCAGGATATCTCACCCGAGGCCATGCAGGCATACCAGTGGTTCCTGGGGATGGGTTACCGTCCACATAAAAGCCGTTATGCAACTGCTCACTGATAGACCAAGTTTTACCGAAAGATTTGCCATACACCAAGGCTATAGTCTACACTGACTCAGTTCTGTTGTTAGCATTGCCATCAGAAAATAATGGCAGTGTTCATACAACCCATTTATTTGCATAAAAAGATAAGATATATCCTATCGAGTCCTATAACATGTTTCTTGATGAACCCATCCATTCACACTGTAATTGTAGCAATCATTTTTGAGTGTATCTTACCGCCATTTAAACCCTTGTGCATGTCCTGGTCATTGTAAGGGTACATAATGTGTCTTCAGTGTAAGTACAGCAGTCAGGAGAGTTGCTTTTTTACAAAAAAAAAAAACAAAACAAAACAGCTAAATGCACAAACATAACTCTGTGTGTCTGTATCTGCTGTAAAAATGTATTCAAAGGTTTTTCACAAGCAAAAAAGTATGTGAAGAATATCCATCCTCCTTTGTTAGCCTTATGTTTTGCATGAGCAGGCTTAAACCACTGAGTGATAGAACAATTCTTAAATGGTGCAGCGTTTACTGCGTTTTCTTTGTGAGGGGTCTGCAAATGATCTATTCTTCAATCTGTTGAAATTCCAGGAAAATAGGGCAAGTTGTATATTGTTGTCAAATATGAAAGCATCATGTCAGTTCATGTGATAAAATTCAGACACAAATTTGCAGACTTTCTTTTATCTAACCTTGATTCTGTCTTACTTTCTGTCTTAATAGCTTTCATGAATATGCCCTCTGTCCCTTATTGTTTTCACTATAACGGCTTTAGATCTATTAACGTTTTTAAGGAACTTGAGTTGCCATTCGCTGAGGGGTTTGTTTTATTATCTTAATTATTAGTGTCTTAGTTAGTTAGTGCCTTAGTGCCTTATACTGTTTTGTATTCAGTACAACAGCTGTTTGAAAAAAAGCATGACTTTTTTTTTTATGTGTGAAACCTGTAGATTTTTAAAGCGGATGAATGACAGCCTGCCCTCTGGGAAAAGGGTTAGGATCCAGGTGGAAGCCAAGTCAACATCATAGTCTGCCTCATCAGCATAGACGTGGGACAGCTAAAGCTAAAGTTATGTTTCGTTTTTGACTTTCAAATGCATAACTGAAACAAAAAGGTTGCTTGATCACTGGCATGAGGGTAAATCTAAGGCTGATTCGGCAGGGGCATGAAGTCGGTCATGTGAAACTAGACTATTTTAGCGGTATTGGCCAAAGGGCTACATGTTTTGGTCTTGTAGAGAGATGCATGGTTCAGCGTTTCAGCTTTAAACACATTTCAGAGGTGTCTCAGAGTCCCTCAAGGAATGCCTATCAGAAATGTTCTCATGGAGATCATTTTCTCACAATGCTTAGTTTTTTGGAACTCTGCCTTTACAAAATGCCCCGCCTTGTTACAAAACAAACAGGATGCTGAATCGATGTGTCGATGTGAGTCCTGACAGGCAGCCCCAGTATGGCTAGTGTGGCAGTAGTCACATCATGTGTGGAAAGTTTCTTTAAAACAGGAGTTGCCGAACTAAGGCCCGGGGGCCAAATGCGGCCCTCTGCTCTCTTTTATGCGGCCCGCAAATAATATGTAGTGGCCCTTTGTTACATTAATCTCATATTATTTATCCATCGCACATCATAGTTTCAGTACTGGTGTGACAGGTTTACCAATGATGTCATTAAACATTGTAGCATTAGACAGTCACTCTTTCACTTGAAACTGGTTCAAAACTAGGCTCTTAATTTTACATTGGCCCTTGTCAGCTTAGATTTTTCAGGATGTGGCCCACAAACACAAAAGTTCAATTCAATTCAATTCAATTTTATTTATACAGCGCCTTTTACAATAGTATTGTCTCGGTTCACAGAAGGAGCACCCAAGAGCAACAGGGGCAAGGAAAAACTCCCTTATGTTCAGTTAATCTAGGAAGAAACCTTGGGCAGATCCACGACTCAAGGGGCTAACCCAACTGCCAGGGGTCATGCAGAAAAATTACAATCAAGTAGTAACCATGACAGACTACAAGTTTGGTTTTAGGTTAAGGTTCATAATAGCTCATAATAGAGTATTATCCCACTTTACATTATATGGTAGTCAGTCTATAGGTGGTTATCAGGAATTATGGCTGGACAGATAGTGTCAAACTCAAAGGAGTGAGGTGGGTCATGGGGGGTAACAGTAAGGGTCCATTTGACAGTGCCATTGTGATGGGGGGGGTCAATCACAAAGCCTCAAGGAAGGGGAGTCGGGCCTAGCATGGGCGACTAGGAAGGGCCTCTATAATGGAGAGTCGGTCCTGACATGGACCTCCCTTGGTGTTGGTTGTAGTCCACTCAGGAGGGGAGGGTGAGAGGAGTCTGCCAGAGTGAGGCAGGGATGACACTCAGCAGAGATAATTGTGGACAGAGGAAGAAAGTGAATTAGGCCAGGCTCACACATCAGAGAGCAAATGTGTAATTTGGACATACATATATGTAAATATTGAGAGAGAGAGAGTTGTACGGCATAACACATGAAGCTTTTGTGGCGGCACTAGGCTATAGCAGCATAACTTAGGCATGATGCATGGCAACCCAGCACCACTGCAGGGATGGTCAGTGGCCGCCATGCCTCGCAACTGGGGTAACAGCAGAGGCAGTCCCTCCCAAAAGACCCATGAGAAGTGATGATTTGCCATGCACCATCCCTAACTATGGGAAACAGTAAAGAGGAAGGTTTTAAGTCTAGACTTAAAGGTATTGAGAGTGTCCGCTTGTCGAAATGTGTGTGTGTGTGTGTGTGGGGATTATTCCACAGGAGGGGTGCACGGTAACAAAAGGCTCTTCTTCCTATCATAGATTTTGATATTCTTGGGATTACAAGGAGACCAGTATTTTGGGATCTTAGGGTTCTAGGAGGGTGGTAAGGGACAAGTAAGTCTTTAATATATATTGGTGCATCGCCCTTGCGGGCTTTGTAGGTTAGGAGGAGTATTTTAAAATCATAGAAAGGTAAAGCTGGGTATCATCAGCATAGGAGTGGAAAGTAATGCCATCTTTCCTTATAACTCTGGGAAAAGGGTTAGGATCCAGGTGGAAGCCAAGTTAACATCATAGTCTGCCTCATCAGCATAGACGTGGGACAGCTAAAGCTAAAGTTATGTTTCGCTTTTGACTTTCAAATGCATAACTGAAACAAAAGGTTGCTTGATCACTCACACTGGCATGAGGGTAAATCTAAGGCTAATTCGGCAGGGGCATGAAGTCGGTCATGTGAAACTAGACTATTTTAGCGGTATTGGCCAAAGGGCTACATGTTTTGGTCTTGTAGAGAGAGATGCATGGTTCAGCTGTTTCAGCTTTAAACACATTTCAGAGGTGTCTCAGAGTCCTCAAGGAATGCCTATCAGAAATGTTCTCATGGAGATCATTTTCTCACAATGCTTAGTTTTTTGGAACTCTGCCTTTACAAAATGCCCCGCCTTGTTACAAAACAAACAGGATGCTGAATCGATGTGTCGATGTGAGTCCTGACAGGCAGCCCCAGTATGGCTAGTGTGGCAGTAGTCACATCATGTGTGGAAAGTTTCTTTAAAACAGGAGTTGCCGAACTAAGGCCCGGGGGCCAAATGCGGCCCTCTGCTCTCTTTTATGCGGCCCGCAAATAATATGTAGTGGCCCTTTGTTACATTAATCTCATATTATTTATCCATCGCACATCATAGTTTCAGTACTGGTGTGACAGGTTTACCAATGATGTCATTAAACATTGTAGCATTAGACAGTCACTCTTTCACTTGAAACTGGTTCAAAACTAGGCTCTTAATTTTACATTGGCCCTTGTCAGCTTAGATTTTTCAGGATGTGGCCCACAAACACAAAAGTTCAATTCAATTCAATTCAATTTTATTTATACAGCGCCTTTTACAATAGTATTGTCTCGGTTCACAGAAGGAGCACCCAAGAGCAACAGGGGCAAGGAAAAACTCCCTTATGTTCAGTTAATCTAGGAAGAAACCTTGGGCAGATCCACGACTCAAGGGGCTAACCCAACTGCCAGGGGTCATGCAGAAAAATTACAATCAAGTAGTAACCATGACAGACTACAAGTTTGGTTTTAGGTTAAGGTTCATAATAGCTCATAATAGAGTATTATCCCACTTTACATTATATGGTAGTCAGTCTATAGGTGGTTATCAGGAATTATGGCTGGACAGATAGTGTCAAACTCAAAGGAGTGAGGTGGGTCATGGGGGGTAACAGTAAGGGTCCATTTGACAGTGCCATTGTGATGGGGGGGGTCAATCACAAAGCCTCAAGGAAGGGGAGTCGGGCCTAGCATGGGCGACTAGGAAGGGCCTCTATAATGGAGAGTCGGTCCTGACATGGACCTCCCTTGGTGTTGGTTGTAGTCCACTCAGGAGGGGAGGGTGAGAGGAGTCTGCCAGAGTGAGGCAGGGATGACACTCAGCAGAGATAATTGTGGACAGAGGAAGAAAGTGAATTAGGCCAGGCTCACACATCAGAGAGCAAATGTGTAATTTGGACATACATACAAATAAATGTTGAGAGAGAGAGAGTTGTACGGCATGACACATGAAGCTTATGTGGCGGCACTACATAGGCTATAGCAGCATAACTAAGGCATGATGCATGGCAACCCAGCACCACTGCAGGGATGGTCAGTGGCCGCCATGCCTCGCAACTGGGGTAACAGCAGAGGCAGTCCCTCCCAAAAGACCCATGAGAAGTGATGATTTGCCATGCACCATCCCTAACTATGGGAAACAGTAAAGAGGAAGGTTTTAAGTCTAGACTTAAAGGTATTGAGAGTGTCCGCTTGTCGAATGTGTGTGTGTGTGGGGGGAGGATTATTCCATAGGAGGGGTGCACGGTAACAAAAGGCTCTTCCTCCTATCATAGATTTTGATATTCTTGGGATTACAAGGAGACCAGCATTTTGGGATCTTAGGGTTCTAGGAGGATAGGACCTTTCTAACCTTAGCAATATTTAGTAGGTGGAAAAGATATGTTTTTGAAATGTGTTTTACATGACTATTTAGAGAGAGGTCCTGGTCAATAATTACCCCAAGGTCTTTAACTTTTGCGTTACATGACGGTGACAGGCCACTGAGTAAGTTTTGGTGAAGGGGTAGAGTGTTGGTCAGTTTTATCAGAATTTAAACATAGGTAATTATTAGTCATCCAGGTTTTTATGTCTAGGAGACAGGCATCAAGTTTAGTCATTGGCATATAGTGATTAGGCTTCATAGAAAGGTAAAGCTGGGTATCATCAGCATAGGAGTGGAAAGTAATGCCATGTTTCCTTATAACAGATCCTAAAGGTAACATATACAGGGAGAACAGCAGGGGACCTAGCTCTGAGCCTTGGGGTACACCAAACTTTACTTTGGTATGGGTTGATGACTCATTATGAGCATGTACAAACTGGTAGTGACCAGAGAGTATGATTTGAACCAGGCTAATGCAGAGTCTTGTGTTCAAGTAGGATACCATGGTCAATAGTGTCAAAGGCAGCACTAAGATCCAATAAGATTAATATTGATATATATCCATTATCAGATGCGATAAGGAGGTCATTGAAGACTTTAACTAGGGCTGATTATGTAGTATGATTGTACTATGATTACTTCTAAAGCCTGACTGGAAGGTTTCCTGGATATTATTTTCATTTAAGAAGCTACAGATTTGCTATTTTTTCAAGTATTTTTGATACAAATGGGAAGTTAAATATTGGTCATTAATTAGGAAGGACATCAGGATCAAGGTTTTTTTTTAATTGATGGTTTAATATCAGATGTCTTGAAAGACTTTGAGACATTCCCAGCTATGAGTGAGTCTTTTATAATTTTAAGAATCATCTCAGCCAATAGAGGAAGAGCAGCCTTAAGAAGATCAGTTGGGATAGGATCCAATAAGTATGTTGAGGCTTTAGCTGAAGAGATCAAAGACGTAATTTCTGATATATTGGTGGGTGTGAATGAATCAAGGTATGCTACAGGTTGACTAGAGCTAGCTGTAACCATTACATGTGGTCCAACTGGATTTGAGGTTACAAGGGAGTTGTTTATTTTAAGTCTAATAGATTCAATTTTGTCATTGAAATAGTCCATGAAGTCATTGCTGCTTAGAGTTATTGGAATGGAGTGGGACACCTCGTTCCTGCTTTTTGTTAAAAAGGGATATAGTATTAAAGAGGAATTTCAGATTATTTTTGTTATTGTGTATAAGTGAGGAATAATATGCTGATTTGGCATTGTTAAGTGCTGTCTTGTACTCTTTTAAGCTATCTTTCCAAGCCAGGCGGAACACTTCAAGTTTAATGGCATACCATTTCCTTTCAAGTCTACGCACAGCTTGTTTCAGTAAGCGAATCTGTGTTGTATACCATGGGGCAATTTTTTCCTGTTTCCTAGTTTTCTTTTTGAGTGGTGCAATGGTGTTGAATGTGGAGTATAGTACATTTACAACACTATCAGTTAATTGATCAACTTGGGTTGGGCTTGGCGTAGAGTCTTCTAATGCAAGGCTATATTGGCTCAGTAGAGGCTCAAGGAGAGACGGAAGTTTTGCTATGAAGTCGTCTGTAGTTTTGGGAGTTATGTTTCTAGTGTAGTAGTAGATTGAGTTAGGTGCTATATAGTCTAATGTAATTTTTAAAGTTAATAAGTAGTGGTCAGTTAGTGTAGAGTGTTGAGGTAGGGTTGTAAGTTGTTCTATTTGTACTCCGTGTGTCAGAACAAGATCAAGGGTGTGGTTACCTTGATGTGTAGGCGTATTTACATTTTGGGAGAAGCCGATGTGATCAAGCAGAGATTGGAATCCAATTGCCAGGCTATCGTTTGCAACATCCATGTGGATATTAAAATCACCTAATATGATTATCTTTTCTGTTTTAATGACTAGAGAGGACAGGAAGTCAGAGAATTTTGATAAGAATTTAGTGTAGGGACCTGGAGGTCTATATAATGTTACAATTGTTATGGGTTTAGCACCATTCCTATCAGGGTGAATCAAGTTAAGGACAAGAACTTCAAAAGATTTTAAAATAATTAAGTTTAGTGGCCATGATTAGATTTGAATTGTGAATTGTGGCTACTCCGCCACCACGGCCATAACGACGTGGTATGTGATAATTTAGATGACTTGGGGGTGTAGTGGGAGGTATTTATCAGGTTTTAGCAAGGTTTCTGTAAAACAAAGTATGTCAATTTCATTATCAGAAATAAGTTCAAAAGTCTGGCCATACCTGCTTTAAATGTTTTATCCACCTCCATGTGACCTCACCGAAGTGTCCTTGAGCAACATACTGAACCCCAAAATGCTCCCAGTGAGCAGGTTGGCACCTTGCATGGCAGCCTCTGTCACCATTGTACGTATGTGTGTGTGAATGTGAATGGTATTGTGGGTTTTGAGTGTTCATAGGAAAAGCGCTATATAAATGCAGTCCATTTACTCATACAATTGCCCCTGGACAATTTCAGGGGGGAAAGGTTAGGATGATTCCAAGGGCCTGGCACTGATAGGGGTCCCTAGAGAACATTTTAACATTATAATCAATGTTTGGGAGGCCCAAAATAAATTTCTGTCATAGGGCCCCAAATTTCTAGCTGCTTTAAATTGACGACTGTGTAGCAAGTAATACAGACAAGGGCTGTGAGGGTCAATGTGTGATTGTGCAGGAAATTCTTTTCACATCTAAAAAACTTTTTTCTGTATATACTGAGGTTTTAACTAGTTTAAGTCAACAATCTTTTTGCACAAACACCTCTCATCCATTCTATTACATCTTCTTTTCACTTGTTTCACTTTTTCTAAATATAAAAGACTAGACTAAGCTTTTGCACTGCTCTCTTTACTGCTTATATTGTTTTTTTATATTGCTGTGTTTTATAATATGTAGCCTACTTATGCTCTCCCTGGAACAGAATCTGCACTGGAAATGTACTTGCACTGACACTTTTGCACTAGAGTTACCATAGCATCCTCCTGCACATTCTACAATACTTCAACACAAAACAACTTAGCACCCTAAATGGCACACATAATAGGATTTTCTCTGTATTTTTATAATGCGTATGCCGTGTTATGGAAGCTTAGGGATACCATAATTTCCTCCTGGATAAGTAAGATAGTAAGTAAGTATCAAACGTTGTAGGGTGGCATTTTAGTGATGTCAAATAAGGCTGTTGGAGGATATTTAAGCGCATAAAAAAGTGTATACTGCTTTTCAGCTGGATCAGTTCAGATTACTTCGAGAGGAAGACAGTAAATAGATAGGGAATCAAAAGGTAAACTAGAGAAGAGAAGGGAGGACCTTGGAACAAAATTTCTGTGGAAGACAACTGCTATGGCTATATGCAATGTTAGTTGGAACAGGCTATAAAGTAACTGTGGTACTTATCACATCAGTCTGTCTTCATGGATGATATTGCACAGAGCTAGGCCGAGCTCCAGATTCAACTCAGGCAAGTATCTTAGGTTTACAAAGACCGTTTTCTTTAATTAGTCATTGTAATTCAGTTACATAAAAACACACACAAATACACACACACGCACTACTCCCAGTTCCCTTTAATCCATTCAATACATGACATTTCCTTTATAATTTTCTTTTTAAAGTTTCCAAATTATTATATATATGTATCAACAAATATATTTACAAAGTAAAAAAGTAAGAAAAAAGATTTCTGTGTTTCAAGTATTTTGCTTCCTTGTATTGATCAGTGTTCAAGGATACTGAACAGTAAAGGTGTAGAGGGATGTGAGTGTGATCCTGCTTTAGAGCTTATATCATGTTGCTTTTCAAGGGTGAGTTTCTACAAAATGTTGTTGTAAATGTTGTTCCACCGCAATCTTGAGTGTAGACCCAAAGTTCGCACCTTTAGTGTTCCTACAAATGGTCAGTCTAATGCTCTTGGGCACAAACATGGACAGAAAGTTTGGTACTTCAAATGACAACTCAGGAGCAGCAGTTAGAAGTGTCAATGATAGATATTTGCTGTTGTCAATGTGTTGAATGCATTACATGGTCCTTTATAAGTCTAGCTAATGGTCCCTAAACATCTGTTGTCAGTTAATTCAATAATAAACACTAGAACACTCTGTACTGACCAAGCAGTTTGTTGAGATGGAGAAGTACACTCAAACCCTCTGAGCCTCAACAGACAAGCACTCAACAGTTTTATTGTGGAATGTGACAGAGTTAGTATGGAATATGACAATAAACTTAATTGTGCTTGTATAGATGTGAGATGATTAAAAAAGTAAAAATTAAACTGTTGAATCCTTGTCCCATTCCTTTCAAGTAATGTTTTTTGTCACACTAAATCTGTCACATTCCACAATACATTCATACTATGTGCTGTCACATTCTGACTGATAATGTGATCATAGCAATCATATTCCATACAATGTTAATACCTGGTGGATAGCCAGCCAACTCCATGATATTTTGAAAAGGTTCATTCACTCATATCTCACACTGTAGCCTAGCCATCAGCTTTGTTCTATTAGGTCTGGTCTACATACGCTGGCTAAAGTTCTAAATTTTGGGTACAGATTCTGGAGAAAGTCGCCATCAGAGTCACTACCAGGGATGGAGATGGCATCCAGGTGGGGATCTGCTGCAGGCTCCCCTTCATAAGCATACTCATGGGGATCATAGTCCCCCAGTTCTTCCTGTGGATTCTCCAACATGTTGAGTTTCTGCAGAGGCAAAAAGACATGATACAGCAAGAGCTTTTCACTGTGTCCTCTAATGTTGGACAGGTAGATTTTTTGTAGAATAAGTAAAAGAGTAAAAGTTTTTTTTTTCATAAACATTAAAAAATGAATGCCCCCTTAGTACATAAGAGATTTGCATGACAACAAAAAAAGAATAACAGATTCAACGAACAGAACTGTTTGATTTTACTGTCATGAAGAGTTCAATTTTCACTTATTTACGGTCCACAGTTCTTTCACATTACCAAGTCCATAGTAAAAGGATATGAGCATAGAGAATGTATGCATTTGTGAGCTTCTTACCTGGATGAGTTGAGAGTTTAAAACCTCGCGTCTCATGAAAGAAGACTCTCTAGTGGAGTTCACTCTGCTCAACAGGGATCCCTTATTGACAAAAATAGAAAATTGCTTATACATATTTTCATTTAAAATAAAGTGTTGAAGTAAAATTGATGTTTCATCACCAATTTACACCATCAAGACATTCAGGCAAAACAACTGAACATGCAAAACAATTAGTTAATTATTCAGATTCATATCATTCATTACTTATGAACGTACTTCTGCATATCCAAGCCCGTGGAAAGAATTCCTGGTTGAAAACTGTTTTTGGAGAAAGAAAAAAATGTTAAATTAAAACAACATGGCCCAGTGACAGTGGGTTTGGTAAAAAAAATTGCCCATGGCTGCTGGGATAAAGCCAGAAGCTGAGAACATTCCAGTCCCCCTTGTACTTTTGCCATATTGCTAAAAGGTGACTCATTATCAATAATGAGCTCAAATGCAATTTTACGAGCTCAATTACAGCCTCATATTTCAGCTAGGGATTGGGATGGTCTGTTTCAGGCACCCTCTTTGACAAGGGCATTCAGGCAGAACAATTAAATTAATTCATTATACATTATCATACATACATACATATACATATTAGAATAATATTTGTGAACATGCCTCATCATATCCAAACTCCCGGAATGAAGTCCTCATTGAAGACTGTTTTTGAAAAAGAGGAAATAAAAAGAAATTGTGTATTTCTATCATGGATATCGATGATGGATATAACACAGGCCTAAACTGAAACACTTTTTGATTGGTGGCTTGGACTTACCATCCTTTGTGTTTTAAACTGTTGGTTGAGAGAATTCTCCTTTCTCATTCCATTCCCAGTCTGTGAAAACCCGTGACCACTCTAGATTTAAAGTTGCATAAAACCCATTACATAATGTGTGTATACAACAACTTGAACTAAAAGTCCTGAGGCTACAATTTGAATGATGCACAACACAGCAGGCAATGCACCAAGGAAAGCATAAAGGAAAGCTAATTTATCTCACATAGCCAACTCTAAATGGCACAAATCCAATGAGAGAGTTCTTTCAGAGATACAGGGCAGTTCCCATTGTCCATAACAGCAATTAAAACACCAGGTGTTTGTATTATCTGAATGATCATATGAGAGTTGAGCAGTTGTCATATTCAGCTGTAGAGGGTATATATAAAATAAAATTGTAGAAAATATTTAAATCATTCATTCTTATGTTCTATCATATGATGGTGTACTGTGGATTTTTAAAAAATTGGGTTATGGGATTTTAATGATGCAGGCCGAATTGCAAAGAAACAGCTTATGCTGCTTTGACGTTATGACAGATTGGTTGTTTCTTCAGTTAGTTTTTTCAGTCACAGTTTTTGATGTTTTAACCTAGAAACAAACAAAGAAAGAGCAGCAGGTGCAAACAGCTTCTACTCACTGGTGACAACATTACTCAACGCACTATATTTGTGCTTGTTTGTGCCCACTGCTTTGATCATTCAGTAAATTCAGCTAAATTCAGTAATTCAGTAATTCAGTCTGTTTGTTCTTGTGGTACACTGAAGCCTGTTTTGCAAGTTCGGTGTATAAGCACATTATCAGAATGCTTGACAGTGTGGTTATTTATATTGCTGGGAATCTGGCTGAGGTGTCTGTGCTAGTTAGTGAAGATAGTGAATTGTACTGCATTGTAAGGTATAACATGACAACTACTGGACAATTCCATAAAATGAATGTAACAGAACAGGTTTTTTTAGGGTTTTTTTTTCATGTAACTTCTTTTCCCTCAGATTTCATGTAATCATTCAACTGGAATTTTACGGGTGTTAAGGATGTAAAAAAAGCCCACTTTCCATGTAACTGCCCTACTAGTGTAGCCTAGAAGGTAGTTTGAAAGACAGCCACTGATTCCACCTCTTGGATTGAACCCGGTCTATCAGTCATAGCCAGACTATACATTTTGATGTTATAGTCTGTCTTGCCAGGCTGCTACTAGTGACTACAATGCTGGAGCATGTGACAGGTTGACAAATGAGAGAAGGATGGCTGTCCATCAACCCAAGTGGCTTGTTCTGAAATTTCTGTTTAGCAAACAATTTCTTGCCCACACTGTGTGCTTAAGCCCTTAAGAAAGACTACTTGGTTATATCCTGTACTTTGTCAACATCTGATGTGAAACCCTGAATTTCATGCATTATATGTCTTAATTACAAAAACAAAATGGCCAACAGTCATACACTTACACTCTCTTGCTTGATGATGGTTGAATATTGGGTGTTTTTGACTGCAGTTTTGCTGATCGAATCAAGTTCATTCCCGACAAAAGGAATCTAAACACAGATAGATGTGTCTCATTTCCGAGTTATCTCAGTCAAAATTAAGAGATGTTATCACATTTTAATATCTACAATCTACATTTCGGAGATTTCTTTTGTCCATAAATGTATAATATAATCGTATTCATGAACCTCATAATCATATGCTGTGTTCTTGTTTTTCAATTTTCAGAATTGAAAAACAATTGTTCTGTCCTCCAAGTTGCAGAACAGAAAAATTCAAGTGCTATTACAATGTGTTATTGATGATGTAACTTGTGTAATTAAATATGCCGTTTTGCTTCTGTAGCTTCTAACACATTTATATCTCCATATTACTATACCTTGCAGTCAGTTCCGGGTTTCTCAATGTTTGAAGGCAGTAGATGCCATCCTGGACTTTCCTCTGTTTTGATGAAGACCTTTTCTCTCTTACAAGTGATTAGACTCGCCAGTAACAACAAAGCTGTAACAACATATTGACAGACAGAAAGACAATTATGCATCAGCACTGAAGAAGATTAATTATGTTAATAAATTATTGGATTCAAAAATGTTTTTTGTTATCATGCAGTTTTCTTTTTCTGTGGAAAAGCTGGTTCACTCTTTTTGCATAAGAGCGTGACAGATTCCACTGCTATTATTCTATGGTGCCAAACCCTGAATTTAAATCACAATAATGTGTGTGTTTACTTCCACTGTCAATCAAGGTTCCTGTGACCTTACATGGTCTGTTTGTGCACCTTCATCAGTGCATTAAATCCCGATACTCACCATACAAGAGTGAACAGATTGGGTTTGTTTTTCTCTGTGTGACCTCACCTAGCAGAAGCAGCATGCAGAGGATTATAATCCCAATGGCATTTCCACCGAGTTGGGAGGACGCACTCATTGAATGGCAGTTCAGTGATTCTGTACAGTAACATACAGTGACGGTCAGATTTTGTAGGGAGTTGTGGCCTTGTGTGTCAGAGATCCTTAAGGTCAACTGGTGGTGGCCCGCATACACATCTTTGTCTCTCACCAGATTTACCTTTGTTCCTGTTCAGAATAATTGAGAGAACAGTTTACAAATCAGTACAGTAAATCTATATTTGCTGCACACTGCACTCTTAAAATTTGTTTTAAATTTGTTTTAGATTCCTTAATCATGTTTAGTACATGTTCTCTGGTTGGGTGGTGGTGGCATAGTGGTTAAGGAACCTGGCTAGCAGTTGTGGGTTTGAATCTTGGCTGCCACCACTGTGCCCTTGAGCAAGGCACTTCACCCTAAGTTGCTCTAGGGGAGACTGGCCCTGATGTAACTGATACTTGATAAAATGTCGCTTTGGATAAAAGTGTCTGCTAAATGAATAAATGTAAATCTTCTCTTATCTTATATTACAAAAATTAGGGCAAGGCCTGAGATGATTCGTACCATAATTGGAGTCAAGCATCCATTTTCCCTTCACATCTCCAAGCAGCTCAAAATGGTAAGGTTCACTGTAGGGGACTAGGTCCAGATCATGAGCGGAGATACTGGTCGAGGAAGACTTATCCGACAGACACAAGGACAGTGCATTGGCATCCAATATAGGAACGTTATCGTTCTCATCAATCAGGTAAATGTTCAGGGTTCCAGTTCCAGTCATAGGAGGTTGCCCTGCCAATTAAAGAGGCTTGTACAGTCAGCTGTCGTCAAATGTGCACTTCTTGACAAAAAAGCAACAAAAATCTTATGTATTAATCATCTGTTAAAGCAATTAAGACAGACCAGTGTATGTACTTGTTAAAAATGGTGCAATAGCAAAGCAGAGCAGGAGGAGATTTCATACATGACTGTGTATACAGGGAGTGCATTGCCCGTACCTGTTACCTGTTCTCTGTTGCTATGCAAACAAAGCATTCCAACCCACCTTGTAGGGATCCCTTATCCACCCTCCCACATGCCCTCCCACATTGCAGTTAGTGTTATGTCTGTAAACTGAGAAGCAGCCATAGAAATGTACTTTTCACAGAGCATTCTCATTCAAGGCATTCTGTGCCCCTGAACACAAGGAGTTTACTACTCAACTCTGTCAGTATCTTTCTGCTGGCTCCCACATAAAGTTCCCCAGATCTTTGACAGACAGAAATGCCACACTTGCTTAAATATGCTAAATATGTATTGCTTACCATGATCCACTGCCAGTATTAATACTGTATAGACACTTTCATTCACATAGGAAGACTCTCTGTCCAGGATTTGTTTTGTGCTGACTTGGCCTGTCTTGGAATCCACAGTGACCCAACCAGCAGGATCGTTCCCAACTTTATAGCTGAGAGAGAAATGGAAGTTGACACATACTGAAGATGAAATTAAGCTAGGACAGAAAATACCTTTTTAAAAGGCACAAAGGTTTTGTGGCATGTAGGCAAAACGGTCTCCATTTAATTACATAGATCAGGCAGGTTGTATCCTTAACAACTAGCTACAACCATTCAGCCAAAAAATAAATTTGAGATAATGCTGTAATAATACAATAATAACTGAAGGACAAGCAACTCAGGTGGCATGTTAATGATTACCAAACAGCCATATTTAAAATCTGCCATGTTTGAAGTTTATGAGTTTGCTGACAGTAGAATCTAAAGGAATTAATAATTCAGAAAGCCATTCTGGTGCATTTATCCACTTGATTGCCAAAATCTTTCATTTGTTAAAGGAGAATTCTCATTCTTAAAGGAGAAAAAGAATAAGAAAATTTGTTACGGCATAGACAGAATAGCAGAGAATCGGCAACTAACGCTAACAGAATGAGGCACAGAAACTCACATTCCATTTCATTTTCCTAAGCCCATTAATGGTAGCTGCCAGTTCACTATTTGGTCTATGGTGTACCAAATTTTCTGATTCCTTTTCCTACAGACAGCACTCGGTGACCTTGAACAACAGGGCTAATGATTGGGTCACACCAGATTTGTCTTCAATATCTCCGTTAATTATGTAGGATCTCCCCTCCCCTCATGTTCTTACTCAAAACTGCTGGCATGAATTCCATCTTGGTCTTTTGCAATTAACTTTTCTAGTGCCGTTCCAATGGGGGAGTTCTCCATCACTCGCACGTTTTTGACCTTAGGAAGGAACATGGGAGGGTCATTTATGTCCTCCACGTTGATAGTGAGTGGCAGGGAGATGACAGGAGCACCTGTGCCAGAGTCGCTCTGTACCCACTCCACATCCCACAACCCCTTCTGAGGGCGACTTTTGACCTTGCAGCTGAAGTAAGGCTCCTCGTTTTCTATTGAGACTGTCAATTTCCTCTGCGTTCCATCTTCATAGTCTAAGGGCTGAAGACCAAACAGAACTTAATACCATTTAAATAGATCAGAGTTCAGGGAAGATATTTGTCTATGTCAGTGCTCCAACAGGATTTTATTACACTTTACAACAAAGCCATAAATGTTATAGGAAGTATTGGTGAATTTTGCACACTTCATCGTAATTATGACCTATTATACAGCTATGCATGAAACACACAATGTAAATATAACACAAGGTGCCGTGTGAATTTTTAAATTATTTTATAATTAATTATAACATAAAAAGTTACTTTTTAATCCGACCAAATTTATCACCTGAATAATGCCCACTGATTGTGTAAATGTTTTAGAGATCCCAATACATACTCAACATGAGGACCACTAACAAATACCTTAACAACTGTCAAATTTCCTTCATTCGTTTCTGGATCAGTTGTGATCTGGAAATTTCCACCTGTGTCTCCATGGAGCATGTACTTGACCTTCCAGGCAGGTGTGCCTTTGGTGTCCTTATCTGAGACTTGCAGTTGTAGAATGGACACACCGCTCTCTCCTTCCTTGATTTTACCAGAACCCTATGCGAAAGACAGCAAAGCATTTCACTGCAAAGCATCACAGACTAGTGCTTGATTGTGAAAAGCCAGCAAGCTTTTGGGCCTAGCAATATTGCAGTAGTGACGATTCATTGATTAGTTGTTGTCAATTACAATTTTGTAATCATCTATTCGGTTTATGCTGTATATTTTTTATAAAAAATACCTCAAAACTCTTCTTATCTTATGACAGCTTCTTAAATTTGAAAGTTAAAAGGTTTATGTTGGCCACTAGCAAAAAGAAAAATGCAAGCAAGCCTGCCTTATCATCTACTGTAATAAATAAGTTCATATCTATTTTAAAAAACAAACACAAACCAGAAAATGACTGAGATGATTTTAACCATGTAAAAAAGAGATGGATTTATTTATTTTGGTGCAACATGAGTGCAGAAAAAATGTAATGTCATTGTAATCGAGGTCCATACTTACAGTTTGACCAATGTAGACAGGAGGGTGGTTGTTTTTGTCATTTATATTGACTACCACTGTGCCAGTGCTGGAGAGTCGAACTACATTTCCCCTGTCCTTTGCCTCAACCAAGATAGTGTACTTCTGAAATTTCTGGAGGGAGAATTTAAATTCCTTATTGTAAAATAAAATCTCAAAAGAAATATGGAGTGTAATACATATGGACAGCATATGCACAGGGATGCATTTCTTTTCTTCATTCTTATTTGTTATTAAATTAGTTTGATTATAATTCATGTTTTATTAGTGAGAAACACAGTTCTGTAGTTTATACACAATGAAGTCAAAGATTTTCACTGGCACCACAGAAGGATTATGAGCAAAATGATAACAAGCAGCAATAGAGACCAGATTAGAGACCAGAGAGTCCAGATGAAACTTATTCTATTTTGTGTATTATTTTCTGTCCTGATAATCATCTTTGGAATGTAAACAGCAAAAGAGACTGAGCATAAAAGACAGGAAGAGGTGTGGCCTTGGTCACGCTCACCTCATAATTCAGGCATCCCTTGAAAGAAATTTTTCCTATAGCATCAATTTGCTGAATGACAAAGTCGACATCAGGATCTTTTGGTGTAACTGAGACAATTCTTAAGTCAAAGGTTCCATTTTCAGTTTTCGAATCATCATGGTCATCTGCCTTCACTGTGACAACGTCTTTACCTGTTGATGGTTAAGTCTGTTCAATATGGTATACTTGTGTGAAAGTCAGTTAGTTTGTATTATCAACATGAAAGTATGTGATAATGGCATGCCATAACAGGCATAATAATCTATAAACTGTCAAAATCAATCACTGATCTATCATAATACCATAACAACAAACCTTGCTGCGTTGACTCATCCAGCCAGATTTCGTAATTTTTGTCTAGTTGTGGAACATTATCATTCACATCTTTGATTTTTATCTCAATGCCAAGTCGTGTGTCAATTTCCTCATTTGAGACATTTTTGGCTTCAAATCTCAGCTTCATTTCACCATGTAGGGAATACAAAACAAACATGGTTTAAGGAATGTGAAACTAATTGGTTGTAGAGAACCTCTAAAGAATTGATTACAGCTGGCCAAAAGTGCTTTGCTCAAGAGAATAACAATAATTTTACAAACACTTGAAATGATTAAAATGCCTGGAGGTACTGAGTTAAATTATACAATATACAGGCTGCAATATACAGATTTTTTACATAGATTTAGCTACCTCAAACAATTTTGTTTTTAAAACAGCCACCAAAGTCGAGATTTATGAAAAAGCATGACTTTCTGGATTCTACTGGATATGAGTGAATACAAATAAAAAAGGAAAACGATAACAAAAAATATCCATTAATAAAAATATCTAGATACATGTAAACAGGGCCTTAGGAAGGACATTGGGATTCAACAAAGTGGTTAAAATCAGTGCTGGAAAGCATGCACACACTGTTCACCTTAAGAAATCTGTGTTTCTCATAGTCCACTTTCCGCTTCATCCACAAGATGCCTTCTTTTTTGTCGATCATAAGTAAATCCACTGGCTCTAGCTCAACACCTTCCCCATGAATTTGAAATTGAACTAAGTATTTTACATCTAAATGTATCTGTAAAAAAAAATGCATATACCATTTGTGTAATATATTTTACACATATGTATGTATAATTATGTGATTCATGAAACACAGATGAGTCTATATTTTACTTATACTCACCCTCCCCACTTCATAAGGGTAAGGACCAGGGTTCTCTTCTTCCACCTCAAAAGAGTCTATGATCCAGCCTCGCTTCTGCCGGATCTTAGCCACAGACGTGGCAGAATCTGTAGCCACTGCTGCCTGTTGTCAGTCAGAACAAAGACCACAAGACACACAATAAACCATGTTGGGTTGTTGTCCACAACTGCATGCCCTTGACAGCTGTCTACTAGAGGACCATCTACCTTAGTAGTGGCCATTTGTTGAGTCAGTCTGTGTACTACGGATGATACATGATCTATCTTGTTTTAGGGCTGTGTTATTAGAATCAGGAGGTTTCATGAATGGCAGGAATAAATGTGTGGCAGGATATTTCTCAAACCACACTTTTCCACCTTTGTTGTCTGCCACTAACAAATTCACACATGAGTATAAGACATTCATTTTTCATGGAAGGGAGAAAAAATGCTATCCGTATCAATATTAATTAATAATCAATATAAATGTTCCTTGTGTTACAGGATACAATAGTTAAATTGCCATAACACATCATTTGAAGAATTGTGTTTATTAGCCTGGTAATAAAACCAGACCCCCGTTCTACACTTTTGTTTCGTACAGAGGGTCTGGACAGGTGGCAGGTTAAAATGCCTCTAACGCGCTCAATGGCATCAAATCCAGACAAGCACTATAGAGAGATGATAATCAAGCGGAAGGGCTAGGAAAGCATGGCCAGGCTAGTGTTTACTGAAATAGATGGATTTTTGTTTGCAAGTTTTCTAGTGCAACATTATAACAGGTTGTTCTTGTGTCAGTTTGTCATGCCAACCCTGTGCACAAAACAACACAGGCTGTTGTCTGGGCAGTCAGTAGGAATAACAGACAGTTCCCTCTCCCCCTCCAACCACAAAAGAAATATGTTCAGACAAGCATTATATATTTTTGAGAATGGCCTATCAAAATGAATTTTAATTTTACTTATATACTAGTATAATGAGATGTATTAAAGACTCCTTGAATCTTGAAAAAAAATCATAAATGTATTATAACCATCTTAACAGTTTTGAGAGCAAACAACATTAGCCTGTTAGTCCTGTTAGGTAGGCTAAACACCATGAAAATGATGGCAAACTAAGGCAAATACTTCAAATACACACACTGACTCTCTTTGTCACTTAAACCATAAACATAAAAGTGATAGCACTAGATATCAATATATAGCTATATGATATAGCCTAACATTTGCATTTAGTTGTGCCAATTTAGTTGAGCAACTCACTGAAATGCCTTCTTGGAAAGTAAACTTTACCATCCTACATACCCAGGTAGAGTTTAATCACAGCAGTTAATCTAGGATAATGAAAAAGCCTATAGTTTGTGAAATGAAAATACTCTAGACAGGCTATTATGCGGGAATAAGTGAACTTAGTTCCAACCAACTGGCAACCTCTAGAAGGTCACGTCACATTGACCAAACCACCCTTTGACGATGTTGCCGATAGGCCTATGTGTTTGCTGGGTAGGGACCGCACTGACCCATTAAGGTAGAAAATTTGCAGAGCTGCTCAGTCTGTCTGTGGAGGAGGTGGACTGCAATCAGTGGGTGGGGGGCTCTGTTGCACTGGGTGGTGCCTCAGTGCTTTCAGCCGCCAAGCCTGCAGCGTCCATGGACCACCCATATTTTCACAACTTTAACACCTAATTTTATACATTTAGCAATATTCATATTTGCTCTGAATCAACGAGGTGATTTGTAACAATTATTCCTCTGGTACGAGAAATTTAGAGAGGATTTTTATTTTGACTTTACCTGGTCTTTATGAACAACTTGGTAAAGAAGACTCTGAAGAGATAGTTTGGGAAACACCATCAGGACAGTGAAATAATTGTCAAAGAATTGTTATAGTGGTGAAATGGTACGGCATGGTACGGTACGGTCTGTTTACCAGAAACATCCTTCAAACAGGATTGAACACTTTTTACTTCAGAGCCATACTTTGACATTTTTACTTGTGTAAAGAAGTCGAAACAGTAGAAGTATCTATAATACTACTTGTGTATGGAAAGTGTGTACTTTCTGTCAGTACAAGAGCTATAGATACTGTACATAGACCTCTGGTCAACATTAGGACTGGGGGTACCTGTTTGTTTCTGTTACATTGTTTAAATAGAGTGATGGAGAAAGAGATCTACCTCTTCATTAAGACTGTATTAATTGTATTAATTAGACCCTTTACATTGAGTGAATTAGACTCTTTAGATATGTAGATCTGTGTTGTTTCTGTGTACTACCAAAAATGCACAATATAGTAGTGACATCAAGTCAAATAAAGCAATAAAAAGATCAAAAACAAGAAAAGGTAAAAAGGCATGCCTAACAGAATAACACAGGAAAACCTACCTCCTTTTTTAATCTGAATCATAAATTAAAGACTAAATTTCTAGACTGAATCACAATTTATTCATAACTTCTTGAGTCTTCTGAGGGACTTTATTGATGCAACAACCATTCCAGTCTCAACCTTCCATTACCATGGAGTAAAAAACATTTCTAAAGGTTCAGCAATATTCACTAGTCTCAATACTAGTGCACATTCAAGTTCTAGGAAAGGCAAGAGGCACTTCAATCTTAATGCAGTTTCAGTTTTCATCCCATTCAGTCTAGGCACATCAAAACTTACCAGAATCAGGAGCACGCTAACAGTCCAAGTTCTCATTGTAGCATAGATCCAGGAAAGTCACACACAGACAAATAGGACAACACAAAGTATTACAATCAACTTCCTGCTCAGTGGAGGCGGACAGTGGACAGCACTCCTGTGGGTTGTCCCTTTTAAGATAGGGCTGGCTTACACCATGACATCATGAAATCTACACTACTCAAATGACATCTGACTTCAAATAGTATGCTACCCTCCGTGTGTGGGTGTGAACTTTGAATTGCAGTTCAGCAATAAACAGCGCAAAACCAAATCAACTAGTATGAGGGTGAGCATATGTTTCAGCAGACAATGGCAGAGATTACTCAGAGAGATTGTCTTGCGAAACAAAAATATCGCAATTTCCTCTGAATTGCATCTGAAGGCAAACTGATTGTGAAATGTGATAATTTGCTTGTTCTTTTGTTTTAAAATAGTATTAAATTATATTGATGTGGTTTCATTACTGATGCCTCATTCATTACTGCTCACTGTTCACCTTCCTGTCTGGTCTGAAAGTCAGTATGTTAGTATATTTTATATCTATATGTACTTGTTGTGGCTCATACATGCCATAACAGACACTATCCACATGAGGTGTGTCTTCATGGCTTCATGGCTGTACAAGATAAAACCAGATCTGCATTGTTCATCTGTCTCTGGCTCATCTTTGTAAAGCTTCTTGAGAAGTGATAACATTGCATATCTTGGCTCACCGACAGTGTGTTAAGCCACATCTACACATGCATGGCACGTGATACAACCAAAGTAATCTTCGAATCATATCTATCAAAACAAACCTGTGGTGTGTGTTTAACATATATTTAAACACAGGCCAACATGACACAATATCTGTTTTGTGTCCAAAGAAGTAGCTGCATGCTTTGACCAAGCAACTAGTTTTGAAATCATCTTCAAACTCATTTTGATGTCATGTGAAGAACAAATGTACTCTAATGTGTTGTTTTTATTAGCCATCAGGGATATTCATTTATTAACACTTAAAAAAAATGAAAAAAATTTGGTATCAATTTCTATGAACCCAGTACTCATAAAGCATTATAAACACATTCATAAAGAGTTATAATGCATGCATAAAGGCTTATAAGTAATTACAGTAGAAATTCATCGCTGTTTATAGATTCTCTTGACTGTACTCATGAAGCATTATAATTTTATAAGCCTTTATAACTTGAAGTCACAAAGCATTGTAAAGCTTTTTTTGGCCTTTCATACTAGGGAAACATGCCACTTTACTTATTGTCTGTAATGAGTAGTTATGTGATCATCTCACTTAGAGTATGCACTAAGTGTTTATTACTCTTCATTATTTGGAATGAGCAATTTAGCAATGAGTAATTCAAGCTTTTAGAGGCTTATAAGATAACATCATAATGCCTTATAAGTACTGTCATAAGAATGTATAAACACTCATGAACACTAATTGCACTGTTAATAAGTCTAGCATTGTAACCCTTTATGAATGTGTTTATAATGCTTTATGAATACTCTGTTCATAGAAAGTGATTTTTTCACAGGGTGCTGACAATCATGTCAGAAGACATCAGTTAGGATGTTGACGAACTTCTAGTGGCACCTAGAGGGTATGGTTGGTACGGATGGTTAGTATGGTTGGATGGTACGTGTCTGTGTGGCATCTACAGTCTGACATAAATTTTGTCATATGTGAGCTTTCTAACATTACGCTAACAGCTAAGATGGTGTGGTAAACAACAAGTCATATTACAGAGAGAACACCTACACAACTTGTGAGAACAGTTTTTTCCCCCTTGGTTAACTACAACCCAAATCATTTAGAATGGGTTAACATAAGGAAACACAAAATAAAATTGATGCAACTATTACCTCCAATTGACTGAATCACAACACTCCAAGCTTAGTAACCAGCATGGCTCCAAGCAAATCCTCTCTTATCCATCTAACTAGGCCTGCACACAGTGGCAGAGTCTTGATGAAATCCAGCATAGTCTCCCCACTCAGTGTCTTCCTGCCAGTGAAACTCATCAAGAGAATGAGCATATGAGCAGCACATGCAATGGTCCTGGTAACAGGACATCACCCACCATCAGCAGCCAAGGATTAACTGACTGATAAGTGGGCAACTAACTCTCATGTTAATTGTTCTACTGATGATAGTATGAGGGCATAAAGGGATAAATGAGGGCATGAGGGATAGTATGAGAACCTGGCTGTTTCCTTCACTCTTGCAACATACAAAAGCAGACCATGAACTTGATGTACTAGCCAATACCATGCAACGTGGCATTCAAACTAAGAAGTATGAACAGACATCAACGATTTGGTGTATCATTTCAGTGAACGTTTGCACATTTTCAACACAAATCATTTTGCAGTCTTTAGGTAACAGTAGAAATAGAAAATGACTTGATAGAACATGCTTTGTGACATTCTAGTATGGCTCATAGTCAGTGTTGACTCTGCTCTACACACACAGACACACACACACACACACACACGCAGATACATGTGTAGCTATTTGTCTTCTTGCTTGCTTCTTTTCTTTTCTTAGCTCTTGTGGTCTCCCTCATCCCTTCTCTCCCTCTCTCTCTCTGTCTGTCTCTCTCTTTCTAGGTTCAAACAGATAGATAATTATGTAGTATTGTCCATCCACTATTATTATTATTAGTAGTAGTAATAATAGTAGTAGTAGTTGTAGTAGTAGTAGTAGTATTAGTATTATTAGTATTATTAGCATTTTATAATTACCTCCACTAAGGAGGTTATGTTTTGCGTTTGCGTTTGTCTGTCTGTCTGAGAATTATCAGATGAGTCAATCAGTGACCCTATATTGTCTTGCCAGAGGTCTGTGTTCGAGTGCTTTTCTAGTTATTATTATTATTTTCTAAAACGGCTTGTTCGGTCACTTTACTGTGATTGGCTGAATTGCGTTCCAAGTTGTCGTAAATCCAGCACAAACACACAGGTTTGCATCTTCCATATTACTCCGCCTATCTCACTGTTTTAGCATTTAGAGTTGCCCGGCAACTACTTCCCCAAAGAAACTATATGTTTTGGCGGAAGAATGTTAAGAAAGTTATTTATTAATACACTATTTAATTTTTTTTATATTTTGTTTTTAATTTGTGTGACTATTTAAGAAAATCTTATCAAAGATTTGTTGTAACAGTTTCAGAAAAGCAATGAGCCACTCAAGTCCATGGGTATGTACTGGATTTAGAACAGCTAAGGGGGTTTAATGGCACTCCGCTTCACATTGTGCCAAACAACACTGTTCTAGCTGTTCTAAATCCAGTGCAAATCCACAGCCTCTCAGGACTTATTGCTTAAATTATTATTATTATTATTATTATTATTATTATTAGTAGTAGTAGTAGTAGTAGTAGTAGTAGTAGTAGTAGTAGTAGTAGTAATATTAATATTATCATAATACTTTCCAATGGTTTCTGATTGCTAATAAGGGCCAAACAAACACATTCCCAAATAACATTGTTGTTTGTAAATTGAATATGAAATAAACAGCTGATATACAGATCTCTCTGTCTCTCTCTCTCTCTCTCTAGCTTGTGGTCTGCTGATTTCCATATTGTGATGTTTTCAGTATCAGCTCCCCTTCCTCTTCCCAGCAAAACCTGTTCTTCCACAATGCTGCACCCACAGCTTTCCTTGGAAGGGTGGAGTAAACCAACCAACAGACCAAAACAGAAAAATAATGAGTAAATCAGCCTGTGGTTATACATTTTCTTTTTTTTTGCAAATGTGTTTTCTGGCTCTTTTTCCTATAGACAACATTCAGTGGCCAATAGAGAAATAGAGAAATAGAGCAATAGAGAAATTGACTGATTCACACAGGATTTCTCCTTAAAGCTGTCGTGAGATAGATCTCTTTCGACAAGCAGCGTGGCTAATACTAAATCAGAGTTCTGCTGTCAATGTGTCACTCAACACTTTTTACAGCACTATAATGTCAAAACAGCCTTTGTAATTATTTCAAAAGAAAACATGCGTTGTTGGAATGCATTGTTGAGATTTTTTTTGTTGTTTATATTTTCAAAGCAGCCTAAAGCCTAATATGTAGTGTAACCTGTTGCACATATACAATACCTGCAATATACAAAGACAAAAGTCATTTAATAATTAGAAAGGCATTCACCTCTCCCTTCATTCATCCCTGTGAAACAACAGACAGTGGTTTGTTGTTGCTTGAGTGGCAGTCTGCACCCACCATGTTTTATGTAAATGTCAATGCTGTGAGCTCAGGGGATGGAGAGCTAACTGTGAGAATATATTTGCAAATGTTTTTGTTTACAAATTTCTTATGGCACTGCTTACCCTATACTATGCCTGTCCTAAGTATAGATACCGTTCTTTATTCTTTTTTCATATTATATAACTTACCATTAGAATTATAAATAACCAATTAATCACTTTAGAACCACTATATGTGGTTGTGTTCTTGACAAGAAAAACATCAGTATCTGATTCCCCATGCAAATAATGCCATGAAACCATTCACATCACTGACAGTAAATCTTATATAGCAAGGCAATTCCATAGTAAATATACTTTTTACTATGGAAGGCATAAGGCAAGTGAAATGCTATAGTATATGTATGATGTGAATGATTATGTGAAATGTTTCATACAATCTTATAATATAAGTTCTACAGACAAAAAAAGCAAATGTTCAAAATGTATGTATCATTTTTATATCATAACACGCCATGGCATTTTATTTCTGTTATGGACGTGACAAACAAGTTTGTTTTCCATGGAATTGTCCAGCTCTAGATTCAAATGTAATGTCAATGGGAATTATTTCCTAACATGTACATGTTAAATTCACAGGACTCCAGCCCAGTGGCACCAGTGAAGATTAAACTGCAGTCAAAGTAAACCATATGTGAACCCCTTCAGAATTATCTGATTTTCTGGATTAATTGTTGACTAAATGTGATCTAATCATGTCACCTTGTCACAAGGATCAGTGCTGGGGCCATTCCTCCTTGCCATGTTGGGTCAGATCATGCACTCACATGGCTTCTCATATCACTTCCATGCTGATGATACCCAGCTCTATCTGTTGTTCCCACCTGATGACTCAACTGTCTCAACACAAATCTAAGAACGTCTCTGTGACATCTGCATGGATGAAAAACCATCACCTCCAGCTAAACCTCTCAAAAACTGAATTGCTGGTCTTCCCTGCCAAGCAAAGCATACATCTGTATCAAAATTGACTCCTCATCACTTGCTCCTACCAAAGTAGCCTAGGCGTCATGATGGATGACAAGCTGACCTTTAAAGATCATGTTGCCTCAGTCACCCAGTCTTGTCGCGTTGCACTCTTCAGTATAAGAAAGATTAGATCATACCTAACCCAACAGGCCAACCAACTTCTGGTACAAACCATGGTTATCTTGACTACTGCAATGCCCTTCTAACAGGCCTTCCAGCCTGTGCTTTGAAACTGCTACAGATGGTCCAGAGCACAGTGGCGTAACGCAATGGCCCTCGTCCCTCGTCAACTCTATCATCAAAGAAATGCCATCTGGCAGTCCAGTACATTACACAAGACAATCCACACTCTTTTCATATGTTGTTCCACGTTGATGAAATGACCTACTGAACGCTACCAGAGCAGGGACGTCCCTGTTTGTCTTCAAGAGGCTCTTGAAGACCCAGTTCTTCAGACTCCATATTCTTAGTATGTCTGGTTAGAATGCTTTTCTATGTATCTGTATGGGTGAAACCAGATAATTCTATGTTCACATACTTTTACTTTGACTGTTCAGTGAGAGTTCTGCTGTTTACTATTGATTTTTATGCTTAATGTAATCCTGAATAAACTATGACACAACATGACAGTCTCAAACAATCACCCATTTGAACATATTGTTTAATAAATCAGCCACTACATCTGCCCTGCCACCCAGCAAGCTTACTGTACTGTGAGTTCCATACAAACAGCCCCTCATTTTTTTCTGTAGCAGTGGAAAAAAAATCATCTGAAACATTCAGGAGATCTTAAGTGTGTCTCAAAATATAAAAATATAACTGCAAATTGCTACAAAATACGCTACAAATTTACACTTTAACAGAAATAATGGATGTTTGCTTTATCATTCTGGGTTACGTTTCCAGACAGTGTCGTTGTTAATGTCATTAGCAGTCTCAGTTGTTCTGCCATTGAGTGAAGCAGCATAACAAGCATGATAACGATGGTAGTTAGCAATGATGCTTTGTTGAAACGGAACTCCATGTTACATGTTGCATGTGGTTTTTTTTAGTAGGCTGATGCATTCCATTTCTTACATTCATCCATGTCAGGAAACAAAGATGCAAGCTTCTAAAATATGATATATGAAATATCTTTTGTGCCATGCAATATACACCATAGCTGAAGATCCAGAAGTATTTTTTGTCTGTTAATATAATCTTCTATATATTCTAAGAATCAAATGTGCAAAGTAAACGAGAAGTTGCAGAAGGACAAATTACCTTACATGTGAGGAAGGACTTTTAGAGGGATGAGGGAGCCTGACAAGAAAAAAGGCGTGTTTGTTCAAACTTGTCACTCTACATAGGGGTGTGTCTGGAAAAAATGTTTGGGTGTAGCTCTGTGATCTTTCAAAAACTATTCAGCAGTTTTTTTTTTCCTTGACAAAACAAAACAGTTTGAAAGTCTTCTCAGTTGACAAGGTCCATCAGAAGAAATTGAAAAAGGTTAAAGTGTGGTTACAGTCCAGGGGACCTGTGTGAATATAACATCTGCATTTTTCCAGACATTATTCATATGCCAATGCAAGAAAAAATCCAAAAAATATTTGACAACTTGCCATTCTTCTTGCCAGACAAGGGGTTGAACATTCTAGTGACAGGAAATCCAAAATCTCTCCAAGTCTCCCCTTCATCAACATTGTCCAAATGAGACGTCAAAATACACAGTACAAAAAGCAACCACAAACATTACAGTAGACTTCTGCCATTTCACCCCTTCTCTGTGCGTGCTGAATATCCTCTACCCATGCCATTCTCCTCATGTGAAGAAGAGGGGTTCTAAGAATTCTCTTAGATAAAGGGCAGAAGAATACTTTTAAGTGTTCCATGGATTTCAGTGCTGCATTTTCCGCTCTTCCATGTGCTGTTGGCAAATCCCAGCAAGAGGTTTAAAATTTGGCCCCAGGTTTTGGAGGAAATCCATGTTCTCCTCACAGTTGTCAAATGAGAGTTGATCCAGTGACTGGGACCTGCTTCCATTCCCCTCGTAGGCAAACTCATGCAGGGTGTACCCTGGGTGATCCAGCACCTCCTCACCTATTGCATAGACTCTCTGGGAGTCAAAAGATTAGAGAGAGAATTAACCAGATGTGCTAATTCCCTTTGGAATTACTTATAGTAATGTTTTAATTAATTAAAATACTGTCTGATCTTCATCTCAATTACAGCGTTGAACTAACACAATCTGTTTTCACTACAAAGCATATTCATTGCTTTGTTTTTATCCATACTGAATAGGCCCTACATTATTCTAACCTTCACAATGTTGGTTGGAAGAAAAAAATAACTCCAAATCTAACAGCTCCATAACATAACATAGCCTAATTTGAGTCAGAAGTTAACAAACATTGAGTTAAAGTGATGCAAGCTACTTTAACCACAAAAAAATCTGCATTTTGAGTTAGCCCATCATGAGAGAGAATTGTTTATCTTTTCTAAGCTGTAAAGGGCTACAGTGTAAACTCAAGAGTTGATGTATCCAGGCAACAGATCAACAACCTCTCATATAAGGAAATGAATTCATACTGGGGCCACTTTGTATAGAGACTTTTTGGTTTTGTCAAAATTTTTGAAAAACCTACTGTAAAAACTATGAAATACCCATAAAAATGCAAAATGATCACGTAACCTGAACCATGTGCTTCTCTATAACTTTCATACACATAAAGTAGTGCTGACACAGATGTAGACAGATTGTTGTATACTGCAGTAGCACCCTCAACTGGACAGTGTTTGAAAAGCTTTGTGGTTAGGTTATTTGTACCGATACTCTGGATTACTAGAACTTATCAATGTCCACTTTTTATTTCATGGAGATGATGCTTAAACTGCTAACTGCTTCTAATTATTTAGTTCAATGATATCCAGAAATGTGTGTCTGTTGGTAGGCTCATGCAAGAACTTCAACACAAGTCAAAGACAAAGTTGAATATTCTGTGATGCATGTACTTATTATTAAATATTTTGTTTCTTTATATTATCCTGCAATTTATGCCATTACTTTCTTCATAAGACCTAAATGTATCCAAGGTAAGATGATCTATTTGCGCAGGCAAAAAATGTGTCAGTTTCACTGGCAGATGGCAGTAGAGTGCTACTACACCACTGACAGTGATTTTTCTAATGGAAATATGTTATGACCCTTTGGGACAGTAGGGGGTGCTGTTGCATCATTTTGGTGTCAGCTAAGGTGCACTGTGCACCACACTATGGCCACGAGGCAATGATGAGATGTTTCTGGTCTGAGAAACAAAAACAGTGTGGTGCATGTAATCATTCATTTAGGGCTTTTACAAAAGGAAAATCAAAGCATTCTCATATCAGCCCCACAGCACAACATGAAGGAACCTGTTCCCAACATTGCCTGCAGCATGGGTGTTTACTGGACATCCTTCAAGCAGCAGGAGAACAATCAGAATCATAGGGCAACAATATTAATAAAACTTTTTTTTTTCTAAGTTTAAAATATGTTTTATTATATTTTAAGTTATAGTCATTCAGCATTCTATGACTATATTTTATGACAAAGTGGGTTATAATTACAGTATCTTACTCTGTCAATGTGGTCTCCAATGTAGCGATCAGAGCTAATGGATCTGGAGAATCCACTCTGAAGATAAAAGAATGAAGAATTTATTTATGCATATTAATCAGACACTGTGTTTTGTCATCAGATTTCACAATAATATACAAGAACATGCAGTAGAATTTGTATTTTGAGTAGGATACACTGAGAACATTAAGCCTTACTTTCATTGTGCTGGCCCTTCTGGAGCTCCACATCTGCATTTGGGGGAAAAAAAAACACACACGACTTCAAAAACAATCCAGCAGACAGATGTGTGTGTGTGTGGGGGGGGTGGGCTACACCTACACTCCTCTCATATTTTTGCCTAGCACATATTCTAAGTGCAGGCAAAACTGGTTTTCCCACCAGTACAACTTTTAAACTTAGCTATCAAAAGCTCATTTCCCACACTTCCTGCCCTGTCCTGTTACACCCTTACTGTCCTGAACAATGCCAGTACCTGCCCTGACAAACACAATGCCAATTACCTCCTCACCAGCACACTTCTACAGAATTTTAGATTTTAGAGAAGTGTATAGATAAACACAAACATATCATCCTGCTTCACTGATCACACATTTAAAGTAAAAGACCTTGAAAATTCTTTCTAGGCACTTCTGCATGCCAGATCTCTGAATACATGTCCCCTCTTATCTTGAAAAAGTCTGGCATGTCACTACTGCAATCCTAATTAAAGTACAAGAGGGAAACTGTTTGACTGGCTGGGCAAACCTGTTATGCTGGATAAACTCCACATTGGACTAGTTTGGACATGACACATCAATAGTTTACAGGTGGAGATCAACAGCAAGCCACTAGGACAGAGAGGATTAGTTGTTTTCATAGTCATAGTTGTTTTATTGTTTTTCAGAGCCGAAGAATCTGTTAGTTATTTTCTCTACATTAAGCTTCCCTCCATCGCGTGGTGACACAGTTGACTAGTCTGTACCATAAACCTGGGGACCAGGGTTCGATTCCGACCTTGACCCATCACAATCTCTCTCCTACTGATTTCCTGTCTCTCTACTGCCTTATCTGATTAAAGAAATGGGTCATGCTTCCCTCCATAATTGCAATGTTACACTCAATTCACTGAATTATAAGTCAATGTGGCTTCAAAATTTTGTATGAATTTGAAACCATTAATTTGGGGTGAAAGTACTAGCCTACATATTGATGCTATAATTTTCCACTGTATAGTCAACAGACAACTGGAGGGGCTCACTCACCATGTTACGTCCAGTGCTCCTGAAAGTATTGCTGGAAGCCTGCTGAGAGCCAAAGTTAAATAAATGCAACACATGTTTCTAAAGTTAATGCATAATCTTCTTATAAATAATCATGTTTTTTCCCAATAATCGAGCAGTCCTGTGCCAGAGGGTGTCAATAGTGATGGAGGGAATCCCTGACCCAACTTCTTCATACTCATGACAAGTTAGGACAAGCAACAGCTATACCTCATGATATACACACAGTATACCAGTCAAAGAGAGTGTAAAGCCTGATATACTGTTACAGCACCTCAGTGTTAGAGCAACTCATGTAAATTTGAGTGGCCTGCAACAATATGTAATACTCACCATGCCTTGTGTATAATTTTGCATCATTCCACTGCTCCCTTGGGATTCCATTTGTAAGGAAATCTGAGAAAATTATCAATACCAACACAGAATAGTTAGAAAAGCAGACATGGCTTCAAGATTTCACTGAACAGGAGCTGAAGGGATCAGCAACAGATGTTTCTGCCTTCTCTTCAGCTTCCAGGTAAGTGTGTTTCACATGTATAAACATGCAGGCAGAGACAACAAGTTGAAACGGAAGAATCAGCTTGATAACAGATTTTATATTGTTTGTCTGTTTTCCACCTTGTTCTTACCTGGAAAGATCTAGTACCCGTATTGTGAAATTATTACAGACACGGATACATTAGAATTTCTGGTGAATCATGTGGTGAATCACTGTCTTCATTGACTCTTATTGTGTCTCTTATTGTGTCTTGAAATAAATCTATGAAGCCACAAGTGATTACAGTACATGTAACAACATATGTGTAACTGTTACCGGTGTGACTACTTGTTGTCCATCAGTGGCCATCATGGTGGTGACGTAAGTGGTGGGGGAGCGGGTCATTGTCGGCTCTGCCTGAATGCAAAGGGAGGGAAGGAGTGATGAAACAGGCCACCAAAATTATTTATGACCTTGTGGTAAAAGCAAGAGCCTATAAATGCTGTAGATGCCAAAACACACGCCCTGTGAGAGGGACACACAGCCGTGCACCTAGAGGTTTGTCGGCTGGTTCCTGGCAGTGTCACATTTCTGGCGCAGGAGGAACACATCATCAGCATATACAAACCTTGCAGGCAGTGCTTCCGCCTTCCTCGTTGTACTTGATGAGGGTTTGATGGCCCTCGTCCTGCGTGTTCAGAGGCTTGAAGTCCTTCCCCTGGCATTGGCACTTAAGAGTCACCAACAGCAGCACTGCCAAAAGACAAACAGAGTGCCTGTTTTAGAGAGACAATGGTCCATTCTCAACATCCACCCTTACAGACTCACAGACTTAAGTTGTACTCACATTAAGTTTGTGAGGGTTTAAGTCGAGTCCCGCTGTCTATTTGTTGATGATTTGTCACACGTGGTGTCCCAGTCATGCAAACAGTAGGAGAGGACTCACAGCCTTACAAATTCATTTGCTTAACAGCACGAGTCAGTAAAGTCTGTGGGGGCTCAGGGCTTGGGTCTCAGGGAGGACTTTGACACCCAGCCAATTACTCTAAATAACTCTAAGTGAACACTTAACCCTGATCCTGCCTACAGACTGCTATAGAAAGTAATTGCTATTCCTTGTCTTCCCTACTGTAGCAATTATTATAAAGCAAGACTTGTACAGGATGTTCCATTGACTTTGGATGGAACTTCCCAATGTTCAGAGACCAGTTATTTTGGAATAATGAAAATAGCAATAATTAAATAAATAAAAATAATGACTGGTGTCTTACAATACAGTACTTACAATATACTATATTATTCAGTAAGTGGAGATAATTCACTTATCACTATGGCACCTCACTGAAAAAATAGAGATGTTGATAGAGACGTCAAAGAGGTTTGTTTTAGGTTAAAGTTGAGTCACAAACTGTTTGTTTATCAGTGGACATGAGACATGTGAAGTTTCTCCTGTTGCTTTGGCAAGTAGTTGTGTATATTCCTGATAACCACCTATAGACTGACTACCATATAATGTAAAGTGGGATAACACTCCATTATGAACTGTTACGAACCTCAGCTAAAACCATTGGCAACTTGTAGTCTGTCATGGTTACCACTGATAATTTTTCTGCATGACGCCCGGCAGTTGGGTCAGCCCCTTGAGTCGTGGATCTGCCCAAGGTTTCTTCCTAGATTAACTGAACATAAGGGAGTTTGTCCCTGTTGCTCTTGGGTGCTCCTTCTGTGAAGCGCCATGAGACAATACTATTGTAAAAGGCGCTGTATAAATAAAATTGAATTGAATTGAATTAATAAGCAGGATAATGTATTCCCTCCCCTTTAGGACAACCCAAGACCTGTTGGGACAGTACATTATCCCTTACATAATCACTACCAAGTGGATGTCCTTTCAATTACACTAAATACCATGTGGGCTATTTTTGACTTGTGTGTTGATGTGTGTCATATAAATACTAATTAGTTAATCAATGGTGTAACACCATATTTTGTCTTTGGGGGTGAATAGAATGATTTATCTATTAGTGTACGTCTATTTATTCAGTCGACACTTTAACACATAACATAACTGGAATCAAACCAGAGGAACTCACACAGCAGCAGCAGCAGCCCTGCTATCAGGGCCCCAATGCCTGGTCCACTTAGCTGGGTGGTGACAGGAAGAGGGCCACGGCACGAATCCCCACCCTCGCAGTCACACACGGTCACTTTGAGCTCGTCCTCTCCCTCTACACCCTGCTGGTCTTCCATCAGCAGGGGGATAATATATTCCCCATAAGCCAAGTTGGTCAGGCTGAAAAGGCTGGTGTTTACACCTGCTCACAGAACAAACACAGACGGACAGATCAATGCTTTGACTGATCACAGTTATAATGCATTATTAACTAGTAATAACAATAATCAATATTAGCACATGGTAACACTTTATTTGAAGGGGTCTACATAAGGGTGACACAAGCCTGTTATTAACATGACATGACACATATCATTACATTAACATTAATGACACTAAATTCATGTTTATAACTGCTGTCATTGCAGATTTTGAAATGCAGATTTCGGGGTGCAGACATTCCAAAAACGAAATGACTTACTTAACTTACTTACTTACTTAATGACTAATATAAAGCTATAAACATGATTGAAGTGTCAATGATATTTATGACATGTGTCCTGTCATGTTTATAACATCACCCTTATGTAGACTCCTTTAAAATAATTGTTACCTAACAAATTTATAAGAAATTGACAATTAAACTTTAAAGCTTTCAGCTCATGGTCCCATGCTCAACAGACTTAAGTGTTTTCTTTAATGGTAAAGACTGTGAAAAGTCCCCAAGACTTTTTGAAATAATAATTTTAAAAATATCCACGTTACTTACCTGTTGTAGGGAACAGTTTCCAGGTATTCTTCAATTCTTCTGGTTTATCCCCTCCAAATGAAAAAGAGAACGGTCCTCCATATGGAGGAATGTCTGAGTCCCTAGCCACCACAGGCACCATGTCTTTATGGCTGCAAAGGACTGTGTTTTTGATAACCAGGTGCGGCTTATTGTCATTGATATCTCCCAAAACAATCTGCAGAGTACTTGTACCTGTAGCAACTGGGTCCCCTGTGAAGGACAAATATAAACAAATACAACATCCTTATATATGGCTACTCTTACAATTACTGACAATGTTTTTTTTTTTTTTTAAAAGATGTAGTTATCTACGTGTAGCGGGTAGGACGTAGGCTGCTGGAATTGAGCCCTGATTGAATCAGGTGGTGGTCGCTTGGTGCTACACCTTTAAATCTAGGAAGGTGGCGGTGTCTTGAATTATTGTGTGCTCACCTACACAGACTTGTGGTTCTCTGGGCTTGGTCGTCGGGCCAATTGATCTTGTCCAGGTTTTTGCGTTGAGTTCAGCAGAGTGGTTACGTCTGGCCTATCTCTACAAGCCATTGCCGGCTGCGAATTTTGTCTGTGTGTTCCAACGAAACTTCACCTACTTAGAGTGTAGTCACGGCCAACGTATTGACTTTGGCCTCGGAATGCACGAGTAAAAAGAAACGACCAAACCGAATAACGTTATTGCTATGGGATTACAACTAAACAAGCTCCTGGTTCAGCACTGCGGCCTGCGTTCATACAAGAGGACCAGCCCTACGCCACATTGGCCACTGTTTTTCCTGTGCCTTTTTTTAGTATTCAGACGTGTGTGAGTGAGTGAGAGAGAGAGAGCGTGTGTGTGTGTGTGGGAGGGAGGCCCACCATGCTGCCCAGTTGCCTTGCTTGTGTTGCTGTATGTGTGCCTGTCTGTATGTTTGTTATATGTAATGTTTGTATTTTAGGCCAGTGGGTTAGTGCAATATTCGGGAGGGGTAACAATCTCTTTGTATGGTCACTGGTTTGCGGAGTGCAATGATTGTTTTGCGTGTGTGACCTGTGATGTGGCTTATATCTTCCGTGTTTGCTTATTGATACATGTTTTTTCTTTATTCGAGTATTTCTTATTTAAGCACCTTGTTGTTGTATTTTGTTCTCCCCACCCTTGAGTTAGTTTTTTATTTTATGATACTCCAGTCTCTCTCCATTTATTTCCCTTTGTTGGGATGGCCTGCTTGTAAACTCCTAAAGATCAGATTGTTGGTTATCAATTTGTGACTGAATTAAAAGGCCCCCAAGGGGTCACATAAGAAAGAAGTGAACACTACAGCTGGCATCTGAACAACACTCCACAATTGGCATATGGAAAATGATGAATTGATCTAGGTACTTTAAAGACCCCAAAGCAGGGCAGTTGATTCTTATCAACTTTTGGTTTGCGCACAATACTGACAGGCTAGAGACAAGTTAGCATACCATGGATGCTAGAGGGTTACCACGAAAGTTCAACAACTAGCAGTTTTTACAAGTATGTTCAAATGTAACATTTTTAAGAATACATCATCAGTACAGTTAAAAAAAAACATTCCTTCACAAAAAACTGCAATTTGTTCAGAATATAGAAAGTATTTATTTATGTGTTACTATGGCTTTCCTAAAGACTGTATGCAGAAAAGAATATTCAGGAAGGACATTTACTGTAACTTCACAGTTCACATACCGTCATCTATAGCCAAGACTTTGACCGTATAGATGCTATCATGGACATATGGCGACTCTCGATCCATCTCTTTTACCGATTTGACAACACCAGTCTTCTCATCAATGGTCAACCACTGTGCATGATCATCGACCAGTGCAAACCTATAGACATTCATATGATGAGGAAAAATATATGTGGTAAATGACACAGGAAAAGATGAGACTAATTTGGATGACCATGTTGTTGCAGTATAGGAATTTCCATTTAGTGCAGTGTCACCATGGATATGGAATTCTATAAAAGCAGCTTTAGTTGTTTTAGTCTACTTCCAACATAGTTCCCAGTGTGAACTACAAATTCTGCTTTGCATTTATCAGACTGCATTCATCCAACAATGACTGACATGGAAATAAACTTCAAAGTCTGTAGAGTAGGATCAGATAATTAGATCGGTTTGTAGTGTCCATTAATTGAACCACCAACTATGGCAGCTCCATTTTTTTTTTAAATTCCTACCTGATGTTGTTGATGTTGGAATCCTCGTCAGTCACTTTGGGAGTGTAAAGAACCTTTCCAGGTGGCACTTCTTCTTTCTCAAATGCACGTTCAACTGTCCTTTCAAACACTGGTGGGTCGTTAATGTCCACAACTTGGACATTTACATTTACGGTCTGTGGGGGTGGCATTTTCTTTCCATCACCCGGAACCCAGTTGTTGCATACAAAAAGAGATTGCTTGTTTTCCACAGCAATCTCAAGTTTAACCACTGATGTCGTCTCAAAATCCTTCCCCTGTACAGTTTTCCAAAGAGTCAAACAAAGCAAAGTAAAACAAAACCCTTCCTTCAGAAAGTAACTACTATGTATCTATAGCTCCAATGAAGCACTTCTACAGTCTGACTGTAGTTAGCATGTTTTGCCAGGTAGGTCAGCTAATTATCAGCACCAGTGCCTGGAATAATTTATACTTTCTGAAAACAAACTTTTCCACCTGTGATTGTTTGAACTACCTTAACAACTCTTAGAACACCTTCATTAGTGTTTGGGTCTGTTTCAATCAAGTAGTTCCCATCTTCATTCCCCTTCAGAATCTTAAAAACAGGTTGAGAGGCCGGCGTGTTGGGTTCATCTGCATCTGTCACCTTCATTCTCAGGATTTCTTTGGTAACCATCTCCGGCACAAGTGTAGAATACTGAAACACATGGAAATCAGTTGTTAAATCACTTCTGCCTTGAAAATGTTGCCCAGAATTCTGGCAGTATTAGGCTTCATTGAACAACCATACCAATGAAGAAATTTATTGTTAAACCCAGATTCAGAAAGATTTGGCTTTCAAGTTTTTTTTTTTAAGAACTAAATCTGTGCACTCAATCTGTGTTTTTTCGAGCAAGATTAGAAGCTGTTGCATTTTCATTAGTTGTAAAAAAAGCTGTAAAAAAATTACTGGATTAGAATCTTTACAACCAGAAAAACAAATGTAAATAAAAATATTTTAATGTTGCATGATGGGTCGCATGATGCTCACAGCTGTCTCGGTGAACACGGGTAGGTGAGTATTAGCATCTGTGATGTCCAGAGTGATCGTTGTTGTTGCAGACAATGATGGCACTCCATGATCCCTTGCTTCAACAATCACTTGGTACTCCTTTTCTTTCTGAAGAACAACAGAGGATTTCTTTATGTACAAAACACCAGCACGTCTTATGAAAGCATTTTGTGAGTAAGCATTCATTAACATCTGCAAAAACTGAGTGCAATTACTGTCAACTGACATAAAGCCTACTTTTGCCAACTCTTTTGTTATGCTGACATTGGGTATACAGAGAAATAGCAATAGGTGCAAGGGGCTGAATCCTTGCCTGGTTTTCACTGAGACTCAATTGACTCAGACTGATACATTTGATCTAGATACTTTGCTGTCATTTCCCAGGAAGAAACAACATATGTGGATTAAAATGCTTCTAAACATCGACTTTTTGACTCACTTTTTGTTTTTAATGTATTATTTTTGTATTGTATGTCACTTGATAAAAGTGTCTGTCAAGTAAAAATAAACACAAACATGTAGTATTTACACATCAACATGGACTGACACAGTGGACCGATTACATCCTTCATCCTTTCTAGGGCAATAATCAATTTTTCATAGCCTACTGTGGCCCACATCGCATTTAGCAGGCTTTTATCCAAAGCAACTTAGATTTTGTCAACTATTAGTTGTTCAGACAACTTTTTTCCAGGCTACTTGCACACTAGCCAGGTTCTTTAACCGTTATGCTACCACCACCCTGTTGTCCTAAAATAAAGGACAACAACAGTTAACTAACTGTTAGTAATGCATTGTTAGCCATTGCATTCATTATTAATACCTTATTATGCATTATTAATACCTTATTAACACATGCTATTTTAAAGCATTATCAAATATTCCCTTTATGTACACCTGAAATAGGCATCAGAATTATCTCCAGTTTGCAAGGTATATATAACCTTGCAATATAATAAGATATAAGAGCATTTTCTGACAGGATGACTGCAGGTGATAATTCATATGTTTGTGTTCAAAATATATAAGATGGCTAAAAAATCACTTCTGTATGCATGACTCACATCATAATCGAAACATCCAGAAAAGGCCAGTTGTTGTATCTTGGTTTTTTGAACTGGCTGTAAAAAGAACTTAGGAAAGGCTGGTTTCTGGGATATTATTTTCATGGTCACACGGGAGTTGTCATTGCCTTCCTCATCATTGTCAAACACTTGGAGGTTGGCGGGTAAGCCACCTGTAGTTTCAAGAATGAAAAAAGTTATGTCTCTGAAGTATGTTGGCTGTTACCTTTTGGGGTTGTGCAATTTATAAATTAAAGCTACAACAATTGAACAAAAGGTATTTGACAAGGTCCCAAAGTCACATAGCTTACTAATGTTTTTTTTTTCCCATCACATCTTAAAACAAGGACATTTACCTACCTTCTTCCTTGTTCTCACTCACGGAGACTCTGATGTTGGCAGGTTCAAATCTTGGAGGATTGTCATTGATATCCTTTATTGCAACATCAAAGGCCAAAGTCCTGTCTATGGCATCATTAGTATTTTCATCGAGAACGTCAAACATTATCTGCTCATCATCAGGGAAGACAAATGTCAATGAGAGAACCGTAAAGCGCAAACACAAGCACTTTATGCTTTCAGACACAGGCTATGATGGTCAAATACTTACATGAAAGAAATTGTGCTTTTCCCTGTCAATGGGTTTGTGTACCTTGACAACTCCTGACTTTCTATCAATGGTGAAAACACCTAGGGGATCTTTGTCTACACCCATCCCACTAATAGTGAAATAATGATGATCGGAGATCTTTTTATCATTGAAAAGCTGGTAATGAGAAGATATGACAAGAGGTTTTTATCACAGCACAATCCAACGTACAAGAGCTCTTTTTGATATGCTCAATTTGACTTGCACATAATATAGGCTGAATATAGACCAATGAGTCTATTTAGTCTATTCTGATCACAAGATTGATCTGGATACTCATTGCGTACCTTCGTCGCCTCCTTTGGATATGGTCCTGGGCTTTCCTCCTCTAAGTCAATCGTGGAGAGAACCCATCTTCTCTTAGATCGAGACAGTAGTTCCTAAGAAGGTGGATGCAAGCTTCTTGTTATGACGGTAGAAAAAAACATCACTGTCTGGGCTTTCAAGATGAGATTCAGTACATACCCTCTTTTCCCTCGGCACTGAGAAGTTATGATTCAGAGCCAGTCCTGATTCAATGACAAGCTGGTCATAATGACAAATGAAAGAAAATGATTAGTGATACAGGGTATTAGCGATATGAAATCTGTCTTCCATAGGGTTTACAAACACAGTAATGATTTTGACTTCTTATAACCAGTTGTCAGGCACACACTAGATAACTAAGTAACTAAGTAACCCTACATTCAAAATCTAACTTATTAAGATAATCAGTATTGGTGATTTAACAAAAAAAAGATCTGTCACTGCAGCGTGACAGTGGCACTTGAAAATGACTTTAACATGTGTCTGTGATCAGCAATATGGGGGCCAGACATCATAATTGGACAGTGTTGCCATAGATACATCATGTTTTTTGGTCAATGCCAATGTCACAAATGCTCACACACTTTTTTTGTGGCAATCAATGGACAAAATGTGTATGTGTGGCATGTGAAAACCTAAGCGTTTTTGAGAAAATCCAATATTGCCATCATTGCTTAGGCAATGACATCACAAATGTTCATGGATCATCCATACATGACCTCTGTGCCACATGAAGGCCAATCAAGGTCAGCCACCAGTGCAGCTGTCTTGCCTACACCTAACCACTTTGACCACGCACCAACCACAGTGCCAATGTACTGTAAGCTAGCCTGTTTGCCTATTCAATCTATCAGCTAACCTGTACAGTCACATCTGGTGGTTTAGTCATGGATTATAAAGGCTCTGTGCATGACACTGAATGACCCAACTCATGCCACTGAATGACCCAACTCAAATGCATGTCTGTATAATTCTATTTGTACAGAGAAAGGCATGACTGAAGCTTCACACAGCAAAATTCAGGCTTCGAGGTACCTTTATTAAAGGTTACACGACAACAAATTATATGTTATATCATGTTCTTTTGCATTGTGGAGGATAACAAGAATGGGCACGACACTTCTTAAATCCTGTCTTTGTACTGTAAGATTGTAAGATTAAGACGATATTGCTGTTCAAATTCAGATTCCCCTGGTGTCTTAAACATGAGTCAAGGCATAATTTTGTTTACATAAACACGCTTAAAACACGCTTTTGACAATTGTCTGCTTTCAGATTCTTTGCAAACTGAATTTTTCTACATAATACCACCTATTTCTATGATTAGATGTAAACATACATTTTATTTACATTTACAGGCTTCATAACCCTTCCTAGTCAATGTTAAAATGTAAATAAATCATGTCCAGTTATGAGGTGGCTTTATTCTCACTTCTTCTTGGCTACTCAGCCTTCTGCTGTATCAAAATGTATCAATTATTTCAGTGTTTCTTAACTGTTCAAAATGCAAATGTCATCCAAATATATATTTATATTTTTTTTATATTTTTATACTTTTAAGTTGCTTTAAATCTCATTATACTGGTTTAAGGCTTTCTATTCTGTTCTATTCTTTTCTATTCAGATGTAGCTTGGTCACGGCGTGCTAAATGAAACACAACGCAAAAACAATTATGGATATGGGATATATGGGATATATGCAGAGACCAAATTTCCCTCACAGGATCAAGACAGTTGGCTATACTATATACTATACTGTACTATATATTTGATTATATGTTGTGTCACAGTGGGATGCTGTTTGTCTTGTCAAGAGAGTATTAAACTATACTATACTATACTATACTATACTATACTATACTATACTATACTGTGTATTTGATCATATGTTGTGTCGCATTGGGATGCTGTTCCATCTTGTCAAGACCTATTTTCCCATAATGACGTGTGAAAAATACTCCCTTACATATGCTATAGAAGCAGCTCAGAGGGAACGGAGAGGCTAAAGGTATTGGGTTTCCCTCGGTTCATTCACCTAAGTGCAGCAGGAGAGAGGATTTGCAGTTGCCTGACTTTTGTTGTTTAACAAACTTTAACAAATTTACATCAGGTAAAAACTACTTCCTCTCTTCTCTGTATGGATATCACTGAAAACGTAATCCCTCTAACATGACCCTTTAGACTTTAAATTGGACAAACCAGCTTTGGAGCCATGTGTAAGCAAATATAATTTTGCCCGGTACACTGGATATGCAAAGCATGCAGAAAATGCTCAAAGTACTTACAGTCCAGGAGACTAGAAAAACAAGGACACCCTTCATTGCGACCCGTTCCCCTCCGTGTCAAGACAATGCCTGTGTAATGAATGTTGAAAAAACTATAAATGTTTACCCATAATCCTCTCTGGCAACACATTAAAAAGACACTCCTAACCTGACTGAGCTGGTGTGCGTGTCGAGGGTGTATGGGTGTATCTGTTAGCTTTGAGTTATGATGGCTGGCTGGCCCCCTGAGGGGTTAATGGAGGGAGTGGTTTCAAACATCTCAGATATCCAATGACAGACACTCCTTTTTGAAGTGCTTATGTTTGTATTGAGGAAGAGCACAATGGTGATCAGAAACAGCCTCTACCTTATATTCTGAGGGGAAAAAAATCAATAGGCCTTTGGTCACTGGCAGGCTCAGTTTGTGTGTGTGTATGTGTGTGTGTTTGTTGGCATTTGTCATATTCCTTGCTAATTAAAAATACTTCTAAAGTGATGCTGCCTCTTGACTAATCGCACACAATGTTTTTATCGTACAGAACCAGCAGCCAGGCTTCTCCTAGCCGTGCACTTACCTGCCGTTCCAACTAATAACTGTGAGGAGTTGTCAACTAACAACAACACACTCATTTGTGGGTGGGTGGGTGGGGGTGTGAGCATGTGTGTGTGTGAGAGAGAGGGAGGGAAACAAAAGTGATATATTATTATATTATATTTATACTGTTCCATTTTCATCCAAAGTATTAGGATTGTTTCTGTCTGAGGAGAGTTTTCTGCTGGTTACACTCGACAGTACATGGCTATTCATGTTGGAGGAAAACAGAAAGGTAACCTGATAATACACTTGTAATTTGATATTCAAGTTGACAGCATTGGTAGTCACAGATATTTAGACTGCTCAATTCTCAGCTTTGACTTTGTTGCAACGTGTGGTCATGTGATAGGAGCATCATGAAATACTGATACCTTTTTCCAGCTCATTCATACAGCTCAGTGGAACCAACAGCTCAGTGGAACCAACAGCTCAGTGGAACCAATGTCGTCCTGTGTGGTCCAGCCTGGGCTCAAGCCCATGACATCACAGCAACATCGGGTCAGGAGTCGAGCGCAGATGCTAGTTGACTGACTAGTAGCTTCTTCAGGTATCGTGAGAAAGGTTTACTAACATTTTACATTCTCAACTAGGCTAGCTGAGCTTGTTTGGGCGGCTGGGCCAGCTGTGGCCTTCTTGGGGGCAGCTGTGGCGTACTGGTTAGGGCTTTGGGCTTGGAACTGAAGGGTTGCTGGTTCAATCCTCTGCTGTGTGTGTTTCACTAATTCACGATTGGGTTAAAATGCAGAGACCAAATTTCCCTCACCGGATAGAAAGAGTATATATTATTATTATTATTACTAGTATTATGAACACTAGTAATAATACATATTACATCGAGGTGGTCAACTACACGCTCACAAATGTAACAAGACAAACGTGGACATAAGGTAACCATGGAGAATTACTGCTGAGATATCCTAACTTTGCTAACAGCCACCACCACTTATATTTAGATCAGTTTCATCAAGGGTCTACAAGTGTTCTGAAAGCAGTTCTCCTTACTGCAAGATATACACTCACTCCCTCACACACGCACACACAACAGAGCAGAATGCCGACAGTTGAGGTTGGTAAGTGTGAATGAAATTGTGACAAACTGATACATAATGTGATTTTTCAATCGCGATTTTTCAAGCATCCTCCAGATGCTTACAAAACTGTTTAACCAGAAGTGAGTGCAAAAGAAAAAAAAATTGTAGGCCTAAAATTCCTCAGATTAATTGCCATGGATCTTTTTGTTTCACTGACATACTCCCATTTTGCTACATGGCCTCCAAATGTAACCTGGAACATAAGGAGTCCCTTGGGTTGTGTTGGTCATGAGAAGCTCCTGGGCTGCTGTTCCATACTCCATTGTGATTCACTTTTTTCATGGATATTGTATTTTCATGGATATTGTCATTTCCAACTTGATTGTAGTTTAACCTCATATTAGCCTTAGCCCCAGAGAATATATAGCCATGTTATCTTTGGTATTGTTATAGGCTTACAAGAATTGAGCAATTGTGTCTATTTTTATTGAACATGCTCAATAAAAATGTAGGCAAAAACTGAAGTCAAATATCCATAGCCTGTTCCACAGCATTCATAGTGTGTTCAGGTCAAAATGCCAGGTCGGAATCGTTCTCCTAGTCCATCCCTGCACACCAGCTTTGGGGTAAAAAATGTATATACTTACTTATTATTGCCAACATGGGTCAAAAAGGAACATGAGTCAAAAAAGGCTGAAATCATTTGAAATACTAGTGTCCACAGTACCTGAGAATGCATCAGGGTAGCCATTATAGGCAATCATCTGTTCCATAGGGGTCCTTTATTCTTTATCCTCACACATAGATATTGAATTGTCTAGGAAAATCTGTTTCAACATCCTGACCTGTAACAAAGCTGCAGCCTGTTGCCACTTGAATGGATCTGCTTCAATATGCAAATCATAGACTCGTGTCCGCTCAGGTTATGATCACCACCTCTCAAAGTGTTCAGGTGAAGACAGGAGTATTAAATCAGTAGTCCTGAGTCAAACCTACAACCTTGTTGTTGGAGGCTGGCGAGCAAACACACCAAAGTGAATTGGCAACAAATGATAACTAAATGGGCCATGGGGAAACAAAGTTTCTTTACCCTCATCAGTTAGCGTTGTCTGCTATTTCACTATTCAGTCTACGTTGGATCAAATTTTCTTGTTGTCATTCCTACCGACAGCACTCACCCAGATATCAAGAATCTTGTGGTCCACTGGCAGTTTACTTGCCGGCTCTGCGGTGAGCTGCCACTATTTCGCTATATATGGTACTTTTCCTCCCTGGGAAATCGCACAGATACTAAGATAATGGTTCTGTTTTGTAAAAGTGGTAAAATCAGTAAATAATACATTAGTATGCCATTTCGAAAATGGCATTCGGGGGCCATAGCCTGGGTCATCTCCAGACCACTATATTTCAACCACTTTGTCCTGTGAAACCCCTAACTGTCCTCAGATTAGTTCTAATACTGTCCCTTTGGGACATTTCATTATTGCTCCACCCAATAATTGTATAATGGTAACAATGCTAACAGTCTGCACTACGAAACTAGGACCCATTTATGTGTATCTCCACACCCAGCACTGCACCCTACTTTTACTCTACAATCATAATCAGTGCTAATGAATCATGAAGGAGAGTTATGAGAAAATATTGTGCTGCATGTGAGACTACTAATTATTTTGGACACCTTCACCATAAAGGCCAGGAACTGTTCTAAGAATCAGAAACTGAACCAGAAGAGCCCAATTACAAAAATGTTGGGATGTTATGTAAAGTGTAATTCAAAACTAAATTCTACTACTTTAAAAGTTACGCATTGCTAAAAACAATATTGAGAGTGACATTCCAAAGCTAATTAGATTGGAACATGGCTGTAAGCATTTTAGGGAAGCTGAGCTTCTCAGAACTAGAGATACTGGTACATAACAATGTTGTGTTGCCACTGTATGTGGTACTGCATCCAAATAAGAACAGTGTAGCTGGGCTACAGAGGAGATGATCCGACTTGTTTTGTTGTTTTTAGTGTTTAGTGTGCCCATAGTGTTTAGTTCAACAGATCGTTGGTGTGTTTAGTTCAACAGCTGCTGGCATGCATATTTTAAATTAATGTAAATTAATGACAATATGCAATATTTGCAATATGCAATATGCAATATTTTTCTGTTTCAGTAACTGATATGTAGCCCTTGGACTATTCTTAATAGAATTGTAGCATATATATTTCATCATTTTTAAATTTACATTACTACATCCTAACATCCACTACATCCTAACTTTTGTGGAATTGAAGTTGTGTTTTTTAAGGGGAAAATGAAGTTTAGTGTATCTGAAAATTTCCTGTAGCCGAGAGGATCTTTATAATTGGCGCTGGTGAGCACTACTGGTGTTAAACCCTTAAAGGAGAAATCTGGTGTGAATCAATCAGGGGTCCTGTTATTTGATGTTGCCAAATGCTGTCTTAGGTAAGAATGAGAATGAGAGAATTTGGTTAGCCTGGAAATAAAATCAGACCCTCTTTCTACACTTTAGTTTCGTACAGAGGGTCTGAACATTCAGTAGTGAGATTCAATTGCTTGCTTGATGTGTATAAGTTTAAAAAGGATGAATCAGCCCCTGACTGACAGCTTGCCTTGACTGATTGCATTCTAGCTCTGCATTCACAATGCCTCCGTCACTGATTGGACAGGTTTAAATGCCTCCTGAGACAACAAGCTCAATGGGGTCAAATCCAGGCTAGCACTGAAGGGAGAAGATAATCAAACGGAAGTGCTACGAAGGCATGGTTAGGCTAGTACAGCGTAGACCAATCATTAAATAACAGCTAATGCTAACTGATGGGGGCACAAGAAAACAAAACTGAAACAAAGCTCCTTGTGAGTAATAGTAAGTACATCATTTATTTATATAGCATATTTTTCAACACAAAGGCTACCCAAAGCATTTAAGACAAACACAAAGACATAGACAAACAAGTTGAACCATCCAACAACGACATCGTAAACGATAACGTTTCTGGCCATGTATAGAGAACACAGTCCAAATTTGCAATCTCTCAGTGCAGAGATGTGGAGGTGGAGGTGGAACGATATAACCTAGACTACTCTCCACAGATGTCTCATGCCAGCTGTGCTCAGTTCAGAGTTTGTTCTGGTGAGCAGCACTCAGTTCAAACAGACCAGTTGATCTCACAGAGTGATCACCTGATCTCTCTGATCAGACTTCAGTGAGTGTAGACAGAGTAACGCAGACATTGCCAGTAGCCTAATCATTAAGTACTTGCCCAATGTATGCCCCTGCCCGAGGCAGGACATTCAACTTCCAACTCATGATAAAAAAATTAAGATGGCAAAACTTAAAGAAGTATGTGACAAAAACAATCTGAAAAAAACATCAAAAAGACAAATAAGAAGTTTAGAGAAGACATAAAAAAATAAAGAAAATTATAAGACAGAGTGGCACGACAGAGCGGCATGACTCACCAGCTGAACTTTTTGTGCCCCATCAGTTAGCGTTAGCTGCTGTTTCGCAAATTCGGTCTACGTTGCAGCAAATCTCATTATCATTATCTCATTATCATACCTACCAGCAGCTCTAAGCAATGACAAACAACTATTGATTGATTCACACAATTTCTCCTTTAAAATGCAAAGGCTTTGGTTGAAAAACAATAACACATTAGGACACAAGGCTGCTCATACCCAGGTAAGAGGAGATGCAGTTTGCAGTTGTAGATGGGAAAGGATTTTCAGTGGTTACATTCTAAGGTGAACTCCCTCTCATTCAAATGCCTAACGTCAATCATGAAATGCACGTATTATATATGTCTGGACATGTTTATTCTTTAAAGAATCATAAAGAAACATGGTATGCGGGGAGAAGAGCTTACAACTGGTTAATGTCACACAGACACATCATACACACAGAGGTCTTTTGAACACACACACACACACATACACACATAGACCAACATTTACATGTCATATACATGCAAACAACACAGACATGACATTACAGAAGTGGTTTAACAACAGTAGGTATAGGCTTGCATGTAACACTATCTGATCAAACCACTTTCTATGCCAATTTTTGTCCCTGAAGTAGGATTACAGGAACACCCTTTTCTTTGTCAAACCAACATGATTCACATTAACCTCTTTAATCCTACAAAGAAAACTACTCATTCAGAGGGATTGCGTACATAACGACATGCATTCAAATGTAATGTTATTCAGACTCATGCAAATTGACCCACACGTATAGGGAAAAAAAACATATTGTACAATACAATAGCAGGTCGTCTCTTGAGGGTGTAGTGTAATTTAGCATAAAGTCATGACCTGAACTGAAGTCATGGCACTGGCTTAGGCAATGGCTTTGAGTCCTAGAGATCTTGTATAAGGATGAATAAGATCAGATGTGAGTCTTGAGAGGCAGCGAGAATAAAACAAGGAGCAACACTTTTTTCAGCTCTTTCCAGCAGACAGCTACACCCTCAGTCTGAGACAGTATATCAAGTACAAAGCTTATTTGTGCCTCTGACCTTCAGTGCTCTTCCTTCCCCCTGACTTCTGCCTTCTTATTGTTACGTTCCTCCTGTGGCTGACACATTTGTGGTTGGCGTATGATAAGAGGAATACCAGAAAGCAACCTGACTAGACTGTCAGATCTTCCCCGTCTCAGCAGTCATGGAAAAGAATGTCTCAGAAATGAAACAATGAAACAATTTTGCCTTCTTCAAGTCAAGAAACAGAAGGTGTGTTGTAATGCCATTTGGCAGTCACTGGAGTGGTTGTTTATTTCACAGCCACAATGTTGCAAGATGTTGTGAGATGACAGTTAACCATTTACATATTTATGGAACTGATTATTGGTCACAAATATACACGCATAACTCTGATTTATCATTGGTGTCCTGTCTCCTGTGTGATGGTCACTCATGGAGAAAGGAGTGAAAAAGGCCTTTAAAGAACAAGCTTCTCTCCATGTTTATTTTGTTTCCTTGTCAATTTGGAGTCTGGTCAAAACACTTGAATTTGGCAAATAATTACATGATAATATTTGAGAATTAATTATATGTGGCAGTTGAAGGGAACTGTTTGCTTTGGCATGATTGAAATTGCTATTATGAAACACTCAGCGCCATTTCAAAAGCTTGCCACATAATTAGAATGTTAAACCCTGCAGGGCTGGTATGTGCCAACCTATAAGGGAGACATGATGGCAGGTACCAGCACTCACAGCCTGTGAATTTCCCCATCCGCTGGCAAACGGATAACACTGTCTGTCTGACTGTCTGTGGAGAGAATTAAAGAGGGAGAGGCTAACATGAATCACAGGTGACAGGTACAACTGTCTTCACACCTGGCTTTTTAACTGCATTTAGTACTCATTCTTCTCCTCTTCCTCCTCCTCCTCCTCCTTCCCTGAGGATGTAGAAGAGAAGAGGAAGGTGTCGACTTGAACCTCCTCTTCATCTGATTGGATGACAGGTGTGTCCGCCCCACCCTCACTCGTGTCTTGGCTGTCCAGGTCAGTGGAGCCCGTGGATCCTGATGACCCTCGGTTCTTTGATCCAGGTCGGCGTCTGATTGATCCCTGAGGGCCCACCCCGTCCTTGTAAACCAACTTGTTCTCATCCTCATCTTCCTCATCATCGTCTTCATCACACACTTCTGGCAAACAGAGAAACATGTATGAACAATGTTTATTGTTTGTTTTACTTTACTTTTACAACTGGAGTTATAGCTATGAATGTAACAATATATCAAAACGCATAGTCAGTGAACAAAAATTGTGACACCGCATGCTATAAGAAACCTGAAACCTACCATGTGATGGCTATGAGAGAGATGTTATGCTTAAAGGCATTTTGTTTACCCAACAACCAGATCTGACAAACAAACAGATCTGACTCCACCTCCACAATTGTTTCTGTTCATTGTTAATGATGTTTTCCTTTTTTAAAAAAAAATAGATCTGCCATTCTGGAATAAACTAATTGTTTTACATGTGTTATTTTGTAAAAGTATGTGAAAGTATATAAATCACATTTTTCATAATGCAAAACCGCGCAGGTTCAAACAATACAGTATATTTTAGGCTATACCCACCTTAAGGCTCCGCCTCCAGATAAGCTGGATTTGGTGTTATGGTGATATGGTGTAAGTTAAAAGATGCCTTACAAAATCATAGTATTTTCTGGGTGGATAGGTATCACCATCGCTTTGTGTAAAAGTAGTGATTCAACACATTGCAATCTCAGCACAAGCGACACAGCCAATACCTCCTACAACCATGACCGTATCTCAGACATGAGACAGGGGATAGCAATGTAAGCATCTATTCTAGCACTCTTACACACATCGCTTACTACGTAATACCTGGCAGGGCTGAGGCCAGAGGGCCTGTGTCACTCCCCGAGTTGAGGAACACATCCAGGGCCTCGTGATCTGAGATGTCCATCAAGTCCATCTGCTCCAACAAGTCCACATTCACCTCCATAGAAGAGATACTCCCCATAGGAGCTGCATTTTAGAGATCACATGGCATAGAGAACATCATTGTGGGGTTGGTACTTGGTTTTCCATGTTGCAAGTGTCAGATTTATCCGTACACCATCAGTTAATTTTTGCACTCCGTTAGCACAATGTTTCCATGCATGTTATTATGTAAAACTGTTTGTATTTATGTGTATGTGCATGTGTTGGTGTGTGTGTATGTGTGTGTGTAACTGTAACTGTACTTTTCAGACTGGACTGATTTGTTCTCAGTGTTGATTGAGGGATCAGGCTGAAACATACGCTTCTTGTTGTCAATCTGGAGGTGCGATGTGGACAGGTAGACATCCACGTCATGCTGGAGGACCTCCTCAAAGAAGCGCTGTCTCTCCCTAAGCTTCAGTTGCTGGCTGCTTTCCATGTCTGGAACCTTCTGAGCATGCTCTGACTCCGCTGAACACCGGAGAAAGGCAGGTCAGTGAATATGTACAGTAAGTGATTGATCAATTTCTCACAACTTTACTGTTAGCTGTTAGTTAGCTGTACACTACTGGTTATTATCAAGAAAAACATATATTTCAACTGCCATTGAATGAATGATTTCTGTATACACCTGCAAGAAAATAGAGTATAAATGTCCTTGCATGTTTTTGCAAGAAAACAGCAGTTTGTGGAAGCTGTTGTGTGTACGTGCAAGTTCTTCAGATTAGACAACCAGGGGCGCCTCATAACATAATGTTACCATAAGCACCTGAACAGGCATGTTCATTGTATAATGTCCCTTAAAAATACCTGTGCACGCCCTCTAGCTTTTCTCTAATGTACTGCAGTATTGCAGAGTTGTTTTCTCTCTCTCTCTCTCTCTTTCTCTCTCTCTCTCACACACACACACTCACACACACTCACACACACAAACACACACACACACACACACACACACTGGCATAATTCAAATTCACAATTATGCACATTATACATTAACAAGACCCCAACCTACACTAACAAACACTAATTCTGATTCATGTAAATACTGTATCTCCAAATATAAAAAATATAAATCTAACTGAAACGGGCAAACATAAAGGCAATCCCTTACAGAATGGTGGGCAGTCGGAGCAGTAGCAGTAGGAACTAACTAGAGGTGGGGGTGTGATTTATGTAATGCGCTTGTCAAAGCTGCTCAGACTCAAAGCACTAAAGAGCACAAATCAATACACAGAACTCAGGGGAGCAGAGGGTGATGGAGGCTACTAGGAGATGGATTTAAATGTGTGTGTGTGGGTGGGTGGGTGTGTATGTGTAGTCAGTCCTGTAGTTTGTGTCAGAAAGTGTGTGTGTGTGTGTGTGCGTGTGTGTGGGTAGAAATTTGTATCCCTGTGCGTGTGTACGTGCATATGCATGCATCTGTATGTATGTATGTGTGTGTGTGTGTGTGAACATTGGTATCCATCTGCGTGTGTACGTGCATGCATATGTATATGTGTGTGTGCGTGTATTTGTATATAGTGTTTTTGGTGAATAAGGGTAAGGGGGTCCTTGAGAGGGCTGATGTTTCAGGAATAGGAGGCCTGTAGATGCAGTTTAAGAGGGTTGAAGGGAGAGTAGTGAGATGAGAGTGAGTCGTACGCCCACTGACAGCCTCTGCCTGCTCATGGAGGATGATGGGGAAAGAAAGACACCAGCAGATCTATGGAGGGGGAAATTACCATACAAAAAATACTGTCAACCTAGATACAGTAGGCTTTGAATGCACACAAGCCGTCTGGTTCTCTAGATCTCTCTTTTTTTTTGTTTGTCCATCATTCTTCACCTCTCCCATTTCCTTTCCATCATTCCCTCTGTCATTGCTTTGTTCATTCCATGATGATCCCTTTTCTCTCTGGCTGTCTTCTGTCCTTAGTGTATGTGTGTGTGTGTGTGTGTGTGTGTGTGTGTGTGTGTGTTATCCTTACAGTGCCAGTGCTGTGAAGGGCAGTGCTTGTGTGACTGCTTCATGTCCTTCTAGCCACATTAAACACATTAGCCTACAAGATGATGGGGCATTTTCTGCCATGGATGTCTTTGGGCACATTGCAATGTTTGCGTGGGTGGACATGCAAACATTGCAATGTCTGTGTGTGTGTGTGTCTGTATGTGTGTGTGTGTAAGTATGTGCATGAGTCAGTGCATGCATGTGTTTGTGTGTGTTTGTGCTTGAATAAGTGTGTGTATGTGTGTATGCATGTGTTTTTGTGAGTGTGTTTGTGCTTGAACAAGTGTGTGAGTGTGTATGTGTGTATGCGTGTGCGTGTGTGCGTGTGTGTGTGTGCATGTGTGTGTGTGACACAGCAGTATTGCTCATTATGATTCATGTCCTTCTTCCAACCTTGTATCCAATAGTTTATCAGGCATCAGCACAGCTCCCGAGCCACGGCACTACTCAACCATCCAAGGAAAAGCACGCACACACACACACACACACACACACACACACACACACACACACACACACACACACTTCTCCATACATTATTACGCAATCAAACAAACACACACATGCAGTACACACACACACACACACACACACAGCAATCAAACAATCTGTGTGATGCACTAAACCAGGGCCCTTCCTACCTGGAGCAGTCGGCAGTGAGCCCTTAGGATCCTCTCTCTGTAAGACTGAAGGCCTTGGCACCAATCATTCTCAGTGACATGTAGAGAAGGCCAGCTTGTCAGAGGTGCCAACTCAACTCAGTGTCTCCTACAGCTGTCAATTGAGCCAGTCACTCAAGTCACACACACACACACACACACACACACACACACACGCTCGCCACGCACACACTTTCTCCATCTTCACATTACACACACACTGTTGAGTTCTGAAGCGTGTGGAAAAACACACTATTGACTGGCTTGTGATGACTTACCATAACATTTCCATTGCGTCCAGTTATAATTCAATTCAATTTTATTTATACAGCGCCTTTTACAATAGTATTGTCTCGTGGCGCTTCACAGAAGGAACACCCAAGAGCAACAGGGGCAAGGAAAAACTCCCTTATGTTCAGTTAATCTAGGAAGAAACCTTGGGCAGATCCACGACTCAAGGGGCTGACCCATCTGCCAGGGGTCATGCAGAAAAATTACAATCAGTGGTAACCATGACAGACTACAAGTTGCCTATGGTTTTAGCTGAGGTTCGTAACAGTTGATAATGGAGTGTTATCCCACTTTACATTATGTGGTAGTCAGTCTATAGGTGGTTATCAGGAATTATGGCTGGACAATGTAGCAGTGGCCAGACATAGTGTCAAACTCAAAGGAGTGAGATGGGTCATGGGGGTAACAGTAAGGGTCCATTTGACAGTGCCATTGTGAGGGGGTCACAAAGCCTCAAGGAAGGGGAGATGGGCCTAGCATGGGCGGCCAGGAAGGGCCTTTATGATGGAGAGTCGGTCCTGACATGGGCCTCCCTTAGTGTTGGTTGTAGTCCACTCAGGAGGGGAGGGTGAGAGGAGTCCGCTGGAAAGAGGCAGGGATGACACTCAGCAGAGATAATTGTGGACAGTTATAACATCCCAGATACCATGTTCATTTGTTTGTGTATGTGTTTGTTTGTCTGTTTGCTGATATGTTTTTGCTGTAGTTCACTTGAAGCTCATCAAAGCATTTAAGGGCGCAGTTATGCCTTTCTATCTGTTCACTAGTTGTCTCTAGTGCTGGATGCTACCGTTTACTACCACATCACTGTGGGGTTTTGCACCATGGATCAAGATTACATTTGTGATATGGTAGAGCAGTGGTTGCTGTCACACAGTGTTAAAGAGTGACTATGATTGTGATGATGCCTCCCTTCATGGCTGGGTTGAGGCTTTGCTCAGAGAAGGCTTCTCACAGTCCCAGTAATGGAGGAACGGGCAGAGAGTCCTGCCACCCACCCAACCCAGGCCCAGCCAGTGACAGGCTTGGAAGTGAGTGGGTGGGTGAATGTGTGTGTGTGTGTGTGTGTGTGTGTGTGTGTGTGTGTGTGTTTGTGTGTGTGTGTGTGTGACGGGGCGTGGGGGTGGGAGGAGATGCCTCAGTGGGTGAAGATGGTGACAATGATTCAGAAGCACAGCTTACATAAAGCCTCACTCTGCCCCATGGCCACAGTGTCCTGTGTCCCCTCTCTCTGTAGTCAAAGGCACAACCCCCTCTTACACAATGTTCTTGCTTATGTGCCTCTGTGCACTTTGGAAAGCACCAATGCAAAATAACATTGACAAAAAAGGCATCTTTAGATGTCAGGCCACTGATTTTGGAGTCTTCCCCCCGGGAAAATAGTAATGGTGTCCACAACATTAAAGAAGTATACGTGCAATACCATTCACTGACTATTTACATCTATCTATCTATCTATCCATCTATCTATCTATCTATCTATCTATCTATCTATCTATCTATCTATCTATCTATCTATCTATCTATCTATCTATCTTATCTTCCTTTCTTCATTCCTCACAGTGACTTTAGGAAGCAGGAGTAGGAGTGTGGCGGGGAGGTGATAGAGGTTGAGGGAAGGTGATGTAATAGTAATGCTGTCCACAACATTAAAGAAGTATACGTGCAATACCATTCACTGACTATTTACATCTATCTATCTATCTATCTATCTATCTATCTATCTATCTATCTATCTATCTATCTATCTATCTATCTATCTATCTATCTATCTATCTATCTGTCCTTACTTCCTTTCTTCATTCCTCACAGTGACTTTAGGAAGCAGGAGTAGGAGTGTGGCGGGGAGGTGATAGAGGTTGAGGGAAGGTGATAGAGGTTGAGGGAACAATAACACTACAGCACAGCCGGCCTCCTCATCCTGGAGCCATCTCTGTACCCACCTTGCTTGCCTTCTTACGCAAGCCAGCCCAAACAAAACAAGGCCCCTGCTTTTGGACGCAGTTACACAACAGCAGGCACACTAATATTACATTCCTGCAGTCCATTTACAGTCACTGGTCACTACTGCTTTGCCACACAATGACCTAAAGCATTTATTTTCTACCCCTCTAAATCCCTTTTCCTCTCTTCTCTGTGTGTACTGTATGTGTGTGTATCTGTCTGTCCATCTGCTTTTACAGTCTACAGCAGTGGAAACACTCATCTAAAGTGTCATCTAAATTTGTGGTGCTATTTTTTTTTTAATTTTCCAAATCTGGTGTGCACTACCAACATCAATTATCATCTGAGAGCAGTAAAGCTGAGATCATTTTGTACCAGACAGGGCAGGATGTTTGAATTTGATTTCATATAGATTTTAACAGGTTTAATACCTTTTGTGACTATGTTATGAGATTTATTTACATCTCCTTTGACCCTTTGTAGAAACACTCTTAAGCAGGTGTCGAGCTACCAGTAGCTAACTGTTGGAGGCCCCTGGCATATAAATTTTTGACTTGTGCCTTAAGCCTACAATTGCAGACCTCCACAGAAAGTGCCTGCCACTGTGACCTTATCCTTGATCTTTCAGAAACCAATGTGGTCCATTACTTCAGTAGATTCATATCTGTCTCTCTTACTTTACTAAGTGCTCACCAGTCACACCAGTGACACTCGCTGTCACACTAGTGTGCTGCCCCTGACACACATACTGTACATCTGCCAGTGGGCTTAAGTTCTCACTCACTAGCTGCCAATGAAGCCATTCTTAGCTTCATGTGTGGTGTTTGTGTACAGGACGGTTGGAGGAGTTAAGATCATGTAAGAAGTTTAAAGCAGACAGATCTGATGGGCTCCTCATCAATGGCTTACTGCCATTGTCAAGGGGGGTGGGGTGGAGTGATAGTGATGGGGTTTACCACAGCCACAGTCACAGCCTGCCTTTACCTCACAGACATGGATGCCTTACATAACTGGCCACTGATCCCTTTTCTTGTTAGCTATTACAGGATCTCTGCAACACCGTAAGCATGAGACAGAGTATGAAGGAGAGTAGTGTGTGTGTGTGTGTGTGTGTATCCATATGCTTGCGTAAACTGCTGGATAGTATGTCATTATGCAACATAGGCTGCTCTGACACTCACTGTGTGTTGTCTTTGCAGTGAAAGCCTATAACTACATCATAATTATTTGATTACAGCTGAAGAAATAAACATGAAAGTGAGCCTCACTATGTAAGCCTTACTATGCAGACTTACTATGCTTGTATGCACTGTACAAATACACCTATGTTTTACCATTTAAATAATGTAAGTGTTTTGTTATTACACAGTGAATCACATCTTCTATTTACAGGGTGTGGCAATTTAATGTATTGTAAATATATATAAAGTGTGCTGTAATTTAAGTATAATGAAAAAAAAAAACTGTTATACCAGTATACCTGGTATACTAACAATGTTCTCATAAAACAGTTTCATTATTGTGACCACACCTGGTTCAATACAGGCCTGTAATGATTGTCATTATTACACTGTTTGAATGTGGACTCTCCCTAAGCCATGCTTGTATTATTAGTGGTTTTGAAGCCATGTGGGTCATGTTTCTCTTCTCAGATGATCTTTCCCCTAACCATCACTCAGGTTGATTGGCATGTGGTCAATACTGTACCTGTCACTCCACTCCAGTCCACCCCACTCCATAGGACGGGCTTCTCCTGGGTGACATTCTGCTTTCTAGCGAGTGTGTTTGTGATATAATCTTGAAGGCAGCTTAGAAAACTGAGACAAACATTGCTTAACCACTAATACACTGTTCTGATAAAGTGTTTACTTTATCAGAAAAAGTGTTAACAAGCAATGTGCATTACAAAGAATTATGTATGTCCTAGCAAGTAAATGTGTACAAAAAATTAGCTCATTATTTTTATTGTAAGATACTATACTATACTGTTGTATAAGACAAGCCATTGTCAGTATAACAACAGAGACAATGGCAAGTCGGCGCCTGCACCTTTAGTTTGTGAAGATGTCTCACCTAGTGTGTGAACTGGTATGAAAACAAGAAAGTATCATTACTCTAAAAATTAGACTGTGTAGTACCAAACTCGATTTACTACTGCACTCGAAGCATAATTCCTAAAACTACAAATGACTTAGCAAAAGTAGCAAAAATTCCTTCTCTTCTCAACCTTCTATTAACTCAATATACACTTTAAGGCTCTAATCCAAGCCCAACCCAACTAACTGAGAATGTTGTAAATGCACTATACTCCACATTCAACTCCATTGCACCACTGCAAAACCAGAAAATAATAATAATAATAAATTTTCCCATGGTATACCACATAAACTCGCTCACTGAAACAAGCTGCACATAGACATGAAAGGAAATGGTATGCCACTAAACTTGAAGTGTTCTGCCTTGCTTGTAAAGATAGCTTAAATGAGTAGAAGCATATTATTCCTTATTCCTAGTAATCAGGTGACTCACTCTATCGCATTCCATCATGTGACTCACTCCATCTTAGCAGCAATGACTTTTTTTTCATGTTGTGTTTTCATGTATGAATGTTTTTCATTTGTTATGGTTACAGCAAGTTTCAGTCATCCTGTAGCATACTTTGATTCATTTACACCCACCAATTTATCAATTCATCAGAAATGACATCTTTGAACTTCTCCCCTAAAGCGTCAACAGGCTTACTGGATCCAATCCCTACAATCCCTACAGATCTCCTTAAGACAGCTCTCTACTGATACAATACTTAAAATCATTAAACCATTTATTAAAAAAAACAACCTTCATCCTGATGTCCTGGCTAATTTCCTCGAAATATACTTGCAAAATACTTGAAAAAATAGTGTCAAATCAAAATGGTAGCTTCCTAAATGAAACCTTCCAGTCAGGCTTTAGAGCTAATCATAGTACAGAAACAGCTCTAGTCAAAGTCTTCAATGACCTTCTTACCTCATCTGATAATGGTTATATATCAGTATTAATCCTATTGGATCTTAGTGCTGCCTTTGACACTATTGACTATAGTATCCTACTATGCAGGCTTGAACAAATGATAGGCATCAAAGATTCTGCATTAGCCTGTTACTTCTCTGGTCGCTACCAGTTTGTACATGCTCATAATGAATCATCATGCCACACCAAAGTACAGTATGAGTGCCCCAAGGCTCAGTGCTAGGGTTATTATCCCTTTACATGCTATCTTTGGAATCTGTTATAAGCAAACTTGGCATTACTTTCCATTCCTATGCGGACGACACCCAACACTACCTTTCCATGAAGCCTAATGACTGTATGCCAATAACTAAACTTGAGTCCTGCCTCAGAGACATTGAAATCTGTCTGAATAATAATTTCCTTTGGTTTAAACTGAAAATATAAAGCTAAAGTTATGATGATGGGCCCTAAAGAGCTAAATAGCATTTTGCCCCACCACCAAAATTTACTCATTAAGCTAGACCTAGATGCTAGACCACTAAGATTGCAGAATCCTGGTCTCCTTATAATCCTGAGAACTACCTTTGGCTTGACTACCATGCACAAATTGTAGTCTATCATGGTAACTACTGATTGTACAACCCTTGGCAGTTGGGCTGGCCCCTTGATCTTCCCAGGGTTTCTTCCTAGACTACCTACTACAAGGGAGTTTTTCCTTGCCCCTGTTGCTCTTGGGTCCTCCTTGCTGTAAAGCACTATGAGACGATACTATTGTATAAATAAAATTGAATTCAATTCAATTGAAAAAGAGGGGTGTACTCAAAGGCTGATGCTGAGGCTTATACGCTTTGTATTAAAAGCCGAAAAGTGTATATAACGTCTTAGGACAGAGCTTGAAAACAAACATTTCGGATTTAGCCCATTCTTAATGTCTACAGTTCAGTTACTATTTCAAAATCTCTTCCCTCTTGCCTAACAGCCTATTATCTTTACACAATAACACTATTATAAACACATTTAATGCCAGCAGTCATTACCATCACCAAGAGAGAGCTGCGCTAACCTTCTGAGTGACAAATATATGACAGAGGGATGAATGGCAGGAATCCTGGGTGGCACAGAGTGGGTACTTAAGGCTTATTTCCCCTTAGCATTTGCATTAGTGTGTGCTAACTGCTCATTTTCAGTACAGTTCAGATTCTCACACTGAAGGCTATCTGCACAAGGCTGTTTGCTAAATAAATGGCAATAAGGTGGCATGGACAGTGTTTTTTATGATGCAAATAATTTTATGAAATTTGAGGATTTCTACATTTAGCTGTAGATGTTACACAAAACACTTTACATAATAATTAAATATATTTCTCATATTATGAGATATTTTGTTCATGAAATGCACACACAAAGGCCTCTGAACAAAACATACTACAAATACAGCAGCTGAAGCCATAGCAGATCCATTCTCACAGCTGCAACCACTTTGTACTTTGTACCACATGTAGTGTGAAGGCTGATGTGTGTGTGAGAAAGCACCTCTTGGCACTGATGTGTGTGTGTGTGTGTGGTGGAGGGGATTGGGGTTGGGGTAGTGTTCATCTGATTGAGGCCTTTGGAGCAATCTGTGCTGTTGTATTGAATCAGGTCAAATGGGAGGACTGTGAATGGGAGATGTATACAGTAATACCTCCTCTGTCAAGATTTCCCTTGTGAATTTATTTCCAGCATCAGGAACAAACAAGGATGCATTACTACCTGAGTCATATTTCAACCTTCCCACCCCAGCCATGAATAATCTACTATAAAAAAACAGCACTTCCAAATGTAGTGACGGATGACCTTAGCACTCAGCCATAATGAACCTCTGAGGGACTACACACACACACACACACACACACACACATACACACACGCATACACTAAATGAACTGCTACTCCAGTATGATGCATAAAGAGACTGAATGCACCAAGCTAAAGAAAGACTGACTCAAACAACGACAGGATAATCTACACCAGTGGTTCCCAAACTTTTAACTGCCATGTACCCCCTGAGACATTCTATGTCCTACCACGTGCCCCCTGCACCATAGACAGCTTGCTATTATAATATATTATAATTAATATTTTTCTAATTATTATTGCTGCATATACAAAATGTGAACAGGCTACCATGTAGTGGCAATTGAATTGTGTTGTATTGGGGACAATTTGAGTGCAAGATCTTTGTTCACGTATAGTCTGTACCTGAACTTCATGTTGGTGAGACCTGAGAATCTATTCACAGACTTTTTTGTGTACCCCCTTTAATTACTCCAAGTACCCCCAGGGGTACTCGTACCCCAGTTTGACAACCACTGTTCTACACAAATCAGCACAGCCATACAGTGACAACACATCTTCTCTGCCCTCAACTCATCCTCCTCTTTCACTTCCCCTTATTCTCATTGCATTCTGACTGCCTGCATTCAGGGCTTCATGAGAGCAGTTAACACATGTTGACAAGGGGTTGTGTTTATATACGGTGTTGGTATCATCCAAGTTGCAAAGCAAAACATTTCATATGGAATGACTTGTCAACTCAATTAAACCAAGAGTACTCTTGATTTTGAATGTTCAAAATGGAAGGTGAACAGGCCTATATACAATAACAGCAATAATATTAGTCTGTTTGATTGTTTGTCTATGTGCGCAACTCAACCACACAAAACCACCGGCCATGTGATCATGAAACTTGAAGGGGCATTGCATGAGATATGGACAATCCTATGACACTTTGGAGAGGCACCAGCATATAAAAGGATTTTTGTTTCACTTCAGCTAACTACATGATATATGGCATTTGATTCAGCCCTCGTGGAGGTATACACTCTCCAAATGTCCCTCTAGTTGGCAGATACCACTTTTCTGCTTTGCACGCACCTCTCATCTCCTCCTTCTTTCTGTCTTTTTCCCTGCTCTATCACATCTGTTTACAGCAGCAGGTGTGAGTTATAGCTGATGCACACACACACACACACACATACACACACACACACACACACTCTACTGGGGCATGAAGAGGAAGGTGCCGCATCAGCACATCTGTGGGGGTGATGAAGTGTTATGGTCACCATAAAACTCAGATCAACATAATGGCCATTCAACCACAGACAAAATAAATGGATTTCTTTTTTTAAGAGGAGGTCACAAATCCTTTCTGGGTGTCTGTGTGTCCATCAGTCTTTCTTTCTGCAATTGTCTCATTTTGTGTCTGTGTGTGTGATTGTATCTGGCTCTCACTCGCTCACCTTTGCGTGTGTGTGTGTGTGTGTATGTGTATGTGTGTGTGTGTGTGTGTGTGTGTGTCTGTGTGTAACTGTGTCAGGGCAGAGATTTCATTAAGCTCAAGGTGCCCCATTCTGTTCTAAGCTAAAATCCACTGATTCTCCTGATGTTCCAAGCATTTACACAGACATCTCATCATGTCTGCGCAAGGGACCTCCAGTAGCACTTAGACCAAAAGATATCAGTGTGATTATTTGTGAGTATTTGTGAGATCCTTCAAACCACTTCCCCCCTCATTATGCTCAATGCTAGGGCTTTGACAGCTAACAAAGCACCTTACAAAGGTGCATGTCAGTGCTATTTCCCTCAATTTCCCCGCTTTGAACCCTTTCACCTCTCTCTCTCTCTCTCTCTCTCTCTCTGTATCGGTCTATCGCTCTATCTCCCACTCCCTCTCCATTTCTCCTATCTCTCCCAATCCTCCTGGGACTGAGGTCATAGTATATGAGATCACCTCCCATTTCAAATGGGAGAGAGGGAGAGAGAGAGAGAGAGAGCAAAAGAGAGAGAAGCAGAGAGAGAAAGAGTGAGAGAGAAACGGAGAGACAGGAAGAGAGAACAGAAAAGAGAGAGAGACAGCACTCATCCACCACTTGCTCATCAGGCCCACAGCCTCAGGTTTAGCACTCAGTCAAGAGCATGTCGAGCAGACCTTTAACCATAATACAGACCACCACAATGCTCATTATGTTGATTATGAAGAGCAGAGTCTCTGTAGTCTCAATCCCTTGGTATCTAACCACTGTCGCCCCAATGTCAAGATGGACTCAGTATCTAAAATATTTATAAGTTAATCTGTATGCTGAGATACTGTCTGTTTTTTTTTACTTTTCATATTGTGAAGTCCAACACTGGTGTAGCCTACTAACAATACATGTTGTCAAAGACTGGAGACTTGTTTTTGAAGCAATTCACTCTGACCTTACAGCTGATGGATAGGATTTAATATCTATTGGTTACATAAGTAATATCTTAAGCCCTTGTTTGTCTTGCACCCACTCCATGTCAGAGCACAGAGCTATTTCTACCCGGAGTGAAATCCAGGCAACAAGCAGAAATTATGAGTTGAATAAATTATCTCTGACAATTGATGTCCTAATGAGTCCTGGTATGTTTCGCCACATTGAGCACAGGCGCAACACAAAGCTGAAAATAGCTAGCTTGCTCTGAGAAGTCAATGAGTGCAGTACATAAAGTCAACAACAGCCAAAGGCACATACAGATCTCTTTCAATTCACAGGGAAGTATTGAAAATCCTTGCTGAACCTTTCTGGCACTGCTAGAACTTGTTCCTTCTGATTGTCAGTTACCATTGGCAACAGTCAGCAATGTCATGCTGTTTAAATGTTTTTATAATTTTTTTGTGGTGGTTTTCCACCCTCCACCCAGAACAGCACAGTGGATGGCTGGTAAGAATAACGTGTTTTTATCTGCCCTTCAAATGACCATATGCCATCTAAATTAGTTCAGATCATTCTGAAACATATTGTCTGATAAAAAAGATACCTCAATAGTGGTAAATTGTCACATAATGTTGCTTTAAACTGCTATCTTAGATTTGTTCCATGTAAGGAGAGAATAGCATGATAGCATTTTTTATATCTTTGTGCCAACCTGTTTGGTTGTCTACAGTATCTTTCCTGCCTGCCTACAGAACTGTCAGTGTTGTTTGTCAACACCTTCAGACAACACTAAACAGACTCCTCCTGTTCTTTATCCCCAGCCCCACCCCATCCTTTATCCTGTCTGTGTCTCTCCGTCTCTCCATATGGAGTACATGTGCCTGAGCTACTTATATAAGAAACCCCTATAGCCACCCTAGCGTTGAGCCATGTGGCTTTGCCCATGCGTACATATGCCCAGCATATCAACACACAGCGGTAGCACTGAGCAAGAACAGGCTAATTGGATACCAATGCGCCAGACAAACAGAAAACCACAGGGGACAGACAATAAGCTCCATTTGTGCCACTCAGACTGACACTTTCTCACTGACCCTAGATCAGTTCTGGCCATCAGTCTGCCACTGTTCTTAGCAAATTCAGTGGAATTACTCTGGTCGAGAGCAGGTCTGTGTGAGTGCATTGCCATTGCCACTGACTGTACTGTACTGTACTGTACTGTGATCATCTTAATTAATGGAATGAATGTTGGCAGTGCTGGCATGAACCCACCACAGCACTCTGCTGATACAGGTCTGTACAAACAGCATGTGTGTGTGTGTGTGTGTGTCTGTGTGTGTGTGTTTCTAAACCAGAGCACAGTGTAAGACGGTGCAAATGAGTGTTAATTATGGCTTCAGCCACATAGACAATTACTGAGGAGCTGCAGTGACACTTAGAGTGTCAGCTCTATTGTTCACGCGATTCTGTGAGTTTGTGGGGGTTTTTTCCAATGCAAGTGAATACTCTCGTTGTCTAGCTTTCCTTAACAAGCCCAATAGGTTAAAGGGCAATTGTTTTTTCTTGGCTATTTTAGCAGAATATGCAGACTCTGACACCAAGACACAGATTAAAAACATCTTTGGCAACACAGCTAACCTTTAGATGATGAGAGAAAAATGAATAAGTGTAACAAGTTGGATATTATTGGCTGTACAAGACTGTAGAAGACTAACTCAGGTCAGTCTTGTACAGAAGTAGCAGGTGCAGTGTAATGCAGTCGTACTCACATAGTTGCCCTTTGCCAAGGTTCAGTGCTCCTGTGCCTGACATGTCTTGTTGATAATGGCACCTGTTACAGCTTTGGTTTCCCTGAGTTGAAGTATGTGTTTGTGTGTTTATGTGTGTGTGTGCATGTGTGTGCATATGTGTGAGTGTGTCTACTGGGAGGTCTTCCCCTCTTGAGTATTGCAGACATTAGTCATCTTTGTTCTTGTCTGCCCTCTTCAGCCACGAGCCTGGGACCTCTGAGACCACCTGGGAGCACCAAAAACAGAGACAGGGTCGCTAAGTTAGCGAACTCCTCTCGTCCTCTTGCAAGAACGCATAAAACTCACAAATCCAAACTCACTGTCAATCATGCAAACAAACAAACAAACAAACAAGACTTTTCCTCTCTTACCTCAGCAGCTTAAGAGGGGTCCTTTGCCTTTGTCCTGTTGCCCTCTCTTGGTCCCACTCGTTTCTGTCTCTCCTCCCTCTCTATGCGTTCCTTACACACACAGTAGCAGACACGTAAATGCAGGGATGCGGGATGGAGAGTGGGTTACGGCACTCTGGCCTGTACCAAGTGGACAGGGATGGGGGGGTTGTGTGTGTGTGTGTGTGTGTGTGGGGTTGTGGGGAGGAGCTGAGAGTGGCCGAGGGAGGTGGAAGAAGCCTTTTACATAATAAGGAGGATATTTCTGTGCTCAGCACAACCTGAAGCCTGTTGTTCCCGCAACCTCTTTTTTTTCTGGATTTTGCAGGACATTCAATTAAAGAGACAGAGTGCATCCACAACGTTATGGAGGGCTGAGGAATCCGCCAATGCCTGCAGGGATGAAAAAAAAAAGATCTGATGCATCTCCCACCTTCTCCTGACCTCCACTCTTTTCTCTTTCTCTCTCTCTCTCTCTCTCTCTCTCTAAACCATTTGTTGAATTTCTCAAATGAAAACCACAAGCTGATTTAACGTTTTGCTTGGTAAAATCTTACTAAGCAATAAAGGTAAGCAAATGAGTTGTAATCACATTTTGAAAATGTGCAAAACCATACTAAAATATGCTCACACATGTACCATGTACATGTACCACAATGTACCATGACAGACACACTCACACAAACAGACACACATACAAACACACACACATATACTGACAGTAAACCCAGTACAGTTCTGACTCAGCTGTTGTCACTGACATGCAGTAAACAAGTCATAACTCATTTTATCGTCTGAGTGTGTGTGTGAACCATAGAGAAACCGATTCAGACATGCCTGAACATTGCTCCCTGAACCGCCACATTCCCTTGTTCTGCCTGCTCATCAAACGGTACAAGAAGAGAAGACCCATTGTGCTCACATCTGGTTAACCATAGACACACTGTTGAGAAAGAGAGAGAGAGAGATAGGAGGACAGATTTGCCCTACTTTTTTTTGACTAAAAACCTGATATACTGTAAATATTGATACGTATAGGGGACACCTTCAAAGTCCCATCTAAACAATCTTATCTGCTATTGTATCTAATGGGTTTCCATGTCTCAGCTCCCTCTAGTGTTGGGAGTTGACTTGTCATAGCACAACACTGTAATCTCATTGTTTATGTGGATCAATATGAAATATAAAACCCATTTGGCAAAAGAGAGAAACTGCCCGTTGTGACTGAAACTGCAAAATAATTGGCATCTGGTGATTTAGATGCCAGACAGAGACAAGACACAACTATTGTTTTGATTGCGATTGTGTGTGTGTGTGTGTGGGTAGGTAGGTGTGGGTGTGTGTGAGAGAGAAGGAGCGGAATGTGAGATGTGAGAAGTGGTTAAATGTAATTATCCTCTTACACAGAAGGCATTTGGAGAATGACAGGAGGATCAATCACATCACCCGCAGTGTGACCATCAAACCCTCAAAGCCTGAGAGACAGAGAGAGAGGAAAAAAGAGAGAGAGAGAGCGAAAGATGGCTTGGGGGAGAAAAAAAGGTTCTAGACAGCCAGAGACCGAGAGAGAGATGGTAAGAGAGAGAGATGCTGAGGGAGGAGGAGAGATGGTGGGGCAGAAGGAGCAAAAGAGAGAACGAGAGAGATGTAAGAGAGAGAAAAAGAAAGACGGGGATGAAGGGAGGGAGAGAGAGAGAGAGAGAAATTGAGATTAGGCAAACAGAGCTATGAATATTTCAGATGGTGTGCACTGCAGGTGTCTAAATGCTCCAAGCAGTCATTCTCTCGCTCCTGACCGCTGCTCCCCTGAGGAGACCACAGAGTGAGAGGAATAACTATTACCATTAGCTAGTGTTTGTGTGTACGTACGTGCATGTGTGTGTGTGTGCATGCAAATGTGTGTGTGGGTGTGTTATTAAGTGAACATGTGACCATTGCACTTGTCGTATGGGGTAGAAACAGAGAGAGGGAGAGGCGCATATACTGTGTGTGTGTGTGTGTGTGTGTGTACGCGCATGTGTGTGTGTGTGTGTGCGAATGTGTGTGTGGGTGTGGATGTGTTATTATGTGAACATGTGACCATTGCACTTGGGGTAGTAACAGAGAGAGGGAGAGGTGCATATACTGTGTGTGTGTGTGTGTGTGTGTACGCGCATGTGTTTGTGTGTGTGTGTGGGGGGGGGGGGGGGTGGGTGTGGGTGTGTGAGAAAGAGAGAGTAGGTGTATCTGTGTGTTGTATAAAACTGTGAGGGTGTGTCATCACATGTGTCGCATGTGATGACACACCCTTCTTACTACCCTGACTTCCAAGTAGTAAGAAGTACTACTTACTTCTTACTACTTACTTCTCACCTCTCTCTCGTTCTCATACTTACTGATAGCTCTCAGCAGCGTCAAACAACAGGACTATTGATTGATTCACACTGGATTTCTCCAGAAGTGCCTTATAGAACAGAAGCTTTTGACCTTGCTGTGATTAATATCAGCTATTTATTATGGCCAACTGTTTTAACTTAATTCTGCTTGATCATCAGTGGAAGCCATTGACCCTTTGTAGAGCTCTCCCCATGTGAACATCTAATCATGTTCACTGGTCTAACTACACACGTCCATCATGCAAGGACACACACACAAGACTAAATTGCACCCCAAGGCAAAGGGGTAGTACAACCTATAACTTGGAGTAGCAGTAGTCTCCTTCCATGTCTCGTCCAGCTTTCTCTATGCGGATGTGGAGTTGTCTGTGCAGATGTGGAGTTCTCTATGTGGATGTGGAGTTCTCTGTGCAGATGTGAAGTTCTCTTTGCGGATGTGGAGTTCTCTATGCGGATGTGGAGTTCTCTATGCGGATGTGGAGTTCTCTATGCGGATGTGGAGTTGTCTATGCAGATGTGGAGTTCTCTATGCGGATGTGGAGTTGTCTGTCTGCAGAGGGCTCAGTGGCCCCTGCACTTCCTGTGTTACCTGAAAAGAACGAGGGAGAACGAGAACACCCATTTGTTGTGAAGTTGTGTCATCCATAGTGAGATATAGTGGCATAGTGAATGCTACCAGTTGGGTCATCTGCATGCCACTCCACTTACTCTCAGAAATGTACACCACAGTGGGTAAAAGCAGAGTGAGAGACACAAATGTTTGTTAAGGTTCAAATCATACCTCTCTGGTCGCTACCAGTTTGGACATGCTCATAATGAGTCATCAACCCATACCAAAGTAAAGTTTGGTGTACCCCAAGGCTCAGTGCTAGATCCCCTGCTGTTCTCCCTGTACATGTTACCTTTAGGATCTATTATGCGGAAACATGGCATTACCTTCCACTCCTATGCTGATGATACCCAGCTTTACCTTTATATTAAGCCTAATGACTATATGCCAATGACTAAACTTGATGCCTGTCTCCTAGACATAAAAACCTGGATGACTAATAATTTCCTATGTTTAAATTCTGATAAAACTGAAGTTATGATGATTGGCCCTAAACAGCTGACCAACACTCTACCCCTTCACCAAAACTTACTCAGTGGCCTGTCACTGTCATGCACCGCAAAAGTTAAAAACCTCAGGGTAATTATTGACCAGGACCTCTTTCTAAATAGTCACGTAAAAAACATTTCAAAAACATCCTTTTTCCACCTACGAAATATTGCTAAGGTTAGAAAGTTCCTATCCTTTGAGGATGCTGAAAAATTAATACACACATGTATAACTTCCAGGCTCTATTATTGCAATGCTCTGTTGTCTGGGTGTAGTAATACCTGTATCAAAAACCTACAACTAATACAAAATGCTGCAGCCCAAACACTCACCAGGACTAAAAAATATGAACATATCTCTCCTATCCTTGCTTACTTACATTGGCTCCCTATTAAAATTCGAATTGATTTTAAAATACTCCTCCTACCCTACAAAGCTCTCAAGGGCAATGCACCAACACATATTAAAGACTTACTTGTCCCTTACCGATCCCAAAACGCTGGTCTCCTTCTAATCAAGAATATCAAAATCTATGATAGGAGGAAGAGCCTTTTGTTACGTTGCACCTCTCCTGTGGAATAATCCCCCCAAGCGGACAAGCGGACAAGCAGACACTCTCAATACCTAATTAAGTCTAGACTTAAAATCTTCCTCTTTACTGTCTCCCATAGTTAGGGATGGTGCATGGCAAATCATCACTTCTCATGGGTCTTTTGGGAGGGACAGCCTCTGCTGTTGCCCCCAGTTGTGAGGCATGGAGGCCACTGACCATCCCTGCAGTGGTGCTGGGTTGCCCGCATCATACCTTAGTTATGCTGCTATAGCCTAGTGCCTCTCTCTCTCTCTCTCTCAATATTTTTATATATATATATATGTGTGTGTATGTATGTGTATGTGTATATGTGTGTGTGTGTATGTGTATATACATTCATATATATATACATGTATGCCCAAATTACACATTTGCTCTCTGATGTTCTGATCTTCCGGCGGACTCCTGTCCTCACAATGGCACCGTCAAATGGACCCTTACTGTTACCCCCATGACCCATCGCACTCCTTTGAGTTGACACTATGTCTGGCCGCTGCTACATTGTCCAGCCATAATTCCTAATAACCACCTATAGACTGACCATATAATGTAAAGTGGGATAACACTCCATTATGAACTATTATGAGCCTTGCTAAAACCACAGGCAACTTGTAGTCTGTCATGGTTACCACTGATTGTAATTTTTCTGCATGACCCCCGGCAGTTGGGTTAGCCCCTTGAGTCGTGGATCTGCCCAAGGTTTCTTCCTAGATTAACTGAACATAAGGGAGTTTTTCCTTGCCCGTGCTGGGGTGCTCCTTCTGTAAAGCGCCACGAGACAATACTATTGTAAAAGGTGCTGTATGAATTAAATTGAATTGAATTTTAATTGTTTAACCTCCAAGATTCACCTCCACATCTGGTAGGCCTACAGGATCCTAAGATAAGAATATCTTTCTACACCAGGCCCTCAGGATGCTGAACCCCCCCCCCATCACTTCCTTGGCTGTGTAGGTCTATTGCCTCCTTGACCTGAAGAGGCACTGACGCCTCCCTTCCTTCTCCTGCTTTTTTATTTTATTCTGATGTTGCTTTGTCTTATTCTGCCTTTTAGGATAATCCATTTTAACCTATGCATATTGTATTTCTATTCCATATTAATTACACCATAAGAGGCAGAGAGGAACGCTGTCTTGGTTCCTCTGCAAGTTCTGTATGTGCAGCAGAAATGGACAGAGCTGCCTTGTGTTGCGTGTTGTCCATTTTTGTCCATGGGGCTGTGGAGTTGTTTGTCTGCAGTTGGTAAGACAGACTTCATTACTGCTCCAGCTTCACGGCTGTCACTTCAGTAACTTGCTCTTGCTGGAATGTAAATCAGAACACCGCCACATCTGCAATGCTGTCTAACCAGCAGGTGGTTTCAGATGTCAACTAATTATACCTATAATTATAATTAAAACTGTTCCTCCATTTTCACCAGTTGTTTGTCTGCTAGAGGAGATAGGAGGGGCTATTTTGCAACTAACGACTGGAATTTTATACAGTTGCTGTCTGCACACAGCTACATATGACCTTTGAATATCATGTTATTGTGATAAGTAGGACTTTCAAGGTATAGCAGGTAGTTATTTGTTGTCCTCTAAGAGCTCTTAGCTGTGTGGTTCATAACTTAGACATTCTACAGCCAGCAGTTCTAGCAGATAATTGTCCATTATTAAAGAAACATAAAATGGATGAATGGGGTATTGTACCAAGTTCTCTGATGTTAAAACAGAATATATTCAACTTTAATGTTTCAAAACTAAGTGCAGTTTTACAAGCCCAATTAAAACCTTGTATTTAGGCTGGGTATTGAATTGGTACTCTTGGCTAAATGGCGCCCTCTTTGGCAACCACCATTGAACTACAATTGCTTTGTGAGATTTTACATTACATGTAAGCTTTGTTCCCATTCACCCATGCTTTAGAGGTTATTTCTAAGTTCAAGAATTTCATATGGAGGAGGGCACAACCATGCCTTATGTTCATGATCGCTCTTTGGCCATGTACAACCTCTCCTAATTCATCAAGGCAAGGCAAGGCCAAGGCAAAAATGGTTTTCTATTCTATATGTCCTTCAAACCTTCAAAAGAAGACAATTATGCTAATATCAGCTGGAGCAAAGAACAATAGACTTGTCTTTCTTCTTCTCTTTTGTCCAAGGTTATTTAAAAAAGTGGACATCAAGAAAAGTTTCGGATTTTCTACCTCAAAAAAACAAACTAAGCAGTCTTCTAAGCAGTCTTTCTACCAAAACTGGTTTTGTCTGTTGGTGTCTAAAGCACTGAGAGTTGCAAAGGCCTCTACTCAGTCATCACTCTAAACCAGCCGTTCATTCATCCTCTGAGTAGCGTTGATGCTGTTTCAGTCGTCAGTCAATACCAAGAGTTTACAGTACAAAGTGGGGACAGTGGCGGGGGGGGTCACAAAGCCTCAAGGAAGGGGAGACGGGCCTAGCATGGGCGTCCAGGAAGGGCCTCTATGATGGAGAGTCGGTCCTGACATGGGCTTCCCTTAGCGTTGGTTGCAGTCCATTCAGGAGGGGAGGGTGAGAGGAGTTTGCCGGAATGAGGCAGGGATGACACTCAACAGAGATAATTGTGGACAGAGGAAGAAAGTGAATTAGGGCAGGTTCTCATACATACATACACACACATATAAACATATATATATATATATATATATATATGTATACATATACACATATAAAGAGAGAGAGAGAGTTGTATGTATGGCATGACACATGAAGCTTTTGTGGAGGCACTAGGCTATAGCAGCATAACTAAGGTATGATGTGTGGCAACACAGCACCACTGCAGGGATGGTCAGTGGCCGCCATACCTCGCAACTGGGGGCAGTCCCTCCCAAAAGACCCATGCAAAGTGATGATTTGCCACGCACCATCCCTAACTATGGGAAACAATAAAGAGGAATGTTTTAAGTCTAGACTTAAAGGTATTGAGAGTGTCCGCTTGTTGAATTTGGGGGTGAGATTATTCCACAGGTGGGGTGCACGGTGACAAAAGGCTCTTCCTCCTATCGTAGATTTTGATATTCTTGGGATTACAAGGAGACCAGCATTTTGGGATCTTAGGGTTCTAGGAGGGTGGTAAGGGACAAGTAAGTCTTTAATATATGTTGGTGCATCGCCCTTTGTAGCTTTGTAGGTTAGAAGGAGTATTTTAAAATCAATCCGACTTTTAATAGGGAGCCAATGTAAGGAAGCAAGGATAGGAGAGATATGTTCATATTTTTTAGTCCTGGTGAGTGCTTGGGCTGCAGCATTTTGTATTAGTTGTAGGTTTTTGATACAGGTATTACTATACCCAGAGAACAGAGCATTGCAATAATCGAGCCTGGAAGTAATAAATGCGTGTATTAATTTTTCAGCATCCTCAAAGGATAGGAACTTTCTAACCTTAGCAATATTTCGTAGGTGGAAAAAATATGTTTTTGAAATGTGTTTTACATGACTAGAGAGAGGTCCTGGTCAATAATTACCCCGAGGTCTTTAACTTTTGTGGTGCATGACGGTGACAGGCCACTGAGTAAGTTTTGGTGAAGGGGTGTTGGTCAGCTGTTTAGGGCCAATCATCATAACTTCAGTTTTATCAAAATTTAAACATAGGAAATTATTAGTCATCCAGGTTTTTATGTCTAGGAGACAGACATCAAGTTTAGTCATTGGCATATAGTCATTAGGCTTCATAGAAAGGTAAAGCTGGGTATCATCAGCATAGGAGTGGAAGGTGATGCCATGTTTCCTTATAACAGATCCTAAAGGTAACATGTGCAGGGAGAACAGCAGGGGACCTAGCACTGAGCCTTGGGGTACACCAAACTTTACTTTGGTATGGGTTGATGACTCATTATGAGCATATACAAACTGGTAGCGACCAGAGAGGTATGATTTGAACCAGGCTAATGCAGAGTCTTTGATGCCTATCATGTATTAGCAAGGACATCAGGGTCAAGGTTTGGTTTTTTAATTGATGGTTTAATAACAGATGTCTTGAAAGATTTTGGGACATGCCCAGCTATGAGTGAGTCATTTATAATTTTAAGAATTGTCTCAGCCAATAGAGGGAGAGCAGCCTTAAGAAGATCATTTGGGATAGGATCCAATAAGCATGTTGAGGCTTTAGCTGAAGAGATCAAAGATGTAATTTCTGATATATTGGTGGGTGTGAATGAATCAAGGTATGCTACAGGTTGACTAGAGCTAGCTGTAACCATTACATGTGGTCCAACTGGATTTGAGGTTACAAGGGAGTTGTTTATTTCAAGTCTAATAGATTCAATTTTGTCATTAAAATAGTCCATGAACTCATTGCTGCATAGAGTTATTGGAATGGAATGGGACACCTCGTTCCTGCTTTTTGGTAAATGGGATATAGTGTTAAAGAGGAATTTCAGATTATTTTTATTATTGTGTATAAGTGAGGAATAATATGCTGATTTGGCATTGTTAAGTGCTGTCTTGTACTATTTTAAACTGTCTTTCCAGGCAAGGCGGAACACAAGGCAAACCTTTTTCTTTCAAAACTATGCGCAGCTTGTTTCAGTGAGCGAGTCTGTGTGGTATACCATGGGGCAATTTTTTCTTGTTTCCTTGTTTTCTTTTTAAGTGGTGCAATTGTGTTGACTGGAGTATAGTGCATTTACAACACTATCAGTTAATTGATAAACTTGGGTTGGGCTAGGCGTAGGGCCTTCTAATGCAGGGCTATATTGGCTCAGTAGAGGCTCAAGGAGAGACTGAATTTTTGCTATGAATCTATAGTTTTGGGGGTTATGTTTCTAGTGTAGTAGTAGATTGAGTTAGGTGCTACATAGTCCAATGTGATTTTTAAAGTTAATAAATAGTGGTGAGATAGTGTAGAGTGTTGAGGTAGGGTTGTAAGTTGCTCTATTTGTACTCCATGTGTCAGAACAAGATCAAGGGTGTGGTTACCTTGTAGTGTAGGCGTATTTACATTTTGGCAGAAGCCAATGACATCAAGCAGAGATTGGAATCCAATTGCCAGGCTATCATTTGCAACATCCATGTGGATATTAAAATCACCTAATATGATTATCTTTTCTGTTCTAATGACTAGAGAGGACAGGAAGTCAGAAAATTCTGATAAGAATTCAGTGTAGGGGCCTGGAGGTCTATATAATGTTACAATTGTTAAGGGTTTAGCACCATTCCTATCAGGATGAATCAAGTTAAGGACAAGAACTTCAAAAGATTTAAAAAATATAATCAAGCTTAGGGACCATGATGAGATTTGAATTGTGAATTGTGGCTACTCCGCCACCACGGCCATAACAACGTGGTATGTGATAATTTAGATGACTTGGGGGTGTAGCTTCATTTAGTGGGAGGTATTCATGAGGATTTAGCCAGGTTTCTGTAAGACAAAGTGTGTCAATTTGATTATAATAAATAAGTTAATTTATTAAGGTCGTCTTTGAGGAGAGCGAACAAATATTTAATAATCCAAATTTCAGTTGTGATTTCTACCTATATTGTTTTTTTGTTTCTGTTTTTATTTTTGTGAGGTTGGTATAATTTATGTCCCTACTGGGTCGATTTGAAAACGTTTTTGTCGCGGACACTCTCACTGTCTGTCTGCTGCTAGGGTGACGGCGGGGCTGCAGAGAACTGTGTAGGACAGTAATTCTGCCACCTGGACCAAACTCTGGTTCGTCAGGAACAAGCCGAGTTTAAGTGACGGTCAATTTTCCTAGAAAGGAGCTCTGCACCCATCCGAGATGGATGGATACCATCTCGATTCAAAAGTCCAGGCTTCCCCCAGAAGGAGCTAAAGTTATCGATGTAGCCCACATTGTTATCGGCACACCATCCTGACAGCCATCGGTTCAGTGAAAAAACTCTGCTGAGCATTTCTTCACCGCGTTAGGTATGGGACCAGAGAAAGTTACAAAGTTACAGTGAAGACTATTGTCGTCTGTGATACCTCATAGGCGTGGCTGAGGTAGGATTATAGTGCACCCTCCCACCACCACCACCTAGAAACTTTTTTGCCCTGCTGAATGTGAATTTGAATATTAATGCTTAAACTTTTGGGATGCACTGCCTGTTTCAGCACCATCAAACAGCTATCCATTGTAAGTCACTCTGAATAAAAGCATCTGTCAAATCCTATGACTGTAACCATATTTCCCCTAAGTGCTTTTACAGTGTGCACGTAGTCACTTCTAAATGTGCTCTGGCCGCAGCCCAGTAGTAACTAAAGGGGCTTTCTCTGCTTTATTATTAGTCATTAGAGGTAATGAAATAACGTGTTGGCTAGCAGTTCAAAACTCAGCACGGAAGTCTGCAAAGCAATTTCATCTTAGTATCATTTTGAGGTTAACACAATGCGATGATTCATCTACTGCACATGTGCTCATAAAAGGTTTTAAATGTCTCGGCAACCCACAGTATTCCGAGGACAGAGCTTGAGAAATAAGCATCATTGCTGCCCCCTGTTGGTTGCCTTGGTCAAACTATTCAGTGAGATGCTGATGTTTCTAGCAACAAATTAAATCAACTTGCCAGCCACATAATTGCTATATAATAATTAATACTATTTACTATTTTTCAAATGTGTAATATGCTTTCAAGGCAGGTCTTTTTTGTTTTGCTCAAATATTTCCAGTTTGGGAATGGGATATGCATTACATGTAAATGCCCCAACAATATGACTACTTACTGATATCAGTCAAGTCCCTGTTTGTTGCCATCTTTTACTGATTTCACTTTTAGTCAACTTGTCTCAGTCGAGTGTGTGGCATGTTCCATTTAGTCTGTAGGTTCTGTTTATTATTGTTATTTGCTGATTTGTAGTCAAAAATAAATATCCCCATCGGCCGTTGGGCCAACCCGAGGCTCTCTTGACAGGTCACTGAAAACAACAGGGTGTAACTGAGCCAATTGTAAGAGCAGTTGAACAAAATTACCAGTAGATTCAGTCATTAGTAGACTACTTAAAGGCTATATTGGTTCTTCAATGGCATGAGTCAGGCCTACTGGTTAGGGCTTCAGGCTTGAAACCGAAGGGCAGCCAATTCAATCCCTCACCAGTAGGAATAATGTGGGCGGGGGAAGTGGTAAGTTAGCTAACCCCTCATTGCTTCCCGGGTGCTGCTGTAGCAGGCAGCTCATTGCTCTGGATTCCAGTGTGCTTCACTGTGTTTGTGTGTCTCACAACACTAATTCACGATTGGGATAAATGCAGAAAACAAATTTCCCTCACAGGAAAAATAGTATATATACTGTGCAATACTATACTGTCAGCCAGTGACAAGTCAGCATGCTTCATTTAACATGTTGCACTTCATCCAGTCTGGATTATGTATATATATGTATATGTAGTTCTCAGTGTTGCCATCTAGTGGTGGTTCCTATTTCCCATTTCTCTGTACTTTCTGTGTTTGAAAGGGAGTTTGCATGATCTGAATGTGTCAATGTATGTGTAAGTATGTGTGTGTACTCACACTTTTGTGTAAGTGTGGGTGGTTGTGTGTGTGTGTGTGTGTGTGTGTGTGTCTCAGTGTGACGTTTTTATCTGTGCTGGCTTCCTGACTGAAACTGTCAAATATCTGCAGAGTAGTTCTCTGAGTCATCTCTGTAGTAACACACACACACACATAACACACACACACACAACCGCGCGCTCAAACACTCAAACGCACACATACATACACACTAATACACAAAGGCACACATACACACTCACATAACAAAGCTCATGTTGTGATAGTGACTGCCAGGAATAGTCACTTCTACTAAGTTGCCTGAGCATTGCCTCTTTGACTAAAGGAGATGTGAATGGTGATAGACACATGAAGTGGGCTTCAGAAAAACACAATTTTCACAGCACTGAGACACACTCCAGGTTCTACATTCTGTCTAATATAATACATGGGCATCCTTGAGACGTCTTTCAGACATTACTCAGACACTCTCTTTCAGTGACACATCTATAAAGCACATGTGGCTTTTCATCTAGCCTTCTTTGGCTGAAAACCATTTCAGCGTGTAAATTTTGATGTCATATTATGCGTACATGGATGTATGTTTGTGTTTGTATGCACGTGTGTGTTATAGTGTGGGTATGGTGTGCGTCTGCATTTGCTTTTATGTGTGTGTGTATGTCTGTGTGTGTGTGTGTGTGTGTATTTGTGTGTGTGTGTGTGTGTGTGTCTGTATGTGTACGTCTGTATTTGCTTTTATCTGTGTGTGTATGTCTGTTTGCATGTGTGTGTGTGTATTGACTCTGTGTGTGTTTGTATGTCCACAGATGTTGACATACAAACACTCACACGTGTGTGTGTGTATGTATGTGTGTGTGTATGTCTGCATTTGCTTTTATGTGTGTGTGCTAGTGTATTGACTGTGTGTGTGTGTGTGTGTGTGTGTGTGTGTGTGTGTGTATTGACTGTGTGTGTGTGTGTGTGTGTGTGTGCACATACATGTGTGTAGAATGCCCTTCTCTGCTACTGTTTTCGTATGGTTTGTTTTTCTCCTCTGAGGTAGCACATCCTGGTGACTCAAAAGGAAAGGCACTCACGCAGGACTGCAGGAGTATCGCTTTGACAGAGCACTGACCTTGATACCCTCCTGTGTAAGACTGTTCCCACATCATATGCAAACACACACACACACACACACACACATACAGTAACTTAGAGAGTGTGCACATACACACTCGTAAGCCTATGTGACCACCATTACACATACACATCTGCAAGAACACAGAGACACACAGAACACACACACACACACACACACACAGGTATACACATGTACAGTAATAACCCATAAGTCGCACATGCATATACTTTCTAAGACAAAGCGTAGTGAAACACAGAAGTGTGCCTCATTCCTCGTCTTGTTTCTTTTTGTCTTGTTTCGGCTTTGTTACCACCTTCCACTTCTGCCTCTCACATGTCCTCACAGGAAACTTCTAGTAAAAAAAAAAATAATAATAAAAAAAAATTATTATTTCTGAAGCACATTTAAACATAGCTCCCACTGACCAAAGTGGTGTACATAGTGTATCATAAGAGAAAGGAGAAGAAAAGTACACAGAGCATACAAAACACAAATAGATCAAATGAAGGAAAACAATGAGAGACATAATAATATAGACATTAGAGAGCTGTAAAAGCCTGCAGATGCAAGGTAGGCTTCTCTCTGTCTTTATTGTCATTACTCTGTGCAATAGCATCGCATGTGTTGAATGCTAATCATTTCACCATTAGAAACAGCTTTTAACCAGAGATTATCATCCCCCGTCACTCATCATCAGAACAGAATTGTTTCTCCCTGCAACCACATGCTCCTGGAACAGAAGGTGTTTTGTTGATGTCATGACAACATTATTATAATCTTGGTTACTTTATTTTAAAAAATACATTTTGTTTTAAATGGCCCTTTGACAAAACAGTTGGTAGGGGAAAGGTATGTGCAAATGCTTTATAATAGCTCCACTTAGTTCCTCCCAGTGCCTTAAAAAACAGTTCTGTTGAAAATGCTGTTGGATGGCTTTAAAGTAATTATGATTCACATGGCAATTACCCACAATGTGGTTCCATGGTAGTCTTGAGGGTAACCCACTGAGCTATTCACACAAGAAGAAGCAAATGGCCTACCATATTATATCACAAACACGTACCGCCTTTAACGATGTAGACAGGGCATTTCTATTCTTAATGCGAGCACTGCAGATTATGCAAAGCCACTGGTATTCTTTAAATTCTTACAGTTTGGTTTGTGGTTTGTATTGAACTGAGGGGAAGGCAACTCAAACAAGAAAGAAAGAGTGTGAATAAAATCATCGCCCAAAAAGAACCAGTAGCTTTTCAGAGCGGTGCATGAAGTACAGCGGTATAATCTCATCCCACTGCACTTGGTGACCTCTGCTCCCTGCTCCACTCATTCATTTCCACGCTGTGTGTGTGTGTTTGTGTGTGTGTGTGTGTGTGTGTGTGTGCGTGCGCGCAAACGCATGTCTCTTTACATTTCCAGACATATTGAGCCATGCCGACAGTGTGCCGGCTCGCAATGTGAGGCTTTGTGAAGTGCAGATGGGACAGCTAGTTTTTTCACCTGATTTCAAGGCTGCACATCACTACTGCAAACACAACAGCAACAAACCCAGCAGGAGAGTTACACAGACAGCCAGACTGTTTCTGACCTTCTCTTTTGTGTGTGTGTGTGTGTGTGTGTGTGTGTGTGTGTGTGTGTGTGTTTGTGAGAGAGAGAGAGAGTGTGTGTGTGTGTGTGTGTCTGTCTACATCTGATTATTTGTCTGTCTGTATACCTTGGCATTCATTACAGTATGTGTAGGAAAGCATAGAATGTCCTTCAAGTGTCCATCATCTTTTCAAAGTAGTAAATGTAGAAACCCAGACAGTTGAGTCGGCGTCTTTCAATAGCCAAGTCACAAAATCCAAAGCAACCACTACATGAGCAACATGTAGAGTAGGCCCCATATTACCTTTTCACATGAATTTCAACCTAAAACTATTATTACTTTTTGTCTTGTCTAAAACACACCTAAATGCACACAAACCTTTAATACAGTGTACTTTCTGAATATCAGAAGATATCTTACTCACTTATTACTATATTTCAGTATAGGTGTTTGTGTAGCAAAATGAGTGTTTTTTTCTCATACATATGATACAGTACCAAAATCTTACACAAGCTGAAACAAATCTTTGACAAGCTGAAACAGAAAGAGTTTAGCTGAAACTGTGGTGGTAATATTAGGATTTCTGGGAATGACTCATAAAGTGAGTCGATAGGTTTAATGAGACTGTTGGCACTCTTGCGTTCATCTGCCTTCTGATCCCATGACTGCTGCAGGCCTTGTGTTGTGTCTGTGTTCATTTGAATGATGAAGCAGTTGGGTCTGCAGTGACATTGAGGGGCAATGTACCCACACACAATGGCCCATTATTCCCTCTCTGGGTTGCGTAATGTTGCCACTGAGTACAGGCATGGATGGGTAAAAACTATTCAAACATGACATCAGATGTGTTGCTTGCCCACAGCAAGCGTGCTGGCATGCTTGAGTCTAAGTGACACTATGCAACAAAGAAAAAAACAAAAAACACACGCTTCCATTCATAATCACAAAGTGCAAGATGGCACACACACACACACACACACACACACACACACACACACACACACACACACACAGACACACACACGCAAACATATGATAACATCATCTGTGCTTTAAGAATTAACTACACATGCAACACATGCGTGTGTGTGTGTGTTTCTGCAGATCAGGGCTCTTCATGTGTTGCATGGCTAAGTACACCTGCCCCCACACCCCACACCCCACACCCCACCCTTGAGAGCAGAAGTATATCTGTGCATCCCTGCATGTGCCAAGACACGGCACAGGGGCTAGAAGCATCCTCAGCTGCACGCTCAGTCCTTGCATGCTGAATCAAATCAACATGGCCACAGCAGAACTGCCTCCTCGGCCTATTGAAACACCAGAGCACGATGCACCCAGGATCACCAAGCACGGGGCATCAAGTGCATTCACACCACTGTTTCAGATAGTGTATTTCTAGAGAAGTAAAGATTAAAGCAATGAAAGAGTTTGTTTGTGGGAGTGATACAGGTACAGGAGGGTGTATGTGTGTGTGTGCTTGCATCATGTGTGTGCCCATTGTAATTAAATGCCACACTCTGGCCAACTGAGATGTGCAGTATAATTTCTGGTGGAGGCTCATGAGGGTGAGAGGACAGGAGCAGCCCAGGGGATTAGCATTAGGAGCTGGGGCTACGCCTGCTACTGGCTCCTCCATGTTGCCTCAAACATCCACATTCTTCCAGGAAGGAAGGGGCAGTTTTCAGACACTCACTTGCGTAACTTTACCCCTTTTGGAGTAACGTCATCTTTAGTCCCCCTCCACCACCCCGCTCAAAAATGCTTTGCTGGCAGATCCGCTCTGCGTTGTGGAACTGAAACAGGCTATTTATAAGTATGTGTGTGTATAAGTGTGTGTGTGTGTGTGTGTGAGAGAGAGAGAGAGAGAAAGAGAGTTAGTGTGTGTGTGTGTGTGTGTGTGTGTGTGTGTGTGTGTGTGTGTGTGTGAGTAAGTGAGTGTGTGTGAGAGAGAGAGTTAGTGTGTGTGTGTGTGTGTGTGAGAGAGAGAGAGAGAGTTAGTGTGTGTGTGTGTGTGTGTGTGTGTGTGTGAGTAAGTGAGTGTGTGTGAGAGAGAGAGAGAGAGAGTTAGTGTGTGTGTGTGTGTGTGTGTGTGTGTGTGTGTGTGTGTGTGTGTGTGTGAGTAAGTGAGTGTGTGCCTCACAGCTTGAAAGAACATCGAGCAGGCAGAGGTGGTAAAACAGAACGTGCATCACATGGCATGTGTCTCTGAGGAGCTCAGTTCACTTATGCATGCTGGAAAATGGTGGTGCTTTCTTTTTGGGTTTCGTGCAGAGTGCAGTGTTTGTGTGTGTGTGTGTGTGTGTGTGTGTGTGTGAGTGAGTGAGTGTGTCTTTATGCATGATATGTCCTAGAGAGAATCAGAACAACAGAGTGTGTGAGTGTGAATGTGTGTATACTCATACACACAGACTCACAAGCACGTAGGAAAACATAAAAATTGTTCCACTACAGGACAGTGTTATTATCTTTCACAGGAAAATTCTCCCTAGCATATGAAGTTTATTCAGATGAATCAAACACACACACACAAGTACTTTACAATGAAGTCCAATTCTGAAAATGGGGCCATTTTTTTTTTTTTTCATGTCCTCTTTGACCCACGCCATCTTGCATGTTCCTCCCATCTCCAGGTAACAGCGTGACGTGGTGCGCAGGACCAGCGTGTATGAACGCTCTGGAACGCCGCTTGAAGGGATAATCATCCGTCCAATCATCGGAGGGAAAAAAACAGCGTGTCTCTGCTCTGGTTCTCATCAATTATTCAGGCCTCCAAATGAAGAGTCACTACAGAAGGAGCGCTCAATTATGGATGAAGCTAAGGCACAGGACGGGTGGCTGAGGGGGAGGTGGGGTGGGGGGGTGGGAAGGGGGGCTGAGGGGGCGAGGGAATGGGGGTTGTTCTGCCCTGCGCCTGGCACATGAGTAGCCTCCTAACCAGTTCACTCACACTCTCTAACACACATACACACAAGCCCATACACACACACACACACACACACATTCTATCTCTCTCTCTGTTTTGTCTCTTAGTCACACACAAGCACATTCATCTGCATTCACACGCTCACGTACAGTAAGGTGGTACATTGACACATGCCTCTACGAGTGCAACTGAACCGAAGGGAAAAAAAAGAAAGAAAGAAATCTTGCCACTTGTACCTGCTTCCACTAGCACCCCAGCACACATTAACAGATACATTCAGTCACGCACACGCTTTGGCACTCACATTCTGACACGTACAAATTCAGAGGCTACCATGCTGCCAATACGCTCCCACGCTCAACCACCTGACAGACACACACACACACATACATACACACACACACACACACACACACATACATACCATAGGCATGCACACACACAGGCAACACACTCACACACATACACACACACTCACATACAAGTTTGTAGGCCCACTCCTCAAACTCAAATACACTGATCAGCCACACACACACTTTGTGGTGGTGCGTTTCAAAACCTCATGCAGCTAATTCTTGACCATCAAGAGAGACCAGCACTCGTAACACACCTTGTAAGACACTGAAGTCATTTCCTGTCTAGTCTAACCACTGGTGGGTAGAGAACCTCAGGGTGTGTCAAAATAAGAAAAAAAAACACTCTCAGTGCATACAAAAGCAGTGAGAAGTTTTAAGGTCCCATCTTAATTTTCTAAAAGGAAGATCTTTTGCTTTGACAAATACAACTGAAATAGACAAATGATAACACTTAGCACTTTCACAAATAAATAAATTGTACTGCCTGTAACATGGCTTTCGACAGGAGCTGCCAGTGCAATCTTGTTAGAGGCACTGAGCACCTTGTGATCACACAGCTGTTCTCTTCTTCTGTGTTTCTCTCTTTCTCTTTCACACACTTTCTGTGGGAAAATCATCTGACAGAGAGAGAGAGAGAGAGAGAGAGAGAGAGAGTGGTCTCACACACACTTTCAGTGCCTCACCACTGCCTTCCCGTCTTCTTTGCAGTAACAGTGACTTTAGTGTGTGTGTGTGCGTGCGCGTGTGTTTGTGTGTGTGTGTGTGTTTGTGTACAGTATGTGAGGGAACAATGAGAGGAGGTCAGAGTCCACCTGAACCAGGACCTCCCAGACCCACTTTAGAATATCCAACTAATTTTCCTTTCCTAGAGCCTTAATTAAAGGTGCTGTTGCCTGGTTAGATGAGACAGACAGTTATGTGCATCACAGTCAGCCAGCACAAATGAAACACCTTCCACATGCCTCAGTCTGGCTTTACCAACACGCACACCACTCACACTGACTCTTTTTATTTATTCATTGTATTTCATGTGATATTTATTTGTTTGATGTGTCACAGCAGACAAGTAAACAATAGAAGTCTTTCTCAAAAATGTATTAATGCTATCAATATTTAAAATGCTATTAAAATTGCTAATAGTTACAATTTTGACTTCAACCAAACCATAATTTAGGATGAACCTTTCAATAACTTTCAAACTTTGAGAGTTAATGTGAATTTTATGTGATGATAATTGTATTTGAATGCATTTCCTCTGTTTGTAGTATATGTCTACTGAATTTTATCAGAATAATTTTTTGACACTCGCAAGTGGGGGAGGGGGGGGGCTGAATGGTATTGTTGACCTTATTTAATCTGGGGGTTGGTGGTGTGGGTCTCTGAAACTCGAGTGACTGTGCGAGGTGTACACACACACACATGCACACACACATACACATGCACACACACACACACACACACACACATACACGCTCACAGAACAGTGCCGCACAAAGGCTAGCTGACAGAAAGAGGGGAGATGAAAGAACTGCTGAATGAATCATAAGAAGAAGAAGAAGAAGAAAAAAAAAAAGAAAAAAGACTTTGTGGTGAGGGAGGAAATCTCTTGTGTCGGGGGATTTCACAAGCCTTTTTTCTCTATCACTAGTTCTCTATCTCTCTCTCTCGGTGTCTTTCTTTTTGAGTCTCTCTCACCCTCACATTCACACTCAACACACATACATTTAATAACATTCAAACCCATTACACCTACGCACATACACACCAAATATCAGCTTAACTGACTGTGTGATTCTAGGTCCTTTTTTCTCATGTACACCATTTCATCAGTAAAAACAAAAACGATGCCAACGTTCTATTTCATTCCTAAACCATTTCTGCTGTGTTTATATCACATCATATGGAATGCTAAAACAGAAACCCTGTGAGAACAGCTACTCAAACTCCTTGGAAATGGTCTATAAATGCATATACCCTCATGTAACTTTGTGTAAAACAGCTCTGCTATACGTTTCAATTTAAAACTAGTTAGCTATCCAACAACTTAGCAGACACCATTCAGCCATGCAATACAGCTGACATACTAACAGCAACGACGCTAACATGGTAACAGTTAACTAATAGACCAATAGTCAGCATTTTTCGTTTTGAAAGGTTTTCTTCCAAATTGCAGTGAACTGCATAGTGTATATCCTGGGTGGCTGATTGTAGTGGACACATGGTTTTATCTAATCTTGACAGTTTTGATATGATATCAAAACTAGCAGCTGGATATAAACACACCTCAAAAAGAAGCAGATTTGTTGCAAAATGTTGCTTCTAGCAGGTTGGCACCAAAGTTGCGGCACACGGCACAAGCGTGGGTGTGTTTAGATGATGTTTCATGGTAACAGGCCTGTCCCTGCTCTAAAGGGACAGCCCCTGTTTTGGAGCAGAGGTTATAGGACACACACACACACAGAGGAGACACCGTGTGATCCTGTCAAGGCAAAGTTTTATGTTGTGAACACACACACATAGTCATAGTCCCACAGCGTGATTCCTAGCAGGTGTTTGCAGCACTGTGTGATGTGTGATGGGTGGATGGTGAGAGGCCTGGGTGGTGGTGGGGGGTGAGGATGAACATCGGAGAGGAAGCAGTCAGTGCAGAGTAACTTTCTGTGCTTTTACTGATGTGGCTGAGACTCTAGTGTGGTGCTATTTCTTTTTTGTTTGTTTTTTTTTGTTTTTTAGGTGTGTGTGTGTGTCTTTGCTGCAGCGTGTCTGATTTCAGAATCGTAATCTATACGATCGTTCCAGATCGTTCACACATGCTTCCTTACAATGCCCTGGGCACCAGGACAGTTACATGGACACAAATCAGCTAATCTATGCACACACACACACACACACACACACACAGATACACAGTGTGTATTAGATGCCTTTCTGCTTTAATCACATTAAATCAGTGCATAAGGAGACTGTCTTATGCACGACTGTCTACAATCAGACGTGCTGAGTAGGAAAGACAGAAAGGATGGGAAGAAAGAATGGCACAGAGAGACAGAAAGAGGGAAGAAAGAGGGGAAAAAGAGGAAAGAAAGAAAGAGACAGAGATAGAGAAAGAGGGAGAGAGAGGGATTTAATTTGGGGCCAGGCTCAGTGGGCTCTGAGAACAGGACATAGAGTCCAGTACAGCTGCAACTGGGATGTGTGTGTGTGTGTGTGTGTGTGTGTGTGTGCGCATGTGTACCATAGAGCTAATGTGAACAATGTGTGTACTCTTGCTGTTTATCTGCGGCGCTGTTGCCAGGAGAGATCGCCGTCTCCCCGCACACCACGAGGATGACAGGCGTGACAGTGACACTGTGGGGGTGGCAGGCATACGAGCTGCCTCGCTCCCTGTCTGTCTGCTCTCGCCACCTGCCTGTCTGTCTGTCTGTCTGTGCCTGCCTGTCTGTCTGTCAACCAACCACTAAGGCTGTCCCCACACCTCCCTCCCTGGACTATGTGCAAGTCTTCCCGCTATTCAATATGTTTATCTCTCTGTCCGCCTCTCCATTTTCCCACCATGTCTGTTCATCCGCCCGTCCGTCTTTCCATCCATCTGTCTGTCTGTCCGTTGTGCTCACTGCCCACCAATCCATATGCTCTTTCTCTCTCTCTCTCTGTGTCTCTTTATCCCTCTCTCTTTCGTCTCTCTCTCTCTCACTCTCTCTTTCCCTCTCTCTTTGTTAACATCTTTGGTGTTTGTGTATTTGACAGCCCACCTCCATGCTCACAACACACACACACTTAACACACACACACACACACAAACACACACACACACACACACACACACACACACTCACGCCTCTATGCTCTCAGCACTTCTTGATTAGACGAGCACCATCTTGGTGTGTTTACCACATCCTCACCCCTCATGCCAACACACACAACCGTTACGACACACACTTTCTCAGATGCCGACTTTGACTCAGACCTGCATCGTGTTATCGGCCAAAAGCAGAGAGCTGTTATTAATTAGGTTCCACACAGAAGTCATCAGTGCACGCATTGTGACAGTGATTCTAGAGCATTCCGGAGCATTCCGAACATGCCTTGGCCCTGGCTGAGGGCTGATAATTGGTCTGTCTGCCTCCACTGGCTGTTGAGAGTGCTGAGAGCAGTGTGACCTGTAGGCTAACAATCTCCAAATGGCTGCCGTCAGCTGCAGCTTACCCAGCCATACATAAACACTCTCACACACACACACACACACACACACACACACACAAATACTCAAACACGTATAATATGCAGACATACACTGTATAGACATGCAGATGAATCTATTCCCCTCTCTATATCTTTCTATCTTTTATACACAGGCACACATGTAGGGACATACACACACACACACATTCTGACATACACACACACACACACACAGTTGAACAAGCTCATTCCCCTCCTTCACTGTCCCCATTGACCCCGGTGTCTGTGTAATCATTCCCTGCATACTCACTGACAAGAACACACACACACACACCCACATACAGTAACACACACACAACACACGCGTTAAATGTCAGATATTAGTTGTTTCTGGAGGCCCATGGGGCTGAAATATTTTGCTGGTATGTGTATGTGTGTATGTGTGTGTGTGTGTGTGTGTGTGTGTGTGTGTGGGCAGGCAGGCTGTGCGCGCAGTGACTCAGAAGCCAGCCCCAGCTCGGCGCGGCTCGGTGCGTCTCATCTCGCACATGTGTGTGGGCAGCATCCAGATGGCTCCTCGCTCTCCACACAAATGTCACTCCAATAACGAGAGGAGAGAGCCCATCCGAGAGATTGAGAGAGAGAGAGAGGGAGAGAGAGAGAACAGGTAGTCACACACACATACACACATGCACACACACACACACACACACACACACACACTAAAACCCACCTGTACAGACAAACATACACATATATGCTCACACACACCAGGGCAAGCAGGCATGTAAGCTCTAGCCTGTATACATATGTATGAACAGGCACAGGCACACACAACAGCCAGCCTATACTACACCCACCTGGGTATTCTGTGTGAAATCCCACACATACGTCGATATGTGCATAGGAATGGATTTTTTCCACTCTCTCACACAAACACACATATATACACATACACGCACACACACACACACACACACACACACACACACACACACACACACACAAAGGGAGACATGGACAAGCAACACGTGTGGCGGGGGAGGATGGGTCATATTTGCATAAGAGCCATTTGCGTGGCCTCATGGTGAGACAGAGGAGAGAGCAGTAGACAGGAGGCTCCCACAAAGAACTCTCTCTCTCTGAATCTCTTTCTATCTATCTCTTTTTCTCTCTCTCCTCCCCCCATGTTTTGTGAGTCTCTATCTATCTATCTATCTATCTATCTATCTATCTATCTATCTATCTATCTATCTATCTATTTCTCACACTCTTTGCCAGACTCTCTGTGCTCTTATACATGCAGAGGGGAGGAGGGTGACAGATAATTTTGGATTTTATTGCTCAAACCCTCACTTTACTCATCCTACCCTCCCTCTCTCTCTCTCTCTCTATCTCTCTCTCTCTATATCTCTCCCTCTATCTTCTATCTGTCTCTCTGATTCTTCTCTCTCCTACTTTCTCTTTCACACCATCATCTCTCTGTAATAGCGATACCTGAGTTGTGACTGCAAAGAACAAGCTAGTCAAATCAAGTCGAGTCGAGTGGAGTTGGGCGGGGAAACAAGAGAGAGATAACAGGAAAAACGGAGAAGTTGTGAAGAGACACGAGAGGTGAGGAGCGCTACGCTGTGCTGAAGTCACCGGGCCTCTCATTTTGTGTGTGTGTGTGGGGGGGGGGTGATTTACACCTGCCAAACACTGTCACAAGCGTGAATCAGGTGTGTCACCTCGCCTCATCAGGCGCTCCTACACAAACACACACACACACACACACACACACACACACACACACACACACAACACACACATGCCATCATTCTCTGGTATGTGTGTGTGTGTGTGTGTGTGTGTGTGTAGAAGCATACATGAAAGGTTTCTGCACTGAGTAAGTGTATGTGTACAAAATGTCTGTAAACACACACGCATACACACATACAAGGCCTTTACACTGGTGGGGATGTTAATTCTCTTTGTGTGTATGTGTACATGGATACACACAAGGCTTACACACTGCACTGGAGAGAGTGTGTATGAATGTTTGTGTTTGTATGTGTACAACACACACACACACACCCCACACATACTCTCACACACACACACACATACACACACACACACAAGTTCTCATCAGCAGCAGATGAGATCCATGTTCCTCATCTGCTCTCCTAGTATGGGTGACAGTGAGGACACCAGCCAGCACACACGGCATACACACACTTCAGAACTCTGCATCCAACGAGCACCTAGCTTGCTAATTGGTTCCTGTCTGTGAAGGCTGTCGCGATGGCTCAATGCTTATTTTAGCATGCTCTATAAGCACTGTGTGTGTGTGTGTCTGTGTGTGTGTGTGTGTATGTGTGTGTGTGTGCAGTGCAGTTTGTCCATGGAATGAAAGGTGGTAAAGTGTGAACAATGTGCAGTTGGTATGTACACTTTTTGTTGCATATTGATAGTAATACATTGGTAAGGTTTTCAATAGGAAGCATTATTGTCGATATCACTTTGCCTTTGCTCACCGCTCAGAAAGATCTTTTGCATCACACTCAGCTGTGGAAGGAAATGACTGTCAGTGTATTATCAGTTATGAAACTGAATTAGTCACTTTGTTGTAAAAACAACACAAATTGCTTGGTGTCAACTCTATGAGAGGACTGGTGACATTCAACAGCAGATATCATCACAGCTTACAGTCTACCACTGCAATCACATACCAGAGCATGATCAGGTTACAGTAGAACAGTAGAATGTTATTCATAAAAGTCAATAAACATTTTTTTGTTCTATATTATAGAATCATATAGGATCATATGTTACATAACAAGGTATGTACGGTGGGGTATGTGTTAAGCTATATAAAAAATATTGGGCCTGTACTCACCATTTTCTAGTATATAATTTATCTTTAAAAAATGTCATCATCTGCCAATAACAGCAACAATACGTTTTCATTGTCGTTGATATTAGCAATTGCAGGCCAAAGTTTTTTGTTTTTTTTTTGGTGCTTATATGTTTATTTTGTTAATTTAGATGCCCCAGTGTTTCCTCCTGGGGTCCTAAAGACTATTAAATCTACATAGATAGACAGACAGAAAGAGACAGATAGATAGATAGATAGATAGATAGATAGATAGATAGATAGATAGATAGATAGATAGATAGATAGATAGATAGATAGATAGATAGATAGATAGATATACAAGTCACACCTCAAAAAGGGGCAAGTTTGGGAACCATTAGCCTAAACCATTTGTGTGGCCTGTGTAACTCCATGGGTCAGGCAGGTTAACTGGTTTGTTGGAGAGATGGGAGAACTAACATCAGAGTCCAGAGACCCCATGAGATGGCTCTCTTAGTCTCTCGTCTCTCTCTCTGTCTCTCTCTCTCTCTCTCTCTCTCTCTCTCAGTCACTACCTGCCCTTTCTCCCTCTAAAAATACTGTGACCGTGTCACTTTAATGGATGAGCTGTTAGGTCTGGGCTCTTAGCCTGCAGAGGGACACAACTCTGTGCATGGATCAGTCTGTGCCCAGAACAGAGACAGAGACAGACAGAGAGAGAGAGAGGAAGGGGAAAGGGAGAGCATACAGAATATAAGATTCAAGATTTCTTGTTTCAATGATTCTTCATTACATCTCATTACAGTAAAAGAGTAAAACAAAAACCTTTTGTGTTTTGGATCTTATTTTACAGAATTAAATAGTAATAAATACATATGTTATTATTAAGAGTGAAAGAGGGAGAGAAAGAAAGAAGAAAAGAAAGAAAGAGATGGAGAAGAGAAGAAAGAAAGAGCTGGACAAAATGATGCCTGAGGTGTGTGTGAGAGAAAATGAAATGCATAACAGTGCGAAAAAAGAGAGAGAAAAACAAACTTACGTTTATCTTTTTTGTACACTTTTCTCTCCTTCAAACTCACTCTTTCATTTCATTTCTTCTTCTTCTCTCCTTCCATTCTATCTCTCCCTCTTTGTTCTCTGAGTCAGCACTTTGGGCCAGCTTTGGTTTCCCTGCCTCTCACTCTCCTGTGGCCTCACTATGACTGCATAACAGGACGTGTGTGTGTGTGTGTGTTTGTGTGTGTGTGTGTGCGCGTGTGTGTGTGTGCTTGCGTTTGTGCATGTGTGTGTACGTGTATGTCCATGTGTCTACATGTATGTGGTGTGTGTGTGTGTGTGGGCATGTGTGTGCTTGCGTTTGTGCATGTGTGTGTACGTGTATGTCCATGTGTCTACATGTAGGTGGTGTGTGTGAGTGTGTGTAGGCATGTGTGTGTTTGCGTTTGTGCATGCGTGTGTACGTGTATGTCCATGTGTCTACATGTATGTGGTGTGTGTGTGTGTGTGTGTGTGTGTGTGTGTGTGTGTGTGTAGTATGCCGTGACGAATGTGTGTATGCTAAAAGCTGCAGTTGCAGTTTGCATCTATGTGGTCAGGTCACTCTAACATCTATTGCAATATGATATTTTTCACTTTCAGAGCAACCAGGGATATTTCAGTCTTGTCCAGCCAGAGCTGACAGCCTGAGAGCATGATGGCTCCATTACACAAAACAGAGTCACTGCCCCTTCCTCCAGACACAGAAGACAGGTCCCCCTGAACCCTCGTCCGTCAACACAAAAACATATTCCTAACGTTTAGCTCCTACATTTCCTCCTCGCTAAGCTATTAGCCTGCACCAAAAGCCCTTCAGACAACTGGGCTAAACAGCGCTGCCATCCCCAAGCAGTGAGAGCGCCACACACACTGGTTTGTATGTTTTCTCCCTCCCTTCCTTGCCTGATATATTAACCTGTCCCAGAAATAGCCAGTAGAAGAGGGGTGGGGTAAAAAAGGAAAGGACACTTTAGCAGTAGGGGGGTTGGGGGGTGGTTGAAGGTGGGGGATGTGTGTGTGTGGGGGGGGGGGGCTAGTGGGGTAGGGTGTGTGTGTGTGTGTGTGTGTGCTGACCTACGGTGAGTCACTTTCACACACTCGCAGAACTGACTCATGCTGGCCTTGTCAGCGCCAAGGGGTTGAGGATACCAGCACTGGCCTGCAGCGGTCTTTCCACAACCCCCATTGGTGCAGTGAGAGGTGAGAGCGATGACCCTCATTGGTCAGTTGTTTGCTTTCCCTGTGACCTGATTGGCATTGGATCTGCCCTCACTAACTGCTGGTGTTGCTTGACAGACACATCCCTCAGAGACCCACTTATGGGTCTGAGCATGTGCCCATGCCCAGGTAATCCGGAGCATGAGTCCGGAATGTTCCAGGTGTCTTTTTTTTATTTGTAAACTATTTTCCTGGAGCCATTTGTGTGTGTGTGTGTGTGTGTGTGTGTGTGTGTGTGTGTGTGTGTGTGTGTGTGTGTGTGTGCGTGTGTGTGTGTGTGTGTTTTTTCTGTATGTGTGTGTGTGTTTGCCGGGCAAACTGATCGCCCATTTCCTCAGGTTCAGGTTGGGTCTCAGGGAGCTGACATTTATCAAGTATCTGTGAGGTGAAGCCAAACACCTTGCATACTCATCTCCTTCAATAAATCTCCCCTTCTGCTCTCCCTGTCTCTCTTTCATACACTCACAAATACACACACACACAACATAATTATGTGAATTCGCTTATTGTAATCATATGTATATACTAATTTGTGAACACACACACACACACACACACACTCAGGCACGTCCACATTGCCCTGTCAGGAATTTTATGATTGTCAGCAGTTTGCCCTCCAAATCAGTGGAGCTCTCTATCGACAGGAACAGAAAGATGAGAGAAGCCGCCTCGTCATCCCTATAGTGTATGTGTCCACCTCTGTCCTGTCCGCATTGATCGCTTCCTGTAGACCCAGGCATCAGGAGTGTGTGTGTGTGTGTGTGTGTGTGTGTGTGCGTGCTCAATATGCTCAATATGCGTGTGAGTGGTTTCAAATGGGATAAGGGAGATTTGCTGCTGTGTGTGTGTGTTTTGAGTGAGAGTGTGTGTGAGCGTGAGAAAATAGAGACTATCTGTGTATGTGTGCATGTGTGTGTGTATTTGTGAGTGAGAAAGAGAGTCTGGTGAGCATGAGAAGAACAGAGAATGTGTGGTGTGTGTGTGTGTGTGTGTGTGTGTGTGTGTGTGTGTGTGTGTGTGTGTGTGTGTGTGTGTGTGTGTGTGTATTTGAAAGAGAAAGAAGGAAAGATTAGGTGTGAAAGCCCAAATGAGAGAGATCTCATGGATGAGAAAGAGAGAGAGAGAGTGTGTGTGTGTGTGTGTGTGTATTGGGAGGGTGTGTGTGTTCCCTTCACGCTCCCCCAGGCAACAGACTGCACAGAGCTGCAAATGGCCAGTGGCACAGAACGGCTGTTGTCACGGTGATCTCTCCGACCAGCAGACAGAGTGACAGCAGTCGCCGTGGCACCCAGCAAAGGCAGAAGTGAGAGCGTGAGTGAGAGAGGGGAAATGAGAAGCACAACGTGAGCCCTTGCCCTGCTACTCACAGTTCACACACACACACACACACACACACACACACACACACACATACACACATACACATATACGCACATGCACACGCACATGCACATACACATACACATACATTATAGCACAGTTTACACACACACACACACATACACACACACATTCTAGCACAGTTCACACACACACATTCGAACACAATTCATACACACACACACACAAACACACACAGAGTTGACATTTTCACACACATACACACACATACACATTCATGTAGTCTACAATACACTACACACATACACACGTAGCACACACACTCAGGCATGTGACTACCCCCCTCATGTGCCAGTCATATTGTCCAACCTCAAAGCGCTGGAGTAGTATCCGTTTCTCTTTTCCTCAGCCGGCAGGCTTCTGGTTTTTTTTTTGCTAGCAAAGATTTCCTCTAAAGCACTATGGAGAAACAAGCCACACAAAACAAAAACAAGGAATAGAACAGTTTGGGAAATGTTCCTCTTTTCTTTTTTCTTTTTTTTTTTTTTTGACATCAAGTTCTTTCAGTGTTGCAGTCAATGTCCTTCAAAGTCACAATTTGTGAAGAGTTGCTCATTACTCTATTTGTGCTTACAGTAACATTCATTCCCAGACCTAAGGAACAGAGGAGGGAAACTCAGTCCCTTGTGATTTCAAGTTCGTCATAGTATACCACTCACAGAGTCTCCACCCACGACAATCAGTACAGGTGGTTACTGTCATTCAGAAACTCACCGGGGGAACATTTAAATCTCCATTGCATAATAGCTAATTGTACTTTCAGCCATCACTGGACCACCTGCGGGTCACATCGCAGTGAGCGGGATAGTGTATAAATAATTCAAAGTCAGACCTTTTTTTGGTTCTGCTAACGCTAGCTTGAATGAATCTGCACAGTTTCACTTCAGTGATTTCAAAAAAGATCACATTTACACAGAGTCAAAGCGCAACAAAAAGTTTTGACTTTTTAAACCCCCTTTTTGTGTGAGCCTTTTTCTTTCATCACAGGAATAAAGCTGTTCTGTTTTAATGCTGGGACTCACTGCCTGGTGCATTTGCTGCTCTGGCCAATGGCAGGGGCTTGTTCCTGACACATGTGGCACTCCAGCCAATGGCACAAGGCCTTACCCAGGGCATGAGGTGCTCCAGCCAATGGCATGAGCCCTGAACCGGTACATTCCCCAGCTCCTGAGAGGTTAATGAGCAAAGCTTCTGGGCTTCCTGCCAACACGGCCGGCAGCTACGCTCCCACAATGAGCTTGAGCTGCATCACGACAGAGCTGGGTCTAATTATACACTCACAGAGAGAGAGAGAGAGAGAGAGGAAAGAGAGAGGGAGAGAGCGAGAGAGAGAGTGCGCAAGGAGAGAGGAGGGGGCACACAGCAAGTGAGTGAGTGAGAAAGAGAGAGAGTGAGTGAAAGAGAGAGAGTTGTAGAATAGGAAAGAGAAAGAGAGATAGGAGGGGGTCACAGAGGGTGATCAAGCTAAAGTATGAGAGAGAGAGAGAGATACAGACAGAGTAAGAGTATGAGCGTGTGCGTGTGTGTGTAAGAGAGAGCGAGAGAAAGAGAGTGTGTGTGTGTGTGTCAGTGAGTGAGTGTGTGTGAGAGAGAGACAGACACACATACAGAGAGCTCTCAGAGGGCGAGCAAACTGTAGAGGCAGAGAGGTGAGAGACTGAGAGCTAACAGAACAGAGGGCTACAGAGGGAATAGAGAGGGAGAAAGAGAGAGAGAGAGAACAAGGGAGGGAGAAAGACAGTGAGAGGAGAGAGAGCGATGGCAGATTGAGGAAGAGATATATAGAAAGCATTACCAAAGAAAGGAAAGGCAAGAGAGAGAGTGAGCAGTGGGTGAAAGATAGAGGGAGGGAGAGAGAGAGACATATAGTATCAGAGCTGGATGTTCTTATTTGCATTGCTGCTGCTGGCTGTTCCAATGATCACTCATTCCTCTCGGCACAAGACACCCAGAGAGGTAAGACACCTCCATCGCTCCTCCATCTGCTCTGTGTGTGTGTGTGTGTGTGTGTGTGTGTGTGTGTGTGTGTGTGTGTGCCGGAGTGTTTATGTTCCACTGGTTTAAGTGGGTGTGTGATGTATGTGTATTCAAGCTAATGTTTTGCACAGTGTGACTGTGCCGTGTGGCGCACGCAGACTCGGGTCATTTTATGTGCAAGAGAGTGTGATAAAAGTGAAGCCTGCAAAAGTATTGGATACTGTAACTCCATGAGTGAGTGCTGTGTGTGTGTGTGTTTGTGTGTTTGTGTGTGTGTGTATGTGTGTATGTGTGTGTGTGTGTCTGTTCCTGTTCTTCAAAGTCCTGCTCCAGCTTTACGTGTGACACAAGCAGTTCTCTGTGCAATCCATTCAGCTTTAGCTGACCAGGCTGGGATCGGCACGGCTCGACTCAGCTTGAGCGAGCGAACGAATAAACGAATGAACAAGTGAGTGAGCAAGAAGGGATCAGAATTAGAGGGCAGTGGCTGAAATAGCTAGAGACAGAGATAGCCACACAGAAGAGCACATACACACACTGTACCAATGCAGATGCACCAATGGGACATAAATGTGTACACACACACACACACACACACACACACACAGGCACAACATGGGGGGCAAAGGGACCGGAAGAGGTAAGGGGCAGTGGAGAACAGGAACAAGAGGTGCAGGCGATAGACAGAGAAAGAGAGAGAGGTGTAGACGGATGTGGAGATGAGAGAAGACAATTGATGAAGGGTTTGCCGTGGTCTGGGGCAAGTGGTGGCAATGATGATGTGACCATAGATAGGCCTCCTTGGAACGCCTCATTCATCCACAGGGGCTGTCCCACACTGAGTGGGCGGCCGGTGAACTCCTCTCACTTAAGACTGAATGTCTGACTGCTTCGTCTGTCTGTCTGTTTGTCTTGTATGTCTTGCATGTGTGGATGTAGGCGTAATGTTGGCTTTTTTGGGGGCTTTTCTTGTTATTATGACTTTGCATCAAGATGACCCAGAGTTTTCTCTCTCGGTTTCTACATCGGCCTTTCACTGTCCTGTGCACAGGGACATTACCTCCTGGTCCCCACTGGGCCCCCTTGCGTCCCCAGGCTTAGGATCCCCGACCCTTGACCTGCACTGGCCTGGCTCACACAGCTTCCTCTTGGCCAAGTTACATGTTACAGTTACATTATGATTGCAGTTAAAGGATTTGATTTTATTTACATTTTTTTGTGCACATTAAATTATCAAAAAGAGTACATATAGTTAATGTTGCTTTGTTCCTTAGCAGAGTTTCGCTTCGACTAGTTACAGGAAGCATGGTTACAGGCTAAATTGAAACTTTAAATAACTTTGACATTTTTACTTTACGAGAGCTTTTTTCATAGTTTTCCAAATATATTTATGTTAAGTGCTGCAGTATCCACAACATTTGCATTTTGTATTTACATATCCTTAAATACAGGCATAATTATGTCAATTTTTTTCCAGACTTCTAGATGAATGATTTCAGTTGCAATTCAGACTTGCACTGAGATGAATTGTTTCAGTAGCACAACTAGCCACTCATGACTGTAATCACTGAGACTGTGATTGCTAACCTTTGCCTGATAAGTTTAGACTGCTGGAGCGTATGGGAAAATGCCATTGAATTAAGTGCCCTGGTTATGCCCTCTGTCTGACAATATAAGTTTCTCTAGTCACAGCATAACAGCTCAGAAACTACATCGCTATCCTGTGCATTATATTAACTGTCAAGGATGTTACCGCATAACATTAAACACTTAGTGTGTATCACTGATACATTTAGGCGGATGTATAAGCTAATTATTTTGCTCAGTGCATCTTCCATTTTCCTATTGAAAAAAACTGAGTCTACACAGATGTCTCTGCCCTCTCAGCTTAAATACATGTATTTCCACATGACTCTTTGAACTGCACCCAGAGTGGGACAAGTGTGTGATCATCCTTCCAAGCTTCTAAAAAAATCGGGAAATCAAGCATTTCAGTCTGGAAGTGACCGTTAGCTCTCTGACGCCCTTCTCTGATGGTTCACATAACGCTGGTATACAAACTTACACTCACATAATTTTTTTTTTGCATCACTTTAGATAAAGTAAAAAACACCCACAAGTAAACCACACAACCACAAACGTGGGAGGGGAAAAAAGACATTTTAGCATTACTGAACCTTCTAAATGCATCACATATAGTATGGTATAATATTGTATAAAACATAAAATTATGCATGAATGAATACCACATGAATTTCCCTTACCCTGAGCAAGATTAGTCGGGTAATTGAACATATATTTCTGATCTTCACTCCCACTAATCCCATAGAATACATATTTTGTGTGGCGGTGGTGTTTGTATAAAGTGCTGCCATGTCAACAAATTTTATTTGATCTTTTAGAAGATCTTTAATTTGTAAGAAATTGAAGGTTTTTTTACCCAACAAACCTTACAGTTCTTATCAGAGTGTACCCATACATGTCTGTGTGTGTGTGTGTCTGTGTGACACCTTTGTTGTCAACAGTACAACAAGTAACAGCAAACTCTGGCAACAGTCTTTCTCCTCCGTCCCTCTTTGGCCTCTCCTCTCTGTAAGCTGTCTCTGATTCTCTGCCGGCTGCTGCCTCTTTAAGAGATCTATTTTTACAGAAGCACTCTCTCTCTCTCTCTCTCGTCGGGTGTGAGGAGATGAGGATAGTCGGTGGGTGTTTGCAGTACATAAATGTGATGGGAGCAACTCTTCATTTGCTCCTGTACTACAGAGAGACGCCTGTACCTGATTGGCATTGATGGCTGATTGCTCTCTCTCTCTCTCTCTCTCTCTCTCTCTCTCTCTCTCTCTCTCTGTGGGGTTCAGATTGTATCTGTCTGTGTCTGTGACTGATTTTTCATTAGCAAACAAACAACACATTCATCAAGGAAGGCGTTGAGTCCAAAGCTCCCCTCACCTCCTCCTTACCACCCCCAAATGCACACACACACTCACACACACAAACACACACGCACACACACACACACACACACAAATATGTACGCACAAACACAATCAAACACATACATGTCACACACAGACACAAAAACAGCCTTTTTCAGATTAGGTGTAGGCTAGACGTTCTCTCACTATCTTTTTCTCCCTGACAATCAGGCACATTCACATGCATACATGTCACTCATGTCTCACACACACATACACACACACACACACACACACACACTAACAAATACAAATGCACACACCCACACACATTTCCATAAAAATAAGACTTGTCACAGAACTATGGATTTACAAATGCGTGCACATCCTTTAGGCACAGTGGGAAAAAAAACCTTCTCCTTAACACACCATCCCTCACACACAGAACACACATTAATAAATCTGCCCACACACACACACACGCTCGCTATATTTCACATGCTCACATATTCACATGCTCTCTGTCTCTCTCTCACACAAACACACACACACACACACAGAGAGAGAGAGAGACACGCATATATACACACACTTTTAGAAATGACTTGATGTACTGAAAATGTATGCCTAAAATATGCGTGTGGCTTATGCAATGGGGTGGGCATTGCATAATGCATGGGCCTGTAATTATTGCAGCTCTCCTTACACACACTGCTTTGCTACTCCACCTCCATACCCTGTGCCCTATCCACATCCTCTCCAGACACACACACACACACACACACAGACTCACTCAATCAGTCGTTCGCTTGCACGGCCCGCTTTTTCTAACACATACGCACACACACACACACACACTCCAGCACACACATACACATTCACTCAATCAGTCTGCCCCTCGTTCACTTGCATGGCCTGCTTTTTCAGACATGTGCACACACACACACACACGCTTGAAAAAAGCTCACAAATGCCCAAACTTATGGCAGGCTTCATTTGACAATGGGGAAAAATAAGAAAATTAGCCCTATTGCCCGTCTCTTTCCTTTCTTTTTTTTTTTTTTTTAAAGATTGTGGGCTGTTGCATAACCTTTGTAAGACAGATTACTTACATTTTAAATTTAATTTCATCTGCCAGTTGACCTTTTTAGCTATTGCCTAGATTCTCTGAGCTATTATTTCTACACTAGAACAATTAATCATTTTCAGTTTCATTTGATCAATCATTTTTAAAATTTTATTAAAATATAAAACACATGTAGATAGATAGTCTTTATTGTCCATACTGGAGATGTGTTACCACAGTCAGTATAAAACAGATATGCTCATAACAAGGGTCCCTGACCCTTGACCTGCCCTGGCCTAGCTCACAGGGTCAGTAGCAGCCTGAACACCTTCAGCCCCTCACCAATGCATAGCACTAGCCCATATTCTTTAGTCCCTGTGCTATACATACACATAGCCACACGTAACAACCACACATAGCCACATATAACAGGTTTTCACAGTCAGCAGCATACACACACACAAATTAGATCAGTGTATCATTTCATTCTTTGGATAGGTTCATCTTAGTTCCTCATACATGAGAAATTAGGGTCACGCTTTACTTGACAAGCGAGTACATAACACATTCATAGCAGCTGGTATAATTTTTTCAGAAAGCATTCATGACTGTTTCATAAGACACGACTCAATATTCATACCCAAACTTCCATAAATGTGGAAGAATGAATGGCGATAATTTATCAAAATAAATGGGCTCAAAGCAGCATTGCTGTTTCTGTTTGTTACCTGATCGTGTTGCAGCTATTCTACTGCAAATATCACTTTACTATACAAGTTGTGAAGTATTCATAATCATGATGTTTGCTCCAGTCCAATGGTCCAAAAAGGAGCAATGGTTTAAACCTGTTACCTGATCATGTCACATCAGAGTCAATGGGCAATTCCAATGTTAAAGAAACAGATCATGAGCAAGCATATAATTTATATGTCTAAAAAAAATGCAGGTAATTATCATCTGTCGCTACCTTGCCTGCACTCAAATGGGAATGTGTCCAACCAGTGTTAAACTCAGGTGTGATTATGAATACCCACAACTTGCATAATAAAGTAACATTTGATGTAGACTTCATAAGAGTTTCATAAAATATTTTGATATTTGACATGATCAGGTGACAGGTTTAAAATGAAAACAGCAATGCTGCTTTAAAACTGTTGGGTTTTTATTTTGATAAGTTATCTCCATTCTGTCTTATACATTTCTGAAAGGTTGGGTGCGAATGTTGAGTCGTGAATGCTTTGTGAGCACTTTACGACAGCTGCTATTAATGTATTATGCACTTACCCATTAAGTAAAGTGTTAGCCAAATGGGGTTACACATCTTTTTCTATTGCCTAAATGATAGGCCCTGACTATGTTACATAGCACATGACCATTAACTCAAAATCAGTTTCCAGACTATTATGATTTGCTAATTAGCAGACTGTTATAATTTGCTATTAGCAGGCTAGTATAATTTGTTGAGTTTGACCGCTGGTTGTGTAGTAATAATTCTTTAATTCTATTTCTTACCTGTACTACTGTGCCACACCTGTATATCAGAGGTGCATGGCGCTCTACGAGCCACTTCATTACACCCTGTTTCCATGGCCCTGTACGGAACTCTTCACTGTCTCACCTGCAGCTGCCGAGATCTCAGGAGAGAGTGAAAGAGGAGTACGAGTGGAGAGTTGGGGAGAGAGAGAGAGCAAGAGAGAGAGATGGAGGGGGAGGAAAAAAGAATGAAAGAGAGTGGGAGGGAGGGAAGGAGCGAGAGAGAGCACGAGGGGGTCAAGCTGTGGAGGAGTTTTCCTAAGACAAATGGATAGTACGGAAGTATGCAGTAGAGAGGTGAGGATTTTTTTTAGAATGTGGTAAGTGTGAGTGTCAGTGTGTGTGTGTGGGTGTGTGTAGGGGGTGTCTGTTATTGACCCTAAGTTAAAGCATTACACAGCCTAAGCCAATTCAGCTGCATGGCTCTGAGGTGATAGTGGAAGCTACTCTCTTTAATCCAGTCGCACAGGGAAATCCAATGAACAAGCACAGGCACAAGCATACACACATTTACACACACTCACACACACACACACACACACACACACAAACACACACACACACACACACACACACATACACAGTCACACATATACAGCTCTATTTCCTTCTGTGTACAAGGAAATCGAATACACAAGCATACACACACACATGCGCACACACACACACACACACACACAAACACACACAAACAACCCTATTTCCCTGTGAGGTTGACACTCCCTGGTAGCTGTTGGCAATGCTGAGTGGGCCTTAGGGATCACTCTAACCTGGGAGAATCTTTTTTCCCATTTTCTGAGAAGGCTTCACTAAGTGCATGAAAACATGTGGTGTGTGTGTGTGTGTGTGTGTGTGTGTGTGCCTCACTCAAAGCCACCAGAGACACTCCTCAGTCTCGCCAGTTACAGCTGGGATGTCACTGAAAGGCTGAATCTTTAGCAAATTCAAGAGCTCATTTTTCCTCCTTGGCCATATACTCTATACAGGCCTGTAAGGCAGCAGGAAGTGTTCTTGTCAAAGCACCCTTTTCACACGGACACACATACACACTCTCTCTCTCTTACACTCTCTTTACACATACAATGTCT